>JAPMOR010080541.1:211752-227203 GCA_026543865.1 Argiope aurantia | reverse complement strand
ATCTGTCTTGCAAAATGTGCTTTTGACCTGATAGAGGTCTAAAAAGTGGAGATTCGTCAAAATCTCGAGTTCAAATTTTTTTGTCGATTACAGTACAAAAAAAAAAAAAAAAAAAAAAAAGGCTTTTACCTAAAATAAATAAAAACAAATTACCTTTTTTTTCCAAAAATTAAATTAACAAACTTGTATGTAAGGAAATCCACTGTTATTAATTGCACGTGTAAGACCAGCTAACATAATAGAAAAAAAATTCTTTGAAAACATTTTTGTAGTGATGTAGCGGTTACAATTACTGCCTTCTCCTTTCTTCATAGGTGGCGCTACTAGAGCCACCTATCAAGAGCCATGTTTTCCCATGATTCCTCATTCTTGTCTCTGGTGTTGTCCTTCCTTGCCGTGTGTTTTTGTTCTATGCCTTGTTCTTCAATATGCTTGTGTTAAATGTTTGTGCCGTGGAACTTAACCCGCTAATAAAAAGTAGTTCCTGAAACTGAACTCATTCTTTCATCCATGGCATAACACATAATAAAGAGTCTCGTCCCTCTACAGTGATCATTTTTTTCTGTTATTTTATAAATTATCAGCAACTTTCGCACCATCCGTTTCCGTGGATAATCGAGAATTTACGATACTTTCAAACATTTAAAATTTAATGTCACAAATTATGAGCTATCAAAATCCACATCAACACCTTTGCTGTTGGAATATAAATAACTGAACCTTTAAGCATTTGAGTAGGTAATAAAGCCCTGCAGATGTATATAGTCATAAAATACTTTATTTTGAAATTTCTGAAAAGCACATTAAAGTTTTAAAAAAACCCTTTAAAGCTTATTAATACCTTAATATAACTTTAAAAATATATTCGATATACATATGTATATCAAATATATTTGAAGTGTTGTTTTTGGTTTGGGCAATTGGAAGAAATGATAAAATAAAGTAACGATAATCAACTGCGACGAACTGAAATTATTTCCTATTCGTTGCGCAACACAAACGTTGTTGTTATAAAAAAATAACAACGATTTGTAAAACATGAAACTCCGATTTTTTGTGTGTGCAATATTTAGCAAAAAATGTCATAGTTTCAAATCCTGTATTTTGAAGTTGATTCCTAATTATGTAATCATGCCTGACAAATTAGCGACAAAATAAAATCTTTGAAACATTATTTTATATGATAATTTTAATTCAAAATTAAATTTATTTGCAAAATTCTTAGCCAGAAACAAGAATTCTGGAATTTTTCTACCGGCTTATGCACTCAAATTGACAGAAACCTTAAATTTTTTTTTATATTAACTTTACAGAAATGGTATTCTTAATTACTGCAAAAACATATTTTCAGAGAAAGTCTACAATTTCTTTATGCCTCTTTAATATGAGATAGTAACTCAGCTATATCTTAAAGGGAATTTCGGTTCAAGACTTATTCTAAAATTTGTACAAGTAACCGGCTACACATTTTGAAAACATTACCTCTGTACCTGAAAATCCACCTTATGCTTCTAATGGAAGAATTCCTATTAATTTCTGTAAATATGTCTCCCAGTAAACAATAACTCATTTTTTTTAAAAGCTGACTTCTCATCCTCATACTCGAGGTCGCACCGAGAGCTGGTAATTGTAAATATGGGATGTGTTATTAATCACATGGCACTGACAAACAATCACGAAAGAAACTATTGCAATGCAATTTTTGGAGAATAATTGCAGGATTGGGATTATTATACAAGCACCGAAATGCCAAATATATAATTTGAACTTGAATTTTTCCATCAAATAGGAATCAAAATTTGGACAGATTTATAATTGTTATAACAAAGTCGTATAATAAATTCCATATATTTAAGTCATCGCATTGAATTCTCTTTTAAATGGATGCGAAAATACAAGTTGGCACACGGTTAATCCTTTAACGTATTTAATTTCAAATTCCATAGATATCTAACGTCAGATATTTGATCTATGAGTTAAATTTTATCTATCTAGCTCTCTTTGTTTTGTAATATCGTGCTATTTTATATTCGGATAATCGGACAGACAGACTTTCTTTCAATAGATTTCGTTCAAAATTTGATTGAAATATGCAAATGTGGAGTTGAGACTATATGTAAAATAAGTCGTTCTAGCTCAAAACTGTTTCGATTTGACGCGTTCCCAGACAGATAGATGCCCAGAAAGATATAATTTCGAAAATGTATTTTTCGAACTCAGATGTATTTTTCAGAGGTTTGAAGTATGGATATTTATCAAAATATGGAGTTTGAATATTTTGACGATTATAACACTTTCTCTTCGTATATTTCCTAAATGGGAAATCTATATTCTGTTTTCAATGGAATGATGGAAGGATATATTTTAAAATGCGGAACGAAAGGTTACACTTAAAAAAACGCTTTGCAATTAAGTTTACATCTTTAAATAGATAATCTTTTGGGTTTTATGTTAAAGCTGAAATAATTTTCTGCTGTGTCCTTAAAATTGTAAAATAAAAAAAGTACAAAAAGAAAAAAAGTCGAGGAAGATTTTTGGATTCTTTCAGAAGATGCGGCATCGAAAATATTTAGTTGCAGAATACATCGACAAAATTAATTTTGGCCTTTTGATAATTATACTGACTTTCTTATAGAGATAGACATATACGAGAGGAGGACAAACCTTTTCATTAAATATTAATATTTATTGCTATGGGAAAATTATTTCTTCTATAAAGAAAACGCTGATACTAAATAATATATCTCTATCCTTCCCAGCGAGAGAAATATCTACAATTTGAACTTTTTTAGAAATGAAGTATCTTTCGGAACTCCATGTTTATTACACGTCTTTGATATAAGTTGGTAATAATTTCGTAACTTTTTAGCTATTTCCAAGAAATGGGGATTAACAAAGCTGTAGCTTTAATTGCAATAACATTATGAAATAACTCATAATTATTCTGATTTTTTAGATCGCCACGGTTAGCCGTCAATCGCCACGTTTGGATGTCATCCCTTTTTCGATTTTTATATAATACTATTTTAATTGTTTAATACAAAGTATACTTTCAATACGATTAAAATTATTTTAGAAATTGTGAATTTCTTATAAAGATAATGTTAATTTTTTTTGTCTAAAATTGACGTGATTAATGTTGTATTTGTCTCATTTCACGAAAAGCTCTATATAATGTAATATTCTCAACAAATTTTAATTTTTTTTCAATTTGAAGAAATCTAGGGAAGCCTTAGCAACCTTGTAGAGATACTATGAATAAAATTGATTACATATTCACTGCATCATATTATAAGTGATTCAACACGAGTACATTTCTTTTAGAAATCGTGAATTCCTTATAAAGATAGTGATAAATTCCTTATAAAGTTAGTTTTTTTTTGGTCTAAAATTGACATGATTAATGCTTTTACTATTTACCTGATTTCACGAAAAGTTCTGTAAAATGCATTATTCTAGACTAAAATTATTTTAAAGAAATCGGGTGATGTTTTTGCGATTTTGTGGGAATAATAATAAAAATGAGTACATTTTAAGCCACGAGTTTATAAATTTCAAAGCATTTCGGAAGAAAATCATACAATCTGAGAGATTGTTGCTTTTAAAATGAGACACATTTAAACAAGGGTTAAGCTGCAACCCATATATATATATATATATATATATAATATACCATGCAATCGTCTACTAACATAATGTCTTCTCGCAGCCAGGGAGATTAAATGCTAGTTTCAATTCACTTGTCAGACTTCCTTTTTAAAAGTGAATTTACTACCCTTCTTCTCCGTGCCTTAGAGAGAAGAAAATTGAATTGATAGCAAGATTCGAATCTGAATATTTCGAAAACCTTTCTGTATCAACGAATTTAGGCCTCCATGTTTCGTTAACGCACGAGAAATAACGCTGATATTTCCGCATGAAAATGTTCCCATTTACGAGCTCACCATGCGGATTTTTTTTTTCATTTTGTGTTTTAACTTATTTCTGATTGCGTTTTATAGCCATTAATGAAATTCTTCAATAAGATTTACCTCCTAGATGCGTTGGGAAGATACAATAGCGCCCTATAGCTATTATTTAGATCAAATTCTTCTATAACTTTTATTAAATCCTCAAATGTTCCGGGCATAGATAAATACTTTGAGAAATCTATAAGTTAACAATTTCAGAAGTATGTTAGCGTCTTTATAAATCCAGTGTTTCGGAATGCACTACAATGATCTTGCATAAAGGTTTCTTATGACAACAAAGCATATATGAACACCGAAACTCACTCAAAGGCATACAGTTAAATCAAATAATTTAAATGTAGGCCTTCAGCCAACTGAGTGGCTGAATATGACCCCTAACGTAGGATGCACCTCTCGCTATTCCTATTTTTATATTATCGTATAAGAAATACAGAGGAAATATTGTACCGTCATTCGAACTTGAACTTTTGATGAATCTCCTCGTATCAGGTTTGCCTAGTTTCGAGAAACACATTTTTTCTATATGATAACGCAAATACGCTTTGAGCTAGGTGGGTGAAATTTGATATATAGACTTACAGTTAATTTCTGTTAAAAGTTTTTACGAAATTCATTCATAGGAAGTCTGGCTAGCTAGCTGTTGGAGTACAAATGAACTCAAATTTTAAAACGCAAGGGACCAGTGGATAAAACTTGGTACAGAGGTTTAATGTCTAAAATAAAGACATCAAATCAAATCTTAAAAAGGATTGGCTGTCTGTCTGTCTATAATGCATATAAATGCAATAACTCATAAACACTATTATTTTAATATATGAAATTTTATATTTGATCTTGTGACTACGAATGTAGTTTAAATAAGGCCTCGAAAATATATATTCGTAATACATACATTTAGTAAAAAATCCTAGATTCACTCCAAAGATCTATATTTGGTAACTGTTGTTCGCCAATGCCAAGCATGGCATTCATGACTTTACCTAGGGTCTGCAATTTTAAGCGGGGGAGGGGATTAGACTTTTATTGTAGAGTGTGTGAGAAAGCTTTGGCGAGAATAGATTCGCTGGTTAAAATTTAAAATTTTTATTTTTTACAAATTTATTTATTTGATAATCAGCTTTTAATAATTTTTCAAATCGATCTGTCTTCAATCCCTCTTCAGCCAAACATTCCTAGGCAGTTACCTAGGCTGTCTTGTTGGAAATCCGCTGATGAGCAGTTTCTGTTTTGCAGGCAGCGCAGAGCTTACTCCCTATTGAGATTTCTATGGTTTCCACTCATTTTTTCAAGCTCATATTGCTGAAAGCAACAAACAAAGATTTTTATTAAATTCAATGAGTTCAAGGATATTTAAAATAAATGAATAAAATTAATGATATTTTCAAAAACATGAAGTTTGTGACAAGGCATCCTAACTACTTGCATTATAAATTCTTTCATCCTAAAGAAAGCAATAAATGTTTAAAGAAGATGAGATTTATGTGAATTTTATTCATTTAAATGAAAGCCTCATTTGGAAACCACACCAGGAATATTTGTTTGTATCCTTTTGAAATGTTACCAGATGTTAAAAATGTTTCGTGGCGTAATATGTGCATGTCTCATATAGTTACATTTTTAATCTGCTCTTTCAATTATTTTATAGAAACCGAATAACAGATTTTTCAGTTAATAAAAGGCACCCAGATTTGTGGTTCTATTCACAGTCTGTTTGAATATGTAAAATCCACCAACAGTCAAACTTCTGATACTAGTTTTGCATCGGAAATCTGGATAAAAAGTAGTATAGTCTCATCATTTGACAGTAGGCCAAAATGACTGAGCTCATCGAAAATCGCCTTCGTTTTGCTTCTAAATGAAATATTAATATTGCGAACTTAAACTAAAGCTTGGACAAATAGTTTTTCCAATTTCATTTAACAGCCAAAAGAAAACATTTTTAACTAATAAACATTGGGGCATTGCAGTAGAAGCCCTCCTTAAATCATTAAAAGACATGAACTTATTTCTGCTTCTTTAGAATATTTTGAAGTATGAATTTCACAATTAATCTTTCAAAATGTACATTTCATTTTGACGTGGGGAATTTCCATTCTTTGTTTTTCTCATGAATTATGGTAAGATGGATTATTATCGAGAAATGGCAAAAATAGATATGCACAGGATTGTAAAAAAGAAAAACAAATTTCTTCTAAAAATGCCTTAGGAAGAAGAAAAATAACTTTTCTTTTCAATTCACTTTCGGCTTGCCTAGTGAATTCCCATCCTTTAACACGATATTGAAGCTTTGTCTGACCACAATCTGAAGACTCTTCGTTTTTTACTTAATTGTGTAACATAAATTTTTGCAACTGTTAATATACACCTATACACATTACATAAAAGATTGCCCTCGAAATTTGGAGGAATCTGCACGTTTTGAACCTCCCCAAGTTTGAAAAGTTTTAAAATTATGTCTAAGTGCCTGTAATGATTTAAGAACACTATAAATTAAGTGACTGAAATTTTGCATAGTTTTTTCCCCTCCGATACGTGAGAAAAATTGAGATAAATTCTATCGAAGGGTCGACAGGTATCTGTCTGTCCATCTATCTATTCTCGGTAGAAAGGTAGATAAATGAAACTTGTAAAAAAGGTTTTTTTTAACATAAAAATTTAATATATGCCAATTATTTGGACTAACACATCAGAAAGAAGTGCTACGATACTTAACATAAAATGCTCCATATTGAGTCAGCATAGAAGATATTTGTAGAGAGAATACTCTAGTACAATTTTTTTTTTCTTTTTCATATGAAAGTATTGTTTTGTTGACATTAAAAAAAAAGACAAATACGGAAAACATTTTTTTTTTTGCCTTTTTTTTCTTTCCTTTTTTTTCTACTTTGAATTTTTCACATGTCAGCCTTATGGAAGGTATCCGAAAAATATCGATTTATGTTGTTCTAAAAATAGATGTTCGCAGAAAAATAAGTAAACAACAACAACAACAACAAAAAAACTATTTTAAGCGCTCCGGAATTTCTTCAGATGCTCTGGATTAATTCCGGAAGAATGTCTTGTTGACGAGATAGTAGCGAATATTTAAGGAATAAATAAAATCTTTTTCAGAGATTTTTTTTGTTTTGTTTTTGGCACTGGATTGCAATTCTGAACGAATTTTTACATCTACACTTATGTGCTAATTCAATTTAGCTCTTTTAATCACAAAAATTCGATTTGAATTCCATTTGTTGATTGTTTTATGACGTTCGAAATCATTTAAAATTAATGCGCGTTGTGAGAGGAAAATTTGATTACATTCTTAAACTCCATTAAAGTGGAAAAGTCAGCTCTAAGGAATGCCGAAATAGATTTCGAGATTTTCATGCAAGAGATAGAAAGAACATCGAGATTCTTCATTTACAGTAATTCCATTGAGTTGTTATTAATAGTTGTTTCAAAATAATGTTATTATTGTGAACGATTTAACCTTTTATCCATTTGCCGAAAGTGTGTAACTAATGCAATTCGTAATTTAAATACCAGTAGAAGCTACAAACTTTGATAACTGAATGTAATTTTGATTGAGCAAACTGTTTGGTATCTTTAATATTCCACTATCATAAAGTAACGGAAATCACCGCAGAAGCTGTTCTTAATGGTGTATCACCCGATTTACTGGTAAATCTTTCCAGAATCGATTTATTCTGGTAAATAAAGAGCGGATTAAATTGATTAAATAGCCAGTGATTATTTTAAAGTTATTGCGAAAAATGTTCGGCAATTGATTTTAGTCTACCATGCTTTTCATTTTAACAAACATTTAATTTTAATGCAGTATTTTTGCAAAACTGCAATATAATGAAACATTCTAAAATAAGTTTCAAATGTGGCTTTTGAGCTATTCAGATGTCACAAAAAGAAAATTAAAATTTGGCCTCGTATAATAATCGAATTAGATTAGTTGTTCCTTATGAAATTTGTCATAATATTTATTAAAGACGACGTCGTAGTATAAAATATATTGATTGTTCGAAATAAGTAGACATACAAACATATAAGTAGTTTTTACGGAATAGCAACAAAAGGTGATGCTAAAAGTAATTATACAGAATTCTTTGCTTGCTTGCTTGCTGCAACATCCTCCCCACCCTGGTCAACCTCCAGAGGTATGTCCAATTGAATTGGACGGGACTGTATATAGTATGTGGAAGCCCAGCCCCTCTTCCAGCTGACAGACCTACTCCTTGTATACCTTTTGATACTACTGGAATAGACTTTGCAGGCCCAGTTTATATTAGGACCTTTAAACCTTCAAATACAGTTTACATCACGTTATTGACATGTTCTACTACAAGAGAGCCGGCCTTCCTGGCATAGGGGTAGCGCGTCTTCCTCGTGATCTGGGCGTCCCGGGTTCGAGTCCCGGTTTGGGCATGGTTGTTCTTTCGTTATTCTATCTGTGAGATGTGTGAATGTGCCCTCCTGTAAAAAGGGGTTGTGCAAGCGAATGAGTGATGCGTGAGTAGCTAAGTCGTTCTTTTGGCCCTAGTTGGTGCTACTATAGAAACAAGAGACGCACCCCCTCAGGCTTAAACTCGGCTGTCTCTGACGGCAGGGCTTGTTCGTGGCAAGTGCCATAATTACAAACAAAACTACAAGAGTCTTGCATATCGAACTAGTTTCTGACCTTTCTGAAGACAAGTTTCTTTCGGCTTTGCAAAGATTTGTCAGTAGAAGAGAACTTCCACATACTATATACAGTGACAACGCCACTACGTTCCATGCCGCAACAATATTATTAGTTTCTTAATATTTTTAGATAAAACATAGTTATTATAATCATTGCTATTAAATTATTTCTTAAGAACATTGCAGCGCATTTTTTTATTCGAGTCTAATTCAATCTATATTTATCATATTTTGAAATCCTATTCTCATTTTCTTTAATTTTTCTTTTCAACCATCTGTTTATAATGAGTTTTGGTCCGATTTAGGAGGGTAATGTAAAGGAAAAATTACTTGCTGGCTTTGGTTAGTTCTGGAAAATTTCCTAAAAGGCTGCCCATTGAATTTTAATATTATTATATAAAAATTTAAATCTCTAAAAATCAATAAAATGCATTAAAAATCTCCCCTTTTAACCATGCATAACGTGTATTAATACATACAAATTTTTGTTGCATTTCTATCTAATTAGACTTGATTATTGTAGAGTTATTGTCTCTCTTCAAGGTGTAAAACATTTAAACCTCGAATAACATTTTAAAACATGATTTAAATATATATATATATATATATATATAGTTAACAACAAACTTGTGTATATATATATATATAGTTCTACAAACTTGTCAGGTGGTAGATTTTCTGCAGTATCGGAAATGAATTTCGGAAAATGACTTTTTCAAAGCGTCCTAATAAAACTACTCTAATAACCATTCTTCTCTATTAGGCAAGTTCTGTGGACAAAGAGGAAACGTTTGCCGGATACCATTTAAGTGGGTAAATGGAAAGCTTGTACATTGCATTGTTAGAAATCATTACCATGGCCACATACTTGACAAGTTTGTAGAATTCTTGAACCCTTGAGACTCTGGTGCCGAATTTCATATTAAGTTTGCTCAAACGAAAATCTAGAAAGAAAAGTTTCAGACAGCAAGAAAAAAAAAAAAAAAAAAAAAAAAAAAACATGTCATTTTAAATTTTTCAAAGTTTCTGAAATCTCGTATATTATTCTGAAGAGTTATCTTGTATTTTTTTTAAATATGCTGAAATAATTTACTGCTTATTATTGCCAACTGCTATCTTGAAAAATGAGAAATAAAAATACTTATTATAACTGGAATACGAATTTTTAAAATAAACGGGGTATACCTTATCTTGCTACCTTTTAAAAGTACAGCTTCTGGCAATATTTTGTTTCCGGACTTATAAATCCTCTTTTGAAAACGGGCTTTGCCATTGCAATTAAAAACTACTTTTCCCTCTTAACATGTAATTGGATATTTAACGAGAGGTGACTTTGGGTCCCAGTAAGCAGTAACTTGATTATGTGTCGTTTGCAATTCTTGTCCACCTGTGTTTAGCAACCGCAGATGGATAATGGATTATGATATCGAAATTATCTTTTTTGTAAATTAGAGAATAAACAGATTAATTCCAAGTTTATACCAGATGCTTTATCTTAAAATTATATCATTGGTATTGAGAAATATTCTATCTGAAATACATCTACCCCACATTTAAAGAATATTAAAGTATATACAGTATAAAGTATATAAGAATATAAAGTATATACGAAAGAATATTAAAGTATATACATGAAAGATCATAAATAATTTATACCCTATAGAAATGCGATCTACTATGATTTTCTAATCATTTTTTCACAGATAATTTGAAGGAGAAAGAAGGTTTTATTGAAGATTTCAAGACCAGCATGCAATTAATTAGTTTTATCTTAATTATGAGTTTTGTTTTCATGTATATAGATTTAAGTCTATGTATATAGATTTTCATGTATAAGATTGTTTAAAATTTGAATGTTGCCATTCTTAATGTATAAAATTATTGTAGATGTTTTTAATTATTTGATTTGCCTCCGAGTTGCAACTTTACGAAAAACTAAACTTTTGACAATTTTTCGAATTCATTTTGAATTATTTATAATTTTTAAAGGACAAGAAAATCTAAAAATACTTTGATGCAGTTGATAGTTTCATTTTAATTGTAAACAATGTCGAAAACAGTTAGTCCTTTTTTTGTAGTGTTATATTTTTTCATAAAGAATTAGTTTTTACATATTTAAAGAATGATTTTATGTAAGTGCGAGTATGCATTATATTTTATCATAAAGTATTAGTGAAGATTGCTGGATATTTAATTGAATAATTAATGTTTTAAGTAAAAGTAATAAAAATATTTTCATCTCGAGAAAGACTGGTATATCAATCAGTCAGTTATACTAAGTGAATATACGAGTGTTCGAAAATCGTTCTCTGTATTATTTGTAACAATATCCCCGCTTATAAAATCTTTCGCTTTTTGAATACTCTGTTTCGAAATGAATGTCGGCATTCGCATGTTCCAGTACTAATAATCATTCGATTGTTTGCTCGATCATTAAAACTGGCGCTGCCTCATTAGCTGGTCCCCGCCAGCCTAGGATGCTTCCATCCCTGTCGCCATATTGGATGTTCCCGCCGCAGACGGAAGTCACGTGACTTGGACGGTCGATAAGTGTGACGTCAATGGAACCGTCGGAAAGCGATCGGTTAAGCGAGGGCTGCGGGCGGTGCGCCCCGTCCCTCTCCCCTTTTTAAAAACTGCTTATTCCGATACAATGATGAGAAAACAAATAAAAATGACGGGCTATCATTGAAAAGGCTCGCAAAAGAAGGCAATAAATTGATTTAGTCTGGCTTCCTGTGTTACCGACAAATCTGTTTAGTATCTTCCGAAACTTTGAATTAAAAATAAACCTTATCTTGTTTGTACGGAATAGATAATATTACTTCTCTAATTTTGTGGCTACAGTTCTTTTTCTTCAAAGGAAAAGAAAATATGATGTATTGAAGCAAATTCAAAAGAGATAGAAAGAATAAGTAGTTAAAAGAAAATGGATCGCGTTAAATAACTGTTTGAACTGTAACTATTTCACGCATCGATCAATCGAATAATTCGATTGAATATTTATGAGAAAGCCGTATAAATGAGGAACCCAGAAAACGGTATGCTGTAGATAAGGATCAAAAGTTATTTATTACTTTTTTCATTCCTTGATGATGATTGCTGTCGTTTTTATCACGATTTTCATCGTTCAAAGGATTGCTGTTATTATTTCTCAAGGTCAACAAGGTCGACAAATATCAATCATGGAAAAATAAGCGAAACGGTTATTTAAAATTCTGAAAGTATTATTTCAGACATGACACTTCTTATAGTAAGCATCGTACCTTTATTTTCAAGTCTTCTAAGTTATAATTAATTAAATTAATTTAATTTTTCAATTACTACTATTTAAAGTATTATTATTATTATTATTGTCGATTTGTAACTTTGCAGTAACCTGTGAAAAAGTTTCAAGAGATCTGTTTTAACCATCAAATTAATTTTTAAAGCCATTGACATGTAATACTTTCGAAAAGGGTTAAATATTTATCAACAATGCAGATTCTATTTATATGCAACTCTATATTAGTATAATATAATCGAATGTAATAATAATTTATTATAATTTATATAAATCAATCCATAATAACGAATCGTATAAAATTTAACTGGCATAATTGGTATTTCAACCAAATTATAATAAAAAAGGTTAGTTAAAATAAATCAGAACCACACAAAACTCGGCATCCAAATTTTTTTTGTTTATTCACACTGTTGCCACTTACATAAAAAAATCTTCTTTTTCGTTATAAAAATCGTTTCAATATAAAGTTGAGTTGTTTTATTTAATATTATAAATAGAACTTTGAAATTATTTTTGTTTAAATATGCATATTTTAATTACGTTTCATGATAATGATATGAATATTTTTTTAAAGTTGCAACAATTGGAATGAGATTTGTAATGTTTCCTGTAGCAGACGATTAAACTATTTCTGATCTTATTTCTTTGAATTTTTATCGCACATTTGGAGGAAAAAACCCCCTACTCTTTTATTAAACCTATCGCTGTTCTTAATTCTTAGAATTTTTTTCACGCATTATGAAAGCATTTTTATCAAATCTATTATTAAAATCTAAGCGACGTATAATTCTTTTTTTTTTCTGCACTTTATTTTAAAGTTTAATAAGTAACACTTCCCACTTCCAATATAAAGCGCCGTGACTGAGATTCCAATAGATGCAATCTATTAATTGCACTATTTTTTAAAATAGAGATTATAAATAAAATAACATGAAGCGATAAAAGTGAGAAGAAAAACGATTTAAGATTGAATTCGAAAGCAAGCAGCTTCAAAATCAGCTTCCTTTTCACTCCACGGTTTTCGTAAATCAGATATTTTCCGAAATCCTCTCGCGGCCATGAATTCTTTATGTACTCGAACATGTTTAGAATTCTTTATTAGACCTCCTTTGGAGACGGTTTCCCAGTCACGGCACTTATATAAAGTTTTATAGTGCGTGACAATCTTCAAATAGACACATTTCAAATCTACTCTAACGCTGGTGGGCATTAGTTTTATCCAGAGAATCGGTCCGATTCTTTGGAGTGGGCAGACGCCTGTCATAGTAATATCCTTCTATATTTTTCATTTATTCATACCTTGACCTTTTCCTTAACCCTTTCAATACCAGTTTTTTCTTTTTCAAAATTAAGATAATTTAGGGCTCTAAGGGGTCAAATAAAGTATAAATAGTTATATTCTGCTGCAATAAAAACAAAAAAAATAACTATAGGTGCAATATTTTGAGGCGGATCATATGTGTCTCAATGGTCTTTTTAAATAGAACACATGTGTCCCATTGGGGGTGAGGTTGCCATATAAAATATAGTGAAAAGTTGAGTCTCTAGTTTTTATAATATTTTAAAATAATTTTATTGCATAAAAATTCTTACCAAATACATATCCAACCCTATTCATGGCATTTCTTTCTGTGATGCATTGCAAAACAGTTTTTGCAGAGTGCAACTTTATTTATGGCACATACAGTTTTTGTTCTGCTTTCTTTGTCACTACTTTATTAATGAGATGTAGTTAAAAATTATATTAACTTAAGAATGTAATCTCAGAAAATCATTGGTACATGCGTTTCAATAAATTCTCCACTGACTTATCCATTTGGATGATTTAAAAATATCGGCGGGATATATATTTGCCGGTGGAGCCCAAAGGGTTAAGGGCTGTATAGACGTTTCGTCCTTAAAATTTTCTACCTTCGTAATCTGATACAAAGGTTGTACCACTAAAACAATAGAATATTATCCCACCCCCTTGATGGGTAATCAGAGTTTCTTACAATCACAATTCTGTATCGTTCTACACGCAATTGGTGGATATATTACAGTGAAAAATAAATTTAAACGAATTTTTTTTCTTCATTATACATTCCGTGTTCTTAAAGATGTGAGAATTCATAAAAAGAATGTATTAGTAAAAATGTTCTATCATTCCCCAAATCTAAGAAATTTCATTAATAATTTTTTCGGGGTTCATGTTATTAAATAGCATTTACAATTATATTTTCTTTTTACATGCGCTTTATGCACGTATATATTATATATAATATAATATAATATAATTATTATTTTTAATATTATTACTTATTAGAACAGTACAATATATAACAAGAAAATGGGAGCAAATTTTACTTTGATAAATTTTGTGTGTGGTAGGCTTTTATTCGATTGGATCAACTGCTCTTAATTGGGCTTGGCTCTTAACAGGCCCACATTAAAAAGCTTTAGATTCGATTCAGTGATATTTTTAAGGGTTAATTGTTTTATGCAGGTCAAATGCTTTGCACGTATTGAACTAAAGAATTTAAAAGACACTTTTTTTCTTACCTTTTAGCACAGACTAAGACTGAGAATAAATTTTGAGAGATTTTATAATAGATAAGATATATTATGCATCGGAATAATATATATCACATCGGAAACTTCTGTAACTATATTCATGCCAAAGCACTGTTATTAGATACTTTTTATTACGCATGAATCTGTATCAAATGTAAACGAATTTTTTCGACAGTTGCGAAGATGTCGAATTAGAGAAAATAAAACACCGCCTGCAAGAAATTTTACTATTCATGTTTGATTTAAAGAAAAGTGCTGCTGAAAATCATCGAGCCCTGTTGGAACCTTCCAGTGAACATACTCCATAGATAAAAAAAACATGTGAACATTGGTTTTGACTTTTTAGAAGAGAGGATTTTATTACAACTGATAAAGAACACTCTGGTCAATCGAAAAAATTTGAAGATGAAGAACTGGAAACATTATTCGACCAAGTCAAATGCAAGAAGAACGTGCTGAATTGTTGGATGTTGATCGCACAATGGTTTCCAAACGTTTAGAAGCACTCGGTATGATTCAATCGGGTATCATGCGAACTGATGCAAAAATATATTAAATGACGATTTTTCACTTGAGAACAATTGCTTCAATGGCAAAGAAAGAGCTTTATTTCTCATCGTCACGGACGATGAAAAATGGATGTGATAAGATGGTTCTAAATTAGAAAGCCTGGGATTTTCTTGGCTATGTATCATCATTAACGGCGCAGACGAATGTTCATGGTTCTGTATTTGGTGGAATCAACTTGGCGCTGTGCACTAAACCTAGGTGTGGCTGAAAACGAAGTGAAGTAATGTGCTTGGGACTCTCACTTCATCAACATTCGAAAAAGTATCGTTACTGTAAGTGTTCTACGTGGCCATTTATGTGTGTTCTCTTGTTTTCTTATGTGAAAGGTTTGTAGTCAAAATCTGTTGTACATAAATGAAGTATTATTTTTTAACAAATGAAAACTGCTGGTGAACTT
>JAPMOR010080541.1:180093-211742 GCA_026543865.1 Argiope aurantia | reverse complement strand
AAAAAAAATACCACATGCTTAATGAAAAATATAAACTTTTTTTCTAATAGTGCCATTAACCAGAGAAAAAAATAATAGGTAATACACTAGGCAAGCCGAATTGAGCGCCTCCAAGTAAAAAGATTTTTTTAAAAAATGGGTGGTAGGGATCATTTTTATATTTACTTACTAGAACTCCATTTTAAAAAGACATTTTAGGTTGGCTCTCTCCATATTTAAAATTTAGAATGCCAAATGTGTTCGGAGAATTTTCATTATCTTGTTTTAATTAAAACAAATATTTTATTTTTGTCCCTACACAGTTTAAAGTGAACATTATGTGATTAGAACAATGGTATATACTTTTGATAAAAGGTTCTGATTCACCAGAATACCATTTTGTATAATTCATTACAATTATGATACTTTTTATTATTCTTATATACTTTGCAGACTCTAAATCATGTGAATTTTAGAAAAAGGTCTGGTATCAAAAGTCTGAAGATGACATCATTTCGATGAAAGGTAAAGTTAATATGGGTGAATTACTTGAATCTAATGACGAATTTATTCCAGAAGGAGACGAGTCAAAATCATTAAATATATTTAAAAGAAATTCTGATTTAACTTTGCATCATTTGATGCGAAAGGTTGATGATCATCTGAGTAATATCTTTAAAAAAAATTTTTGAAACAACTTCAACTGATGATAAAGCAAACAATGTAGGAAATTTGGCTTTAATATCAGATAGTCTTATAGGAAATTCTAAACAAACAAGTCACCCAACATCTGATTCGAATTTCATACAACACACCTTTACCTTTGCTTGAACAACATTGTCAAAGAAATTCCAGAAACAAATCGCAAATGATGTTACGATAAGCAATGTGCTAAGTTTGCTTAGTGATTTCTTGGTAAAAGAGGCAAAAGAAATTTATCAAATTGAAATCTGCTATTGCAAATTTCAAGTTATGCGAGAACATTACTTTTTTAAAACACATGGTATCAATCCGTTAGGAAAACATCATGTTTTCGAATGACTTATATTTTAGAAAGGACCATCTCAAAATCAATCGAGTTTTAAGGTTTTTTTTCTCGAGGCAAGAATTTTTTCCTTGGAAAACCAATTTTAAACAATCACGTGACCACCAGATTACGCATACAACGATACTTAGAAACGATGTTTTTTCCCATCTGAAAAACATTCCAGCTTTAAAACTTTATCCCGAAACCAAAAAATTTTTTTCTGAAAATTTGGTTTATATTGGTTTGGAATGAGTACGTGACTATTGCATTGCGCAATGGTCAGCTTTTAGAAAAGCGATGGTTTTGTCATCTCAAAATCGTTCGAGCTCCAAATTTCGATACCTACCCTCGCTGTTTCGCGTTTAATACCATTTTCTTCCCTGTGCTTCTTCGGACAATTTCTTACGACCCTGCCCTTTATTGGCCAGACAGGAGAATCGGGTACATGAACATTCGTTCCAAGTTGTAACTTTTCTTGGCGGTAAGTCGCCAAATGTGACAATCTTCTTTATCATATTCTAATAAATTTAAAAGCGAAAAATTAATGCCTCAAAAACGATAAATCGACAATTTTCTGCCCGTGTATTTTGTGGCTTCAAAAACTTCAAACCAGAACAACGTCACATGATAATAATTATTTTCCTCCGTAAAATTTTGAATTGCGTATCATCTGATTTTAGATTCTATGACCGACGGCTGAATACCAGATTAGAAACCCTAATTCACAGAGTCATTTTACAATGAAATGCATCCATGGCAGTTAAATTACAAAGGGTGCCAGTCTGGACGAAGACCATAAGTTCATAAGCAACCGATAAAACTCATGATACAGCTTAATTTACAATTGAATTTTATATTCGGGGAAACATGGTATCTGTGTAACTGCTTTTATTTCCAGTCTTAATTTAACAAAGATAACCTTCATTAAGAATGCCTTCAGAATATCTTTCCAGAGAATTGATAATCAACTTAGCGTCGAAATAAATATTCAAATTCTCTTTGGCCGGAAATCTCCTTGAGGAAGTAAACTTCCAGTCTGTTCTTTTCGCTGGCGTTTTGCGTTATTTTACCGTCACTTGCCTTCTCTTTGAATTACCTACGGGCATTAAATTTTCAAGATGTCCGTTCTAATCATTAAGCAAGAGAGTACTCTGGGTGTCAATTATTCAGCTATTGCTCAAAGGAGAAGATCTAATTAATTCTTTTTCGGTTTCAAAATTAATAGGATTAATTCTTGTCGTTTATTATTTATTCCAGACATTATTTAATGGCTGGAATGAATTCTATTGTGAATTCCGGAGTCTTTCGCTTATAATAGCATTCACATTTCATTTATATTATGTTAAATTAATAGCGATGGTCTTTTAATATTGTTCTCGTTTCTTTTTCTGGAGTAAATAACTTATCTGTATAGTAAAAAAAATACAGGTTTAAACGTAGAGGAATTTTAGGGAGATGGTTTTGTATAGTTCAGTGCTCTTAATTATGTTTCTAAGACATTAAAAATGCTGACAGTGGTTAGAATTCAGTTGCTAAAGCCCTGCAAGTGGCCCCCTGGTCTATTCCATTTTTAAAAATCTTTATTTAACTTCGCATGTTTTATGCGTATAATGACGGAATTTTGTACTATATTTTATTCGCTCTTTCAAGCTCGATAATTTTGAAATTTTGTGTAGTTATTGGTTCCCGATGAAAATATAAAATTTTATTAACTTTAGAGCTTTTAATTGTCAGTTAATAGTTTACCTAAAAAAGGATTTCTCGAGAACCTTCATCTAGAAGTTAACTAGAAAAATGTTAATTATTTTATTAGAAAATATTTGTAACCATTTAGGTTACAAATAAAGGAATAATGATCGAAAGGAAATATATTAATAATTACTAGTCCCACTGGTACTTTCTAATTACAGACTAGACAAATGCTACTTCAATAGTATCGGTTCTTGGAGTACATTAGTTGTGGTATTTTGAATTTCGCTGTCTTTGTGAAGTTCAAAAAGGTTCGATTTAATTTGTTGCGGATTTAATCTGTTTAACTTGTGAATAGTTTTATTTCTATATTTTTTATACCATCATATAGACGATGGTAGTATGCGTTTCTAATGAACTAAGACGAGAATATGTTGAATTTGACGTTTTTGTCCTGTTGTTGTTGTTTCCAATGGCACTTGCCATAGGCAAGCCCGCTGATTTGAAATCAACGATTTTAAGCCGAAAGGGAGCGTCTCTTATTTTAGTAGCGCCAACTAAGGCCAAGAGTACGACTTTGCTACTCACGCATCACATTCGCTTGCACAGCCTCTTTTTAAAGGGGGGCACATTCACTCATCTCACAGATAGAACAAATGAAGGACAACCATGCCCGAACCGGGACTCGAACCCGGGACGCCCAGATTACGGGGAAGACGCGCTACCCCTATGCCAGGACGCCGGTCGTTTTCGTCCTTCATTTGAGAAGCGACCAGTACAGATTAGATTTTATTTTTTAATCCACCTGAAAACAGCCGCAGAACTTCCCTATTTCTTTCCACCCTGCCAACTTTTAAAAGCTTATTCTGGAATTTATTCAATTAAATTTAAACGTTTATCCTTATATTAAAGCTAAGATAAATATTAAAGCTTAAGATATCCTTATATTAAGCTGTTTTTAAAATTGAAATAGCTTAGTATGGCTGGAATAACGAGTAAAGTAGTAACTACAGTTAGGCTACTGCGCCACACCTAATCATAAGGGTCAAAATGTGGTACACAGATTTAACATCTTTAGTGTAGATAACTATCGAATTTTGAGCCAAATCGAACGAGAAATTCACCGTCTGTCTGTCTATATTTTCAGAAACGTATAATCGTGATAACTCAAAAACGCAATAACTTAAATATATCAAATTTAGTAAGGAATTTTTGTGACTACAATTGCAGTTTTGTGTCAAAATGTGGCTTCACTTAGTTGTGAAAAACGTGCCTAAAAAAATTTGGTTTTTGGGTACTATTAATCACTTTCCAGGGATTAATTGCCAAAACTCGCCAGATGATATGAAAGATTCAGTTAAAAGGCTACATTCACGCCAAAAGTTAACATTTCGTAGCTAATATTCGCCAGTGCCATGCAGGGTATACTCTGGCATGAAAAATTTATCAGAGAGTTGGCGAGTGAGTTTTGTTGATATTACTCCTTCTAGTTCTCTAAAATTTTAAATTACCTTAAGGAAGATAACATTTTGAAGTTCCTAATTCGAAAATAAAAAGAATTATTCCTGTTACTACGCAAGGCTATTGATTGAGCAAAACAAGTTTGAGACTGTTCAGATGTTTCACTTTTGTTTTAAAAAAAGAAAATGCAAATATCGAGAAACTTGAGCTGCCTGTTTCCTCGGAAATGCTTTTAGCTGAGACAACAGAAACTTTGTAGTGAAATTCAAACTTCTCAGCACCCCTTGTAATTGAGTTCCGCAGGCGCGGTTTCGGATAAAAATTGATTAACAGACCAATTTAGCTTTCCATTGGGCATGACAGGAGTTTACTTGGTGTCGTTGTGTTCGGCGAGAAGACCCTTTTCTTCCAATTGAAATGAGTTCGAAGATTGGGGGAGTATAAGTGACTTTAATCCGGAACTTTAAATCCTTTGAGATGATTTGATTCGTGCAATTTATCGGAGTAAACATCCGTTTGGAAATTTAATTCTTTGGATACATTTGAAGTATCAGAACGTCCCGTATTTGTTTGGATTTATGTTTCCATTTTTTTTGTAATTCTAATTAGTTTAAGTTATCTCAATATTATGTGGCAGTATATATACTGAATAATAAAAAAAATAAATGAATTCGCACTTAAAAGCTACGCACTTAAAAGCTACTGAAATTAAATGCGCTACAAATACAAAAGTCGTTTGAAATAAAAGTGTAGTCAACGGGTTAACTTTCTATTTTAAGGATATTTTAAGGTTTTAGAAAACTATTTCAGAGAATTTATTTTTATTACTTTTGTAATTCTACCAGTTTCGATCATCTTTATGAAAGGTGGATATTTCGTATATTTTTGAAAAAGGAGAACGATGATTTATTGAAGAAACAATCTATGTATTTAAAGTAATAAGGAAATCCAATAAATCAACAGCCCAGCCTTAACTATTGGTTCTCCTTGGTCAGTTTACGTTTCAAATAAGATCAATATGACCTCTAAATATGTTATCGTTTGCCTTCTGTTTTAGAGAAAAACTTTCTCCAATACATTCTCTACTGAGAACTCTTGCGACAGCGTTTGCTTGGTAAAAATCACAGAACTGATTTTGAAAATTTTGGTTTCATATAAAAATTCATGACATATCATCAATGGTTGCCTTCCTTCTTCCATCCTTCCTTTTTTGAGATAAATAAATAAAAAAAAACCCCTCCATAATGAATTTTTCATGGAAAAGGTTTGCGACAGGGTTAACTAGCCAAAACCGATATGCATAATTTGGGTTTCATATAAAAACATGTGATTTTTTTTTTTGATATGACTACTTTACCATCTTAAATTACAAAGCCTGTGTTTTTATGAAATATATTATCAAAAACAAATATCATTATAAAAATTTTCTGATTTACAAATAAATAGCCGCCATTAGCGACCATCTGTTCGCTCGCCAACTAGATATTTAAACTAATTGGGAAAACAACGAAACTTCCTCGACAGAAATAATTGTACCAGTTTTGAAAATTTTTATTCCATATGAAAGTTAATGCCATTTATATATTTTATAAATGGTCGGCTGTCTATTTCTGCCTATCCTGTATATCGCAGTTTTGTGATAAATCCTAAAAACTTTACTTCACTGTACATTCTGTATGGGAAAAACAACCCACGACAGAGAATCTCAGCCTCAACACTGTACCAATTTAGCTAATTTTTACTTCATATGAAAATTTGATACATTAACGGAGATCGTCTCTCCTCTCCCCTTCCCTTTTTGAGAGATATTACAAAACAAAAAATAGAGCTTTCAAGTCAGAAACTGAGCCAACTTGACCAGTATTCATCATCAATTAATTTCGCAATTTTGCAATCATAGCTAACTAATCAAAAAAGGTCTATTATTGTTTCAAACTCAAAATATAAGAGTCGTGCATTGATTTGATAAGACCCTTTCATCAAAATGGATCGACAAGGCATTTATATGATTGCCAACTGTAACTTGTTTTAATAAAAGAATTTTAGTAATGCCAAAGAACTTTCAAAAATAGCATTTTGTCGCAAAAGAAATTTTTCTTTTTGTGCCCTATTAAAATTTTTTTTGATTAGTTAGCCCTAATTCACTTTAATTGCAACAATTAATTAAGTGGAAAAATTAATAGATGATATGAACGGGTGAAATTCGTTATGATGTTGAAGCTGAGGGCCCAGCGATATCTCTCGAAATGGAGAGAAAAGGGGGAAGACGATTATTGATAACAAATCTAGAACACACATGAAATGAAAATCCTCGTAACCGGCCCAGTGATTTTGGCTGGCTTTCAGAATCGGTAGTTTTAGGTTGGCTCAGTGGTTTTGGCTGGGATAAAATTTTCTCCACAGACAAGGTACAGTTCAATTCTTTTCAATTTCTCTCAAAAATGAAGAAAATAGGACAGGCGACTTGTGATGACGTATTTAGACATCATCAATTTTCAAAAATGAAAAAGTATTTTCGAAATCGATTCTAAGGTTTTGGCTCTTGAATTCTATCGCCGAATTTCCTTAAAGAGGATACACAAAATGCAGGATTTTTTATTTCTTTTATTAGTGAAAAAGGAATGAGAGCAATTGACTTTTGATGGTATATTTAGGTTCATGAGTTTACATATGAAACAAAAATTGGCAGAAACTAGCCAATGTTTCGTACTGGATGACTAGTTCACTGTTTTTCTCTTATTATTTTAAATATATAGAAGAGCAAAATATGTATATAAATATGAGCTATAGTTCTCTAGGAGCTTCACTCATTTTAATTGTTGGTTGCTCATTAATTATTTCAGTTAGAAGTCTTTGCGGTTTACTGGTATATATTGAATTTTTTGATGTTTTATTTTCAAGATATTGATAAAAAATTTTACTTGACATTTTTAGGATGGTTTTTTTTGGTTTAATTGAGTTATATTTATGTCCTGTTTTAAAACAACACTAGGACTGTTTTGAAACGGACCTCATAATTTTGAACCATGGTCAGATGGAGAAGGGCGACACCTGAGTTGGCACCTTCTCTCAAAACGTCATCATCAGTGGGTGGTCATTTGGCCCCAAAGGATTTAACGTGAACCAGACACGATTGTTCTTCGGTAAGATCGGGTTCCGAACTTGGAACCCGCGGTTCCAAAGTCGCGATCTTACAACCGAGCTATCTCGGTCCTTTAAGGATTGGAGATGAATTCTGAGGATACATCTTATTCTAATTTTTTTTCCATAATAGAAATCTTTCCTGTGTGATGTTATTGATATAGGGCTTGGCTAGTGATATTTCTAATGAAAGGGAATTTATAATAGCCATTCCTTAAAAAATAACATTTTTGCCTTCCAGAAACTTCTTTCTGTAGCTTCGGATAGGGAGAGTTTTAAACATGTGTTGCCACTAAATTTCAAACTTTACTGAATCTCGATGAGTTACATTTTTTACTTTGAATTTGTTTGAATTTATAAAAGATTCCGTCAAATTCAGATAGTCAGCGTATGCATAATGGAGTAGTTGAGAGCCACGATCCCAGAGATGATCCGTTTTCAAAATGAACGTTGGAATGAGGTCCTTTTATAAGCGTCGCGACGGATGAAATATGTCCCTTTTTCTTATTAAATACATGAATCAAAGCTAAGGAACTACGAAACTACCAGAAAAAAAGTTTACAAAAATAAATCGAGTTGACTCTTTTTTGAAGTGATATATTAATTAAACAGAGAAAATTCTATGCATTTTGATCTGCATTTCATTAAATCAATGACTAAAAATAATTGAAGTCCAGCAGACAGTATTTACAGTCAATTAATTTTTATTAGCAGACGTTCTTATTCTTCCCGAAATTTAAATTTCATTGAAGTTTTGGAAAATAAATTTCACTAAAAATATGTTTTGCCTCTTTTTTTCTTTCAGAAAATGTGGTAAGGTCTCGGCTTGTGAGCCGAAGGATTTCAGGTTCGAGAACCGATTCCACCGAAGAACCGTCGTGTAAACGGGTCTGTTGCAAGTTAAATCCGTCAGGGCCAAACGTCCTCCCGCTGGTGTGGAGAGGGAGGGGGGGGGGGAGGTGCCAGTTCAGGTGTCGTCCTCGTCATTTGACCGCTGTTCAAAATTACGAGGTCCGTCCCAAAATAGTCCTAGTGTTGCTTGAAAACAAGACGTTAATATAACTAAACTAATGTTTCAGGAAATCAATTATATCTAATAAAAAATTTCTTCAGCCCCTTACTTTTTGACATTGGGATTATTGGTGATTAGTACAAAAAATGAAAGCGTGTCTGATAGGGTGGTGTGAAAATATGGACTTTTTAAAGGCTGAATGTTTAAAAGGGTTCAAATGTTGCTTATTTGTATGCTAATCAATGAGAAAGCATTAAAAAAATTATGCGCGAATCTTTAGTTGTCTCAAAGTGCCAAATATGTGAGAAAAATGATAAAAGAACCCCCTCCCCTGCAAAATTTACTTTTATGCTAAACTTATATAGGCTATGGTTGTTGGTTTCTGTTAAGATCTGACTTTTTCTTTTTCAATGTACAATAATAATAATATAACCTCCTTCATTTTGAATTCGCGCGTAAGGTTTGAAAGTTTTTGAATTCCTTAAAATAATGTGAGTTTAGTTTCATAAAAATATACGCAATATCCAACAGTTGTAAAAAGTTATGTTGAACTAAAATTTCTTTTTCACGTTTATTCCCAACACCCTTTGAACCCGATGTCCCATTTACAAACTCATCCAAAATTTTGACTCTCTTACAACATTTTCCATGGAGGTTAAAATCGAATTAAAATTACCTTAATTGGAACGCTAATAAGATAATATGGGCAAAGTGCTATACGCGCATATATAAAATATGTATGTGCAAACGTAAACAGTTTTTTTAAGCAGTAGCGTGGCCGAAGAGAAGACACTTGAATCTTTAAACTCGATTTATTCCATCCTATTATGTACAAAGAGTATGTGGTAAGAAATTCGTCAGTCTACATCTCAACACAAGAGCAAAAGAAACCGAATTTTTTCTCTCAGTGATTTTATACTACGAATTTCTTATAGGGATTTCTTTGATATGTGTCGATTTAGGAAAGAGAAATCTAGATATCTTTAAAAGAATTTGCTAAGTCTTAAGGATTTTTATTCCATAAGTCGGAACGTGAAAACTTGCAAAAGTAGGTGAGCTCGTGAGCATTAATTAAATAAAAAAAAGGGGGGGGGGGTTGGATCAGGAAATAAGAGACTATTTTAAAAGGAAGTTAATATGGGCTAAATAAAGATAAAAATTAAGAGATTAATTAGGATTTAAATTATATATAATATATACACCATCTTTTGAAGTGATGGTGGTGGTTTTGGTTCTAGAGATTATGATCGTCGACTATCTGCAAAAGTCCCCCTCTCCCAATTCGTGTCATGTGACATCATGTGATTCCCTATAAGGAATCTACTTAAAAAAGAATGCCAACGTTGAGATTACCATATTAAAGAAACATCTAAATTTTTCATATATATTAAAATATTATTTAAAGTTTGGCGAGTAATAATATGAAAAATCTGATATTTATTTATTCATTGTCAAAGGTGAGCTATTAAAATATTTATACTAATTTCTTACAATTTTGCTATTATGTTGTACGCTGTTATATAAAGAAAAAACATTGTTACAAAATTGCATTCAAAACTATCTTTAAAAAACACATTGATATTAAAGAAAAATTTGGAAGAGAATAAAATTCGTATCGCTGAAAAGCTAATATTTTTTATTTTAATTTTAAAATGATGTAAAATGCTTGTTCCGCGGTTATTTTGGAAGAACATTAATATTGCCATTAATGAATTAGAACTCAATGTAAAATTAAGAAAATGTGAATAAATTTGAATACTAATACGTGAGAAATTTGATAGTTTTGGGTCTAACCATATAAATCTTGAAAAATGTTTTGAATGATTTTCGTTCCGTGCATTTGATCGATATATTACTAATGTAAAAATTTTATCATATTAAAACAGTAAAATTTGTAGTAAAAACTAACTTAATATGTTTAAAACCGATTAGTAGCTAAAACAGGAATGCGCGATTTGAAGATTACGATGAAAGCAACAGACGATTAAGTTGCCCTTTTCTGCCCAACGAAATATTCTTTACTGTTTCAAAACACAGCGTGCGGTGAATCATGTTATACAGATTACAATTTGAAACAGAAATGGGGGGAAAAAAAGTCCTCAGCGAGCTTGTTTTTACTTTCGAAATAAACATGGCTTTGAAACTCAAAATAACTGATATTATCCTTTTATAAATTCTTGTTTCTGATGATTTTAATTTCTTGAATTCTATTTTTACCAAAATTCTATGGACTATAAAAAGCAAAATATCTAAATTTGAACTGACACGTCCAATGGCGTTTGCGCTATTGGACTTGCCATTGTGTCACGAGAGTAAAAAGTATGGTGTTCGATTATTTATGATCTCAATATTAACTGTAGACGTTAGTTTCTTAAAATTTAGTACATAATAAGAAATAAACTTGTTTTAGAAAACTGCGCCTCCATCGTCTTAACTATAACAAAATATTTATTTTAATTATTTGCCGAAAAACACTGAGCGTGTGCAAGTACAAGCGAAGTTGGAGAAAGTAAAACGTTCCGTAGTACAATCGCAGTTAAGATGGCGGTTAAGTAGAAATATTAATGATTCAGTTAACAATGCAAATTTATTAAAAATAAAGTATTTACAATCAAATAGTTAATGAGTTAAAAAGAGCTTTTCAATTTTGTTGTTGCCACTCCATCACAAAAGAAAGCAAAATAAAAAAAAAAGTTGGTATTTTTATATTTTTTTAGCTCAATTCGTTTGCTAAAATTAAATTTTATTATTGAATTTTCACTCATTTGTTAATGTTTTAGAGGTTTGAAATTTTATCTCTTTTTATGTTTTTGATCGAAATATGCAATATTTATTTTTTTCAAAACTTCAATACCGATTAATTAAATTTTGGTTTCCATTGCATCTTGTTGTCTGGCTGTAAATTTCCATAACATTTATAATTAGGAATTATAAATAAAATGTCCGAAATAATGAAAATAAAAATATTCTGATTTTCAGCATGTAACCTATCATAAACGTGAAATTTAAACAATACTTTCATTAAATTTATTCCTTTTGCAGATGTCTTAATTACAAGCTATTTGCAAGAAATAAAGGCAGTTATTTTCTACCTTAAGTTGTTTCTTGCAGAAGGCCTCATTAATTACTTTTCAGACTTTGCTAAGTATTCGGAAAAATTAAATGTGTTAAAATTCTGTGAAATGAATTAAAACTTTTGCTGCCAGTTCTTTTTTTCTTACTCTCCAGATCTTTGTTCTTTTTTAGTAAGAATATCAGCTCTTTTAATCATTCTGGCAAAGAGAGAGTAAATGAAAAATACACGAGAGATTTTGTTGGAGCTTGGAATTTCCGTCGTTACTTCGAAATACTTCGAAGTCATTAGACCTTTAATTAATGAGAAAAAATTGGATGACGTCGTGGACAGACATCGATTTGTTACAGATTTCTTCTTCGAATGGTCTGAAAGTGTTTTCTTTCATGAAAAAGAAAAGCACTTTCCTATTTCTCTTAAAATCAGCAGCTTGAAAGGATAGATGAAATAAGAGTTTGAGTTTGTTTTATAGCACAAAAGTCATCTTTGGCTAAACTGCGCCACAATCGTGGAATTAAAATATTTGTATCAATTTATAATAAAATCATAACATGGAATGTATACAAAATCCAGATGTCTAAAAGCGTAAAAATGTGTTATGAAAAAGCGCAACAATGATGTAAAGTACAGTATTAAAAAGCGTGGATAATGTTTATAAAAACAAATATTTAAAAAGACTAAAAAGATTATCACGCGGAGTTTTAGAGAGCAACTCGCACAAATCACGGTGAGATTTCTGAAAAAATGTTGCAAATAAAACAATGACCATTCTACAAGAATATGTAAAGCAGACACAGGACTGTTACAAATTGAGTAAAATGATGTTGGTTACCCCATCAATAAATGTCAGTGGTTGAATGGAGGGTGACCAATCCTTAATCTAGTTAAAATGGTGTCCAGTTTTCTGCTAGTGAAAGTGGGCAAGAGATCTATTGTAGACTGAATTGTATGAAACTTATTACAAATCTGTGTTCCCTATGCAGTTTGCCATTTGGAATGCAAAATAAGACATATATTTCTTGTAACCTGAAAGAGTAATCTGCTTTGATAAGAAAGTAGTAGCCAATTTAGCAGCCATATCAGTCTCTTTATTTCCCGAAATTCTCACATATGCAGGGACCTAACATGAGATAATTTGAAAGCTCTTCCAAATAGTTTGTCATTTAAGTTTAAAATGTTGAAAAGTAAGGGATGGTGCAAGCTTATAAAGATGACGGGAAATCCATAACGCTCAGTGAACTGTTTGTTTGTTTGTAATTATGGCACTTGCCACGGACAAGCCCCGCTGTTCAGAGACAGCCGATTTAAGCCTGAGGGGGAGTGTCTCTTGTTTTTTATAGTAGCGGCAACTAGGGCCAAGAGAACGACTTAGCTACTCACGCATCACTCATTCGCTTGCACAACCCCTTCTTACAGGAGGGCACATTCACACATCTCACAGATAGAACAACGAAAGAACAACCATGCCCAAACCGGGACTCGAACCCGGGACGCCCAGATCACGAGGAAGACGCGCTACCCCTATGCCAGGACGCCGGCAGTGAACTGTGTATATTATGTAACTATCTGCAGAGCAATCGGAAATAAACGATAAAGATTTGAAATTGGAACTGGCTGTCAGATTTTTCGGATTAGTGAATTTTCTTCATAATTTTTAGAAAGTTACCGCATAGTTGCATATATGACTGTGTTGTCCTGGCGATAGTGTCAGCGTACTTCTGTCTAATAAATCTTACAAAATGTAAATGCTTCTCTACTGATAAAACATTCTATACTACAAAATGTAAATCTTTCTTTGCGAATTCAATTTTGATTTTCATTGCATTATTTATACTAATACAGTATCAAGTGTGTGTTACTGTGTGTATGCACGGTTTCCTTTACAGTTTTTTTCATATTTAACTTATATTTCCTTATGTGTTTTATTGTTAATAAGAAAACACATTTTATGTTTCTCATTTTTCATGTTCTTAGTACTAAAAGACGTGATCGCAATTTTTACACCCGTGCGCTGCTACGTATTTCTAATTTCCTTTTATTTTCCTCAGCAATTATGTTCATATCCTAGAAAGTAAGCCAATCTGAATGTTAAATCAAGGTAGAAAAGAAAACACATCTTCCAAGGAATTAGAAATAAATATTAAGTTTAACTTGCAAATTAAATTAAATTAAAAAAATTTAAAGAGAATAAAATGGAATAAAAAAAAAAGAAGGAAAAGATGAATCCGGCCTGAAGACTTAATAAAGAGTCCTCCTGAAGCAGAGATTCAAACCAGGGATTCTTTACTGTGAGGGGCTGACTTTTGTCCAAATATTGACCCCTTAAGACCCGAAAATCCCCCAAAAATTGCGATTTTTGAAGACAAGAATTAATACCAATGAACAAGGACGTCAATACTTAGATGGAAGGCAGACCCCCTATAGAAACGAATCCTTGGTTTGAACACTAGCTTTCAGGCCGGATTCATGTCTTCTTCCGATTTTATTCTATTTTATTCCTCTTTTGCAAGTTAAACAATATTTATTTCTATTTAGGTTAAGTTCATTTGTGCTTTAGATGTAGCGGCATTTGAGAGCTCTAAATACAGTGTATCTTCCTTTTAATAGATTTTGACTCAGGAAATACTTACTTTATAAAAATTGTTTTAATTTTATGATTTGTAGTTTTTCGGGGAACTTATATATCCGGTTAAATGTTTGTTTTAATTGCTTATAGATTTGTTTTCCAATTTCTACTATGAGTTCACACTCTTTCTATGCACATGTATATCTTATTCAAATTTTCAATCGTTAATAAAATACTTTTTATTCATCTACTCAAGTTCAAATACATTTTTTTAAACTTGTAGTGGATGATACTTGATGTTAATACAGGTTTTTTCAAATATTAATTAATTAATTAATTAAATTTGTCCAGAAATTTCTATTTGGTTGCCAAATCCGTCGACATGTTGTCAAATGGTCGCCAAGTTTGTCTTCAAGCTCTGAGATTACTGACGTGACACCCGATCATAAATAATATAAGATATATATATATATATATAAATAATATAAGAAAATAAGTAGGAATTCAATTAAAAAATTTTTGGTAAAATCCTAGATGGGCCCACCTCTTGGCGACTTATTTGAAATCTCGCCGAGTTAACTACTAATTGAATAGTTGTTATTATTTTTCAATTAAAAAACGATACTTGAAGGCCAGAAATAATAATATAATAAAAAATAGATATAATAAATAATTATAAAATAAAAAAATAATAATAAAATAAAATAACTATAATAAAAAATAAATTAAAATAAATTTTTAAAAATCCATCTAGGTTGATTTTTTAATAATAAAATAAAAAAAAATAATAAAAAAAAAATAAATATAAAAAATAATATTAAAAAAAAACCCTGTCTTGGTTGCTACATTGGCGACGTTATCGCCACTCGTTTGGCGAGAATTCAAAAAGACGCTAAGAGGTGGGCTGTGCTAGGATCCACCCAATTTTTTTTATATAACTAAAATTTAAAAAAAATTGTTGACTTGACCTAAGTAGGAATTGACTTAATTCTATATATATATATATATATATATATATATATATATTACTTGATTATGGTACAGGTTAAAAGATGCTTTTTGGATACTAGAAATTCATGTGTAAAAGATTTTTAAAAATCGAGTTTATTTTCTGAACAAACACAGAAACAGAAATAGAAATTGTTTTAAACTATACTTATAATTCAAAAAAGAAAGGAGAAAGACAAAACTTTATGCGAATATATTTGTTTAAACTTGATGTTGTCAGCTACTGAGAAATAAATTGTGATTTTATATTTTACATGTTAACCATTTTTTTAAAGTTTCTTTTTATCCAAGCAAGCAGCTAAAACATGTAAAAAATAATTTTACTTTATGATGATGATGTCAGCTGGGTTGGTGATTTAATTTCTTTCTTTTTTATTAACGAATTAATTTCCTATTATATATCGGTATGAAGATGGTTTTCTTTCAAACTTTTATAATCAAAAATGTTTTTAGTCTAATTTTTTTATCTTTGAGAAAATGTATGTTGATTTTGTTACAATAGAAAATTTTTATGAAACTGATGAAATAGAGAGAAAAAAAATGTTTCACTTTATGTATTAGAAGCAAATCCTAGAGTCTAAGTAGAATTTTGAAAAAGTATATTTTGTTCAAAAAGAATTAAAAAATAAAAACTTATGCAGAATTTTTATAGTAGAATTTAAAAGTCGATTTGAAATTCAGCTTCTTTCTTGTTTAGTCATGAGAAAAGTAATTAGGGTTCTCAGACTTTTTTTGTTGAATCATGAGAAAAGTAATTAGGATTCTCATAAAAAAAGTTTCCTAATTTTTCCATTGTATTTGTTTAAATCATTTTAAGAAGAATTTATTTCAAAGAGTGTAATAGTTGCCCTTTTGTAAACAAATATCTTTCATTGTGATAAGAATACGAGAATTTAGAAAAGAAATCTGCAAATAATATTAATTTTAAATAAGAGGTATAGTATTATTAATTAAATTTAAATTCGTTTTAACGCTCACACTTGATGATATAAATATTGATGCTTTTAGGAACTTTTAGAACTTTTAGAGAGAACTTTTTAGATGTTTTTAGGTTCATTTTTCAGTTTCAATTCCGTAGTAAAGTGTTCCATAAAAAGTGATACTAATTTCATAAAAAGTAAAAGTAAGGGCATGTCTTTTCAAAAAAGTAGAATTAAAATGGGTGCTATTGTATTTTGAATTACATATATATTAACAGCAATAATCGTAAAAATGATGTATAGTTAAGGTGACTATGTACTAACAGCGCCAATTAGCCAAATATGGAACCAAATATGGCGGCGAATGGAATATGCCAATTATGGGTTCTGTTCTTTAGGTTGGCCCAAAATTGACATTGAACAGAAGTGACCAATTCGAATTCATGGGAAACGGAAGAACAGAATGTACTTCTTCCTTTTACACCATTTTGATAAGAATGGAATGTAAATCAGATGGACAAAAAAAAATGAAGAGCATGTCTATACCATAGTAAAAATTTGACAATATTCTCTTTTATCGTTCTTTTGCAATGATTCTTTTATGATAAACCTGTTATATGGTTAGATTTTTCACATAAAAGAAAACATAGAAACATAAAAATAGATAGGAATCGCAAAATTTTTCAATCAAGAATGAAGTTGATTTCATTACTTAATAGCATTAACGCTTCTCTGTTAATGTCATTTTGAAAATTGATTATTTGCACGTGGACAAATATTGCCATTTTATCACTTCGTGAAAGTTTTATTTTAAATTTAACCCAATTGTGAACCTATCACTCTTAATAATCTTTAAGAAAAATATCATTTCAATATTTCCATGCATTGTTAAATGAAATGATCAGACATTGAAATCCAAACCAATTTCTTTCAGAAAACACATCAATACCATTTCAAAACAGCAGAGATTTATTTCTTCTCAGAATAACGTTTTTTATATTATTTAAATAGGGCGCGTGCAAATTAATGCATATTAGATATCGCTATTGAATATTTATTCAAAGATGTCTGAGAGTGAAAGCAACGAAAACACCGGCAGAGAAGTAAGAGACATTTTTGTTTGTTTAAGTAAATCTTTTTACATATAAAATTGTATGAAAATATATGTAAGGACAAAAGGTACTTTTCTATTTCGGGATGGCATTAGTGATGGTTAAATTTTTTTAGCCAAATTGAACCATAAACGAACTCTCCGAAGAACTTGTCTTTCCACACATATGCCATATGAATAAATCATTACTGGCATTTGACAAATGTTTGTTGCATTTTTATGGCATTTCCGAAACGGAAAAAAATCACCATAGTTTGCAAACTAATTTTGCATTTCTGAATGGGTGCGCATTAAAATATGATACCTAAACGGTACAAGTGAATTTTAGTGTGCACCCAGCTGCGCCAACAATGACAAGTCGCCAATAAAGATGGCGGACAAAATAAACAAATACTTCCGCAGAACAGTTACGGTTACCATTTCCCTACTTCTAATTAGGACTTTTTATTAATAAGTATTGTGTTTTTTATTTTTCATACTGCCCGGTGCCTTCGGCATCTCTAGAAGTCACCGGGCAAAATTTTTTAACTTAAAAAACATCCTACGGCTTCGCTAGCAGAAGGAGCGGGGACCTAGTAGCTTCACTAGAACATTGAACATAAAGACTGTGTGGATAACAGAAACAGTACATAACCAAGAGAAAAGAAAAAATAGGAGAACTAAGCAATCGGAATATTCTGCATACAAAATTTCAAACAAACATACTTTTCCCATCTTCATCAACTCGTAAAAAATATATTCCACTCACCCTTCATCCATTCTGCCAGTTCGATATCAAACCATTCTCAATACAAAATTTCAAACAAGCATCCTTTCCTAATTTCATCATATCGTAAAATATATGCATATTTAACTCACCATCCATTCTACAGGTTCGAAATACTCCCGACATAACAAATTATGAAAGGAACCAATCGTTATAACAACAAAAGAATTACGAGAACTGCGAAGAATTCCATTGCAGCTGTCTTTTAAAGTGAGAATGCAGACGATGTTTTTAAAGCGCATACTGACAATTAAAAATTGCAAAAGAATAAATATTTTCTGTTCGTATTCACATTAAAGAAAATAACTTTTAATTATAAGCTTAACTTTCTTTATTTAATAAATTTTAATTATAATAAAAGACAAAATTAAAATCTTGAATCGATATTTTTTTTTAATATTTTTAATTTAACACTTTTCATAATGTAATTGTAGTTTATGTGCAACTCAACCATTGCAAAAAGTAGTAAACAAAACAGCAGTGCGGTTGCTACAAGAGGGATCCGATGGGTTGCAATATTGGCGACAAACAGCTGGTGCATACTAATCTTCACTTAGGCCACCTAAACTAACCAAATGTTTGAAGTGATAACTCACCAATTTGGTTTTAGATTTTACTCGATTAACACTATTAAGTCATCTGGATGAACATACTTAAAAAGCAAGATTATGATCAACTGTAAGATTAGCAGATCTTGATTGAGTCCTAGTTTAGCGACCACTGAGTTTGTCGCCAATATGATAATACAAACAATTAAGTGGAGTATTTCTCCTAGCAACCTTAATGCTGATTTGTTTACTTTTTTTTGTCTTGCTGAGTTGTACATCTACTAAACAATTTTGTGAGAAATAAAAATTACAAATAGTCGCCAAATAAACATCAATTAAGGAATTTAAGTAAATTGAACATTATAACTAAAATTATTATTATTGCAATAAAACAGTCGAATTATTTTAACTGAACAAATAACAATTTTTTCCAATTGTTATTGAATTATAATAAATTAATTAGAATAATATATTCACAAATTTTTTCGAAGCAGAAAAGAAAAAAAGAATTAATAACGTCTGCTCGAGCTTTTCGGAATCACTTGCCTTTATTTCGTAATTTTTTATTTTATTATTATATTGTTATTCTAATGGAATTCTTTGCAATTTGTTATTCTTTTTGTGGATTTCTCGGTATAATTCGGCGGTGCTTGCGAATCTTTAAAATGTCTTTTAGGTTAAAAAGTTCTGTCCGGTCCTTCTTCAAATGCCAAAGACATCGCGCACTTGGTACCTTCTGCAGATATATAAGGCAACGAGCATTCTAATTTTATTGGCCAAACGCAGACCGGCTCAGATAGTTTGCAAAAAATATTTATTTCACCGTTTAGACGAGATTCAACAGAAATGTCCCATAAAGGTTCAAAAAGAAGTCTTCTTAGATGAAACTATCATGATCAATAAAGTTTCAAAATTTTAACAAAAAAAAAAAAGCAGGTAACTATAACTGTTTTAAAGAACTGTTTATCTGGCCAACCATCTTGGCATTGTTAGCGTCCTTGGCGGAATAAAGGACATATCAAATTAGAATTATATTTAAATCTTTCACGAAATTGACGGCCGGATATTTTTAAATTTAATCAAATAAATTTGAATAAAATGTAATTATTTTGCAAGGTGAACGAATGATAAATAATAATCATAAATTAAAAAAAGGAAAAATTTTTATTAAAAGAAATTTCGTTCGCCAAAGTTGAGCTTTTTTTAGGCAGTTTCTTGCTAAATATGGTCTGGCAATTTTTTGCAATCCTAACAGCCTTTTAATGACATTTCTTGTAGCCATCCAAGAAACGGACTTTCGGTGAATTTTTGGCTATTTGGCATGATCTTGTCATGCTTGGTGGAAATCCAAAGAAAATTAGATCTAGGAATATCGTCAAGCTTACGTAGATTGCGTAAACGGTTGAGATGGCTGCAAAATTTCATCAATTTTTAGATTAAAATCAAATTTTATCATTAAAAATTATCTTATTATTTTATTATTAAATTAATTTTTTTTAAATCAATTTTTAGATCTTAAATGTCTTGAATGTAATGCCAAATTTGGCGATTTATTGCCTCACAACATTCACATTTGTCTTCAGTGTTGCGAGAATGATGAATTTGTCCGAGTTCTACACTAATGCGTTAGTTGATTTGCCACAAACTATCTTTAATTTGAACATGGCACCGGGAATAAGGGCAAAACAATTGAAATCAGTACTTGTCTTGGATGAAATGTAAGAAACTGAAACTTGCTAGAATTTTCTTTTCTTAGAAAGGATAAAAGCCCATGAAAATGATAGCTAAATTTTCATTTCAAACTCGAAATGTATTTCTTTCATACTGAAAAAGGTGAGATGGAATATTTTTTTCAAGCTCCTCATAAAGGAGTTCACGATAAAAGAAATCTACGTAGTTTGATTTTAGATGGATACATTCTAGTTAGAAAATGAGAGATGAGGATATTGAATTTTTATCTAGAGAGAAACAATCGATGTTGAGATTTGACGCAATGTTAATGTGAAAATTTGGTGGAGTATTCTGAATTTTTCCAGTCGGTTCCTTAAGCATAGAAATTTTCAATTGTATCTTCATATGAAATCCGATCTAAAATACAAACATTTGATGTGTTTCGAATGAAATAAAAGATAAATTCGTTTCCGATTATTCTTGTGTGACCAGAAGGCCAAGGATATTCTTTAGACTTGATGTTTTGAGTAATTTTAGACATTTATTATCATATGAGATTAATAGTAGTTTTGAATGAATATTTGAGAAATGTAGTGCTTTCAGAATTGAAATTATATCACTTAATAAGATACCGTATTGATTTTCATTAATATAATCATTGTAAAAGCGTTGCATGTGCTCGCTCTCTCCTAACGTAAAAAGTTAACACTCATTTAATGTATTTTATGCATTTTTAATGTTTCACAATTTTATATGTAATGTAAAATGTAATGTTTTTTCCTATTCTTTTTCTATACCAACATGCATCTTCTCTAGAAGACTCTATTGTTTGAAAGGATCCAAAGTCACCAAGTATAATTTGTTCCTTCGTGCTAGGTGGGGTTGCTCTTCGGTGGCTCCATCAAATGTTCCGCATGGCCACTGGATAGGTCGGGGTATCGCGCAGTATGTGCTTCGACATTGAAGATCAAATTTGCCAGCCAGCCTCTGATAATCTTTCTAATATATGCTATAAAGATTATGCAATTTTATCCATTTTAGAGTGTCCACAATAATAAGAATTTTTGAAAAGAATTTCTGTATTAAAATGATTGGAGTGGATTAATTTTTTTTATTTGAAAGAATACCGTATTGAGATGAAATGCGCCTTTTTTGCTTTTGAAAAGGGTAAATTCAATTAGCTAAGATATTTTACATTAAAATCGAATCCATTAATTTACTCGCCAATAATAAATGAAAGTCAAACCAAGATTTAAGCAGGCCAAAATGTCTTAATCGTAATTGAATTATTGATGATAATGAAATTAAGGAAAATATAAGCCTTTTAGTAGAAAATGTTCTGCTGACCTGGTCGAACATACTACGTCTTTTACAATAAATGAGATGCATAATTTAGCTAATCCAGTTACGAAATGAAGAGTTAATGGATATAATACTTCTAAGGGAAATTAATTTTTGCTTAGTGTGAGGGTGACAGGGTATCCGGTTTCTAGAAATTTTCGGATTGTTACATTAACAATTTTAACAGAATCAGCAGTTCTTTTTCTCTTCTAATTAGCAGCAATGATTTTAAATGTATTAAACCGTTTGATACTTGATTATGTAAAATGCTTTTGGAAATTGATGGAAAAGGCAGTTCCAAAATCTTAATTTTTAGCTTTCAGGATAGTTCTCAGCTATATATAGAAGAAGTCAGCTTTAAAAGTCTTTAGAATTGTCTTAGATTAGAAAGAGTTTTGGCTTAACATTTTCCAATTTGTGTTTTTAGTTTTCAAATATTGCTACACTGAGCAATTTTTTTTTGGATAGAATATTACATATTTTATTTAGTAGAGATGATTGAATTATTACTGTAAAGTGGGGAGGGGGATAATTGCAGATTAGGCTTTTGCTTCATGATATATTTTTACAAATATATTTATCGTTTGAAATTTAAATAAAAAACATTTTCAGATACTGATTTTGGGAAGTCTTCATAGTAGAGACAGGGTTTCTCCAAAAAGGATACTGAATTTTGTTTTCAATTCAAATTGAAAATTTTGGTTAGAATCAGTTTTAATGTGGCCCATCATATTATCAACTGTGACAACCTGTCAATGTCAAAACGGAAGATGTTCGCCAAGATAGACAATGCAGTAAAGCAGTCTCCATAAGGCTGCTAGCGGTATTATTCCAATTAATTATTTGGTTAGCCGTACTGGTGACAAATTCAAGAGTCATATTAAAATAGTTGCACCAATAGTTAGTTGTTACAATAGCTTCAACCAAATTGTTATTCGAATTATAATCAATTGTAGTAATAGTATCGGTTTTATCAATAATAATAATAATAAATCTGAATTAATGAATTAGAGTCGAAATTTTGAACCAAGTAGAAACATTAAATAGCACAATTAAATCATCAATCATGAACTAAATTAATTGTTTATTTGATCCTGAACATTTAAAAAATAAAATGTAGTTTCCCATTAACTTAAACCTTGCAAATTCAGTTTATTAAACGATGATCTTTAATACGTAAAAATTAACATATGTATGAAAAAATCGCCAATAAAATTTTACTTTGGCATCTATAGCTCAGTCTAATCGTCTGTCTTAAAAAATTTATATTAAGGCAAGAAAATAAATCCTTTAATAGTTTTTTATAAGCCGAACCCCCATGGCATCCGTTTCCCTGTCACATGATGAATGTTTGCGAAATCGTAACAACAATGGTATAATAAAAAATGTAAGAAAAATCAAATAAATAAATAAGGATTTTACCACATTTAATCTTCATGATGACGATATCCTTTAGCGAATAGATTATGGAAATCAAAATAACTGTCTGAAAAATAAAGATGACCTAAAATGCATAGGAGAAAAAAAAGAGGATTAGGTTGTTTGCGGAAAGGGATGAGAATAGAGTTTAAATTTTATAAAAATAGCTTTCATGAATTTCCATATCCCCATTTAGTTCCTTACCAAATCAACGAAGACGTAAAATTTCTCCCACAGATCTGTGCTTCTGAAATGGATAACAAAACTTTGAACCCATCAGAAAAATAATTAATTAAAAAATTAGTAAATGGAGTTGGTTATCTCTCTTAAATTAAATTAGAAGTATTCGAAGAATCATCTCAAACATTTGGAAAGAATAACAGAATTAGAAAGTTGGAGCAGGAATTTTTGTTTCAATTTTTAATATTATTTAGAAGAAGAAAAAAAAGACTAATTTTAAAAAATTTCAAAACATTTAGTACATTATTTAAGAAGTGTTAAATATTTTTTTTTTAAATTTGACAATTGTTTGCTTTTTCTGATGGTACACACATCTTTTTAGTACAATCGTTAGAAACGACTACTAACGCAAATATAAGCGGAAATTCATTCAAAATATTGCTTTGCCATTTTTTCTTAATAAAATTTAAAAATTCAGGCATCGATATGCATTGAGTTTTTCTTACGATTACTTGTGTGCCAAATATTTTGTCTACCAGGGCGATAAGTTTCTGTGGATATTACAGCATACAAAACATAAACATTTTTTTTTTGTTTTCTCGGAAATGAAGTGCACAAACAAAAAACGTTGTAAATGTCAAAACATTCGAGCTGCTCAAGATGACGAATCTCCACATTTCCGAAATCTGACCCCCCCCCCGAAAAAAAAACAATTCTTAGAACTATGTCTGTCTGTCGCTACATTTTTGCGTGTGTCTGTGAACACAACTTAAAAATGTTTTGAGTCAGGTGGTTGAAATTTGGTGTATAAGCTTTACACCAAATTTATAAATTTCTATCAAATTTTAAACGAAAGCCTTCATAATGAAGCTTGTCTGTCCATTTATCTGAATACAAGTAAATATTGCTACGAAATTTTACCGGAATTCGTTTGGATAGTGGAAGTTATATGGTGTGGAGAACGCTCAATCAGCAGGCAGAAGTAGAATAAAAACAACGACGTTTATTTACACGAAGACACACAGGACAGCACAAAAAAACGACAACTATATACAGCACAGAAGACGATTATCTTCAACCGAGACGTGTAGCATACAACAAGAATCTACTGCAGACAGTAGCGCACAGCTCAGTTCAGCACTAGCTTGACTCCGTCGCTTCCGACTACTGTGTCTTCGACTTCTCCGACTCGAACTTCTCTGTCTGGCAGCTGCAGCCCCTTTTATAGGTCTCAGGAGGCGGGGCTAGAAGCCTCTCAACCAATCAGGAACGTTCGAGGCGTATATCGGTTCCTACTGGACGGGTCGGGAAAATTCTCGACGTTTCGGGTATAATCTATTTTGGCGCCAAAGTCGCCAAATTCGTCGTCAAATGGTCGCCAAGTTTGTCGCCAAGCTCTGGTACCCCCGACGCGACCAGACTCGGTCCAATACAGATGACTGTAAAACATTCTTTCCAATGACGGAACCAACTATGTTGGGAAGCAGCATTATGGATTCGTAACACTTTGATAAATTAAAACAAAGAAGTGGATAAATAAAATTTGGTGCACTGTTTTAGCATCTAAAATGTAATCAGTATATTAAGCTCTGTACCAAATCAGTTATGGGATCGACCTTTCATCAGTCAATTTCGCATATATGTAATTGTGATAACTCAAAAATGCAGCTTTAAATAAATGAGACTTGATACGTGATTTGTAACTAAAATTGTAGTTCTGTGTTAAATTTTAATTAAAAGGATAAAGCTCCAAAACACATTCGAATTTTTGGTACTTGTATATTAACTGTTTGCCAATGATCATCCACAGGAAAAGGAACTATCGTTCGCTAATGGAGCAAAGTTAATGGACAAGTAACTGGGGTTTCTTTTTCCAATATTACGAAGCGCAAAGCACTTATGTGCATGACTCTGAGATTGAAATTCTGAGCACTCATGACGTTCAAGACGTTGACTAAAATCCAAAATTTTACAGAGAGAATGATACTTTTATTAGAAAATGTACGACAACTTTATGAGAGAGTACCCCCTGTGCTTATAAGTGTTCTTATTAGCACTATTAGCATCTTTATTTTTTAAATATTATATAAATCTATTTCTTTTATGTTCATCATTAAGTATAATTACTCGCATTAAAGTCCAAGTTGCGAGTAATTACATAACTTGGAAATGTCACTACGTATGTTTTTCTTTCTAAGGCGGTAGAAGCTCCATGAAATTGATAACTTTAATATGAAAGTTATCAATTTCATATTAAAGTAATTGCCAATTTTTAGTACAAATCTGATGGCATGGCACAAGATAAAAGCGCGTGAAATCTTAGAGATAATTATCAGGGTCAAATCTTAATGATGAAATTTGGCATTAACAGAACAACACCAACATTCAGTACTACTAAGAGATTTATTGCTAAGATATATCACTGATTTAGTCTGAAATCATGCTAACGAAAAAGCTCAGATTTTTGTTATTAATTATTGGTATCTTACATTTGCAGCAACAAGGAAAACGAATATTTATGGATGGATATTAACTGAAGTTATTATTAAGCATTTAAAAGCGAGATAAAAACTATTCTGGGTTAAAAAAATATTGTAAAAACAATATTGCTTTAAATTACTTTCAGAAAATGTTTTTCTGGGTGTGAGACTGACACCGATCAATTTGACAAAACAATATCTTTAACTTGTTAAGCATAAATTCTTATCTCATTGACCTTATCGTCACATTCTTCAAACTTTATACTGTGGCGGATGTGGGATGCGGGATGCGCTAGGATAGAACCTGGGACCTTGTAGTTCGCAGCCCAGTAACATGACCCCAATACAAAAGCAATTGCTCGTGCAGCGTAGCTGTTAACTGACTTAGAAGCTTTCGCCACAATACCTTCAACTTGTTGTTGTTTCTTATGGCACTTGCCACGGACAAGCCCACTGTTACGAAGACAGCGATTTTAAGCCGAAGGAGGCGCGTCTCTTGTTTTTATAGTAGCGCCAACTAGGGCCCAGAGTTACGACTTTGCTACTCACGCATCACTTATTCGCTTGCACAACCCCTTTTTACAGGAGGGCACATTCACACATCTCACAGATAGAATAACGGAAGAACAACCATGCTCAAACCGGGACTCGAACCCGGGACGTCCAGATCATGGGGAAGACGCGCTACCCCAATTCCAGGACGCCAGCCATTCAACTTGCACAACAGCAAACTCTTCAGAAATTACAATTATAAAAACTGGAATTCCACAAGAAACTTTATTTAGTCCTTTGCCCGATAACGAGCGATGGTATCGCGAAGTACTATTTTTCTGATTATATTGCAATCCGAATAAGAGAATCTGCAGAAATATCATAATGTTATTTTAAGCTTAATGTTATTTAAGCTTAGTGAGACACAGGAATATGGTAGCTGTGATCTTTAAATCATAAACACAGAAATAATCTTACTCAGAAGAAGGCAAACGGTACAGGGGCTCATCTTCTTTGAAATGCTAACATAGGAAAATGAAGTAAAATTCTTCGTATTCACACTGAATAAAGATAGGATATTCAGAAGTTTAGTTTAGTTTAGTTATATTAACGTCCCGTTTGAAGCAACACTAGGGCTATTTTGGGACGGACCTCGTAATTTTGAACCGCGATCAGATGACGAGGACGACACCTGAGCTGGCACCCCCCTCTCCACACCACACCACACCAGTGGGAGGACGTTTGGTCAGGACGGATTTAACGTGCAACAGACCCCCTTACACGACGGTTCTTCGGTGGAACCGGGTCTCGAACCAGAAACCCTTCGGTTCCGAAGCCGAGACCTTACCACCAGGCCACCGCGGCCTACAGGATATTCAGAAAACACATTGTCTACATTGCATACAAATTCTGGAATAAAGATAACCTGATCATCCTTTATATAGGTCATCTAAATTCACTTTTTTTCATTTGCAAACTAAAACCTATTAAACTTTGCAAACTAAATGAAATTTAGGAAATCGAACAACTTTGTAGAGATTTCGTGCCATATATCTAGTAATATTAAGACAATCGAATGTGGGGACTTAAAACGAAAGCCCACAAAAGAAGGATCCTAGTCCTACAAAATAAATTTCTTCGTATGATGATTAATTCGCCACGGTAGATGAGAAATAAGGTCATCCCATAAGAATCTAAATATTGAGAACATTGAAGTTCTGATCCAAAAAATTAAAAAAAAAATTACAAAAATTTACGAATTAAAAATCATTAAACTGCCAAAGATTTTTGGCCATAAGAATGGAAAATTGTAGCATTTGAATGACACTAGTAATGAATTAATTCATTCTCCACAAATTACTTGAGCTAATTAATCTTAAAGAATTAATTAAATCTCAATGAAGTTCCTCTCAAACTAGGTGTTTTCTAATAAGTATAAACTCAGGTGCCAAATCTCGATTACTAAAAGAACGTTTCCTAGTTTATCCAATAAGATAAGTATTTCTTATCACTAATTTTGACTGTTCAAAATCGCATCGCAATCAAGAAAGACAAAAGAAAGGAAGTGACAACTTTGTATAAATAAAAGATATTTAGAACCATCCAAAATTTGAATGAAATATATTGCTACGAATTTTTCTGCCGGGGTTCGTTTGGATAGTGGAAGTGATATGGTGTGTAGAACGTTCAATCAGCAGGTAGAAGTAGAATAAAAACAACGACGTTTATTTACACGAAGACACACAGGACAGCACAAAAGCGACAACTATATACAGCATAGAAGACGATTATCTCCACCCGAGACGTGTAGCATACAACAGCACACACAGCAGCATACAACCAGAATCTACTGCAGACAGTAGCGCACAGCTCAGTTCAGCACTAGCTTGACTCAGTCGCTTCCGACTACTCCGTCTTCTACTTCTCCGACTCTGGCTCGGATTACTGACTTCGCCCCGTCAATTCCGCTTACTCTTCTTCGACCACTCCGTCCACTCTGACTACTCACTTGCCTGCTCTGGCAGCTGTGGACCCTTTTATAGGTCTCAGGAGGCGGGGCTAGAAACCTCTCAACCAATCAGAAACGTTCGAGGCGTATCTCGGTTCCTACTGGACGGATCGGGAAAATTCTCGAAGTTTCTGGTATTATCTACTTTGGCGCCAAAGTCGCCAAATGGTCGCCAAGTTTGTCGCTAAGCTCTGGGACCTTCGACGCGCCACCTGGACACCGTCCAGTATCGATGACTTTAAAACTTTCTTTCCGACGATGGAACAAACTATGCTGGGAAGCCGAATTGCAGGTTTGTAACATTATGCTACAGTTTCTAAAAACAAATGTATGAATATAATATATTTCTTTGTTTAAATCTAGAATCTTGCATTCCCACCCTACCAATGCATACCAAATTTCTCAGAGGCGAACAAGGTAGCAGTTTGTGTCATTTAGAACTAGTATTAGAATGGCTTAATATACTTTTGTTTTAAATATTCGCTCCATTTCCCTTTATAAGTCAGTCAGTTCTACACCTATACTAAGTAAGATAAAAGGGATTTGAACAAAAAACAAATCTTTCATCCTACCATATTTTGATTTTAATCGTTACTGGTATTTTCTAATTAATTCGACAGCAGTACGCACATGAATTCTCAACTAGTACGATGATTGAAAAACAAAGGCAGAATAGTGTCGCTGATAGTGAATGAAATGCTAATGGTTTAGTATATTTAAACGATCATATACAGAGGAAAAAATTTCTATTGATGCAGCCCATGTACCATTTGCAAAGAAAGATGTTAAAAATGTCTATCTACATGTTTAGTTTCTTGCTCCAATTTCCTTATTTTTTCGGAATATTTTGTTAAGTTTTGCTATTAAATATCTTCTGTTTCAGATGTCTATTTCTCCCAAAAATCTATCTACTTATCCATAAAACTGTCTCTCCATATAATCCTAGATCTCACAAATTTATCAATAAATCTCTAGAATTATGCATTATCCATAAGTTTCCTTTTAATAAATTTTAGAATCTTTCCACGAACAGAAACCACATAAATCATGACTCAACAATCTGAGTCTTTTTCGCAGCCACAGCATTTTTTAAAAATTCCAGACAGTTTTTTATACTTACTTTTATTCTCGCTTTATCAAAGGTTTGTCTGCCACCCCCACTTAAATGCGGCAATTATTTATTCATGGGAAAAAGAACGTTTTTATACAAGGAGCAGCACCGGCCCACCCTGGAAGAACTGAAAGAAAAAATCTCAATGGTAAGTAAGAGCGAATTAATATTTATTCACAGAAAATGGCAGTATATTTAGATTCCTTGGAGAAAAATTGGCATCGCTTATAATTTATGAAGATTTAAGTGGGTTCTACCAAATCGCTTCTGCTGCCTACCATAAAAGCTCCCTGAATGATTTATTAGTAACAGAAACTGGAAATAAAAATAGGAAAAAAGTGCTCATATGAAGATTCCACTCGTCAAACCAGAAATCGAAAGCAGTTTCCTTCTTTTTGCCTAAATTAAATTTTATAGAGCATATGCAATCTTTATGCAAAAACTTTGACATGTTGAATTCTAACTTTTAAAGAATGCCAATCATTTGAAAAAAAATTAATAAAAAAGTTGTTTACGTATTGACCTTTTTTCTTCTTCGTCTCTGCACCTAGAATAGGCCATGATCGTCCCAGCCAACCTACATAATCGTTTCTTGCCCAGCGCCATAGATTTCCAATTTCTGATATCCAGCAAGTTGAAGTCTTTTTCAACATTATCAGACCATCTAAAGGGCTACCGGCATCTTTTCCTGACACCTATATTCTTTCTAAATGTCAGCTTTTTCATTGGGTTTTAATCCTCTATTCTTTGTAAGTGTCCGATGATAAGCTTTAATTATCCTAATGAAGTTGGCTCTTTGAATTTTTTAATGTAGTTCATGGTTGTAAAGTATTCATCATATAATACATTCTCGAGTATCCGACCTAATGTGACGGAAGAACAGGCCGGATAAGCCGGGGTTCTATGAATTCCTTTCTTTGCTCACCAATACCAAAAGCCAAGGACTTAGTACCAAAATTCACTGCCATAATATATATATTCTCGCTTCTTATTGAGTACTAAGCCCTCCATTTATCTAAAGCCACGTAGAATATGAAGGCAGCCCAGTGAATCATAGAAGCAGTTACCGGTCACGTGTCGAGTTAAAATAGAAAAGTCTCTGTACTGGTAGTTTATATATGTTTATATACTGCGCTGCAAGAATTTATTAGAGAAAATGCAAGTTAAAGGATATAAAATGTTACATTTTAACACGAATTCAGCACATTTCACTGTGGTATACTTAAAAAAACATTAAGCATCTTCCAAGAGCAATTCACGAATCTTGCACATACTGTGCAGTTATAATCAGCGGTAGCAATTGAGGTCTGTTTCACATTGACGAAACAATGAACATCAAGCAGAACGCTGCTCATTTCCTGTCACAATTTGTATTTTGATCACGACACGTAGAGGGATTGCATCAGATTTCCGTTTCCAATGCCTTGGCAAAGTTGCCAATGAATTGGAATCCTTGCCTTCCTGAATTAATAATGATAAAGAAAACTAGGCCGGATAGTACGGAAGCCGGATAGTCACGAACCGGTACTCGGAAATGTATTGTAGAATGTTTTCAATTACCGCACCAATTATTTTTCTCAACATTTTCCTTTCAAATACTATTAATTTATCTTCTGCTGTCTTGGTCAGTGTCCAGCACTCACAACCACACAAAGTAAGTGGCCGATTCAGGGTCTTATAAATATTATGCAGTTACTGTTCGGTTCAGAAATTTTAAGAATTTTTTTCAGCCCGTAAAAATTTCTGGCGTTGTAATGCGGCTATTGATTTCTGGATTTATGTCATAATTTTCATTAACTAGTGTTCCGAGGTATTTAAATTCAACGATTTTTTCGAACTTATAATCCTATATTTCAAGAATGTTGTGATTAGTCTTTTTTAGTTATTTCTAAATGTTAGTTTTTTGTTTCATTCATTGTCTGTCCCATGTCCCTAACAGCTGATTCAAGAGCTTCAAATGTTTGAATTACTTCCTGTTTTGTTTTGCAAATAATGTTAATCTCTTCGACTTATGTTAGGATCCGAATAGATCGATAAAAGATATTTTCCTGCATCTTTCAGTCCTTTCCCGAGGGAGCTATTAAAGAGCAGGCATGAAAGAGCATCATCACCCTGGCATATAATCCTTTATCAATGTAGAAAGCTTCCAGTAATGCATTTTTGCATTCTGATCCTGTATTTTACATCCTATAGTATTGTCTGGATCAAGAAGAATTGATCTAATTTGGATAATTTTTCTAAGATACACAGAAAAGATAATTGCATTATTATCTTTCCCACCTCCTTCAATATAATTTCATAAAGATGGAACATTCTAGTTTAAGAAAAGAAGAAAGTAATTTCTAAAAACTTCAGACAAACTCATTCTGCCTAGGTCGAATAACTTAGATGAGCGGCAACTATAAAATTTTTTTAGCTTAAAACTGTTCATTATCTTTAAAGAATAATTAACTTAGCTTGAATTATCTTTTTATTTCCCATTATATTTTAGTGTTGGAGAAATCATTATCTCTATATTTCATATAGACGGTCCATTTAAAGTTCGAATTGTTAGTGTGGCACCAAAGAAGGCTCTATAAATCATGTAATCAGAGCCTGTTCATGATGGCGAGAACATAGAGGATGAAGAAACTGGATGTCTCTTGA
>JAPMOR010080541.1:136268-170034 GCA_026543865.1 Argiope aurantia | reverse complement strand
TGTTTGGATGAATGGATATTTTTGAATGGATGTTTGTTTTTGATGTAATCCATTCAAAATTTGAATGGATGTTTTAGATGGATGAGTGTTTGGATGAATGGATATTTTTGAATGGATATTTATTTTTGATGTAACCCATTCAAAATTTGAATGGATGTTTTAGGTGCTAAAACTGTGTACCAGATTTCATTTACCTAAATTTTTATAATTTAGAATTGTCGCTTTTACGTGCATACAGACCGACTGAGTTTCAGTCTTGGAAAGTTTTAGTTCCAAATTTAATATTGCTCTACATTTTCCAAATTTAATATTGTGCAAACCTTAGTATCAAGTCTTGTATATCTAGTGCTTTAGGTTTTGCAGAATTATAATCACTTGTAATTTACATCTAAATGGATTGCATTAAAAAATTTAAGAAATCTATAAATTTAAAAAAGAAATATATAAATTTAGCCTCAACTACAAACGAAATATAAGTAAATATTTATTACGACAAATTTCATCAATCTCTGTTTCAATTAACTCTTTGTTTTTGAGTTATAGTGAGACATAATTTCAAAAATGTATTTTACGAATTTCAGGAAGTTAAAATGTGAATATTCATCAAGATTTCGAATTCTAATTTTTTGACGATTACAATACTTTCTTTTTGTATACGAGTATAAATGAAAATATAAAATATAGAAGGATACAAATAATGTCAGAACAAAGAGTTCAAAAACTTTAAACACCTTAGATCACTCGCTATACTGTTATCTTGATAATAATGGCAGCACGGGCTTTCATAGAATCGAACTTAAAACACAAAAGAATAATTAAGCTGAACTTTAATTATTTCCTATAAAACGATATTCAATAATAAGGAATTCGTATTCTCCAAGCGTCAAAAAGATTATGAGTCTTTAAAACTCTTTAAAAGCTAATTTTTATAATTAAACTCAAGCTATCTTGTTTTTAACGAATTAAAATAAATTATTTACTTAGAAACTGGAAGAGCCGGAACATAGTTACCCAAGTAGTCTGGACTTTTTTTATTTGATGCAGCATTCTTGCATTATTACGTCTCAATTAGTTGTTATCCGCTATTAATGGTAGATACCATTGCTATTACAAAAGCTATATCTTAAGGGTCCGTAAAAGTAACTTTTATTGTTTCAAAAATTTTACTTCGTTGCTAGGATTTAGATTTTCTTCCTGTTAGTTGAACTAAAATTTTGAGAACTGTTGAATGTAAAACCATTGAAATAAAATAAAGACCGTTCAAAGGTATGCTTTTTTTCCCTTTCTAATATACAAAATATAAAAGTATTGTAATCGTTAAAAATTTCGAAATCGAGATTTTGATAAATTAACATGGTGCTAAAAACACTTTTTTGGAATTATATCTATCTGTGAAACACGTTAAAATAAATCATACATCTAGCTTTCAAACACTTTGAGAAAGGCAGATGAAATTTGGTAAATAATTTTGACACCAAATTTGTACACACCTATCGAATTTTGAAGGAAATCCATTTTAAGGCAGTTTATCTGGCTGTTGAAGGGGAAGTGGGCGGTAAAACTAGAAACAAAAAGATCTAGATAAATAAAATTTGGTATACAGATTTAACATTTAAAACCTTCACACCTATCAAATTCAAATTAATTCCGTCGTGTGTAGTTTAGAACTCATTCTGAGAAGGAATCAAAATATTCATTTATATGTATTCTATTAGTTAGAAACATGTTCTAAAGCCGTTTGAATTAGCTAAAGACTGCTTTCAGATTTAAATTTCAACCTTTTCGTATATAAAATCTGCAAAAAAAAAGAAAAAAAAAAAGAAATCTGAACTGCAATGGATAAAAAAGCAATCACAATTAGAAATCTTGACAAGTAGACAAATTTGAAACCTCTCTGATTCCGAAAACAACATATTTTTGAAATTATATTTGTCTCAAATACTGTAACTCAAAAATGCTTTGAGCTGACGGATGAAAATCGGTAATGATGTTTGTATCACATTTGTAAATTTCTATCTCTTACAGGGGCCATGGTAGCCTGGTGGCAGTTCGGGTGCCGTCCTCGTCATCTGACAGCGGTTCAAAATTATGATGTCCTTCCCAAAATAGCCCTAGTGTTGCTTTAAAACGGGATAATAATATAACTAAACTAAAATCTATCCCTTATCAAAATCCATTCAGAGAAAACATCTCTCCCCCTTTCCGAATATAAATTAACAGGATAGTTACAAAACGAAGAAAGTTGGGCCGATAAAATTGATTTAACAACTAAAATACAGATGTCTGTCAAATTTTAAATCAAATGTGTCAACGGATTGACCGTCTGTGGCTTTGTAGTTTCTCAAGCAAGTAAATGCGATAGCTCCAAAATGCAATAATTTATATATATGAAATTTGGTAAGTGATTTTGTAACTACTATGTCAAATTTTGGTTTTAGTAGGTTGGATTTGATTTTCACCTGAAACAAAAATTTGACTTTCGGTTACTATTAAACGCACGCCAAACATTAATCGTCCTCTCCCCCTCCCCCAAAAATCGCCAGGATTAGGATTCCACTTTCGCCAATACCTTGGAAGTCATAACTTTATCCAAGATCCGCAATTTTACGCGAAGGCAGTGAGATACGCCGTTATTAGAAAGCATGAGAAACGTGGGGGAACCACTCCTGTTTGTTAATCAATTGCACAATTCGTTTGCGTTTGCCATTATTTATATTAAATAGCTTTCTAAAGAAATTTTTATTTTTACTTTTAATACATAGAGTAAAAGTAAAAATCTTAATATGGTCATGTAGAATTTGTTTTTTGAAATTACTTGGAATTTCTTCAACTCTTTGATCTAATTCTCTCATATTTTAGCACTTTGAAATTTTTTTAATGTGTCCAATAGATATCCCATCAATATCTTTTCCATTGTTTTTCATCTTGTGTTTACTTCAAAGGTTTTATTTTACTTGATACGTTTGTGACTTTTTATTGCATTAATAGTCAGCTTTGGCGACCAGCTGAATCACCCGAGAAATTGATTATATTTAATATCAGTTACATCGTTTAAATAAAATTTCACATCCATGATTCTGTGATATTTTCAGATATTAGATCCGCGTTGTTTTAATAGTTTTGCACGCGTTTTGTACATTGTGCTTATGAACTTTGACTTTTTTTTAATGGAGACCACTTCCATGAAATTACAGTGCTGTTAAAAGCGTGAATGTCCGGTTCATGTATTTTTTTTTTTAATTTTATGGTATTGCAGCTTCAATTGTTTTCCTTGAAAACAGAAATTAGACATAATATTTCTTTAGCTTTCTACAATGGAAGAAAATCAGGCGATTAAATATTTGATGAAACAATTAAAACATTTTGGTTTCATTCCCAGCAATGAAAATATTGCTGTGAAATATGTTTAAAAATGTGTTTAAAATTTAACTAAACCTAGACTAAAGGATATTAAAACAGCAGTATTCGTTTCGTTGAAAAAATAATTTTATGGGGCTTTAAAACGATGTAAAAATAAATTTTGTATGGGAATCTCTTTGAAAGTAACACACACAAAAAAATCTAGTTTAATTTTTAATTAATTAAAATTTTAAAAAAGTCTCTCCGTGTTGCGAACTTCTATCCGCAAAAGTATATCTGCGCCAAATTTAGAAGTTTTAGGTCAAATGGTCTGCCCTGTAGAGCTCTAGCATATACATACACGTTTATTTTTATTATAAGTAGAGATTATGCACCAAATGCGATACCAAAACTGTCATTCATTTTAAAACTTTAATAAATTAATTATGCAGACATGCAAAATTAAAAAAAAATTAATTTGAAAAGACATTTCTTAAATTCTTATTTCAGCTATTTTACTAAGAATTTTAGAGCCATTAGTTACAACTGTTACATTGCAAAAAAAGAATTTGCAGTATAATGGCTAATATTGATATTGCTTGGTATACACATTTAAAATATGCCATTCATTTTTGTCAAGGACGTATGGAGTTTTGACAAAAATTGACCTTGAATATATGAGGGAAAGCCAAATTTTACATACCTCGGCAAAAACTAGTTATTTTCAAAATATTTAAATATCTTTTCTTTTACAAATCTGTTATTTATCAAATCATTTGGAACGATTTGCTAAATTATATTAATAAGAGCAGTTACTATAATAAATACATCCTGAAATTCCTAAATCCTGTTTTATTTTGTTCTCCTGAAAGCATCTTCTAACACTTTGTTTCTTGTAGGCAGTATGTAAGTCTTCTCTGTACAGCATCTAACAGCAATCCGTCACTTTATATATACCACATATAAGACAGTGGTACATATGCTCCCTCTCTGTGGCATCTTAGCGAATTCTTTCGCTCTGTACATCACAGAAAGCATTGAAATTCTCAGAAAAGTAACTGAAATAAGAATTTAAGAATTACGCTTTCAATCTCATCGAACAACCCAAATCTCCGAATTCCGTTAACATATTTTCCACTACACATTTAAAGCTGCGGTTCTTAAAATCTCTTAAGGCCTTTCACTTATTTCTATTTTACTTCAAAAAGCTTAAAAACGCTTTCGAATAGACGGACAGACGGAAACACCTTTAAATATTTTTGCTTCCGGCAATCTTGGAAACTTTCCAAAATATGTAAAGCATTCTCCTTCTTTTGACTGAGCCTTAACAAATTATTTGACTCAGTCAAGCTTGATATAAATGGATTCAAGAAGGTTTGACTGAGATCAACCAAATTTTCTTTCTTGACTAAATTTTTCTTTCCAGTTTTTTTTTTTACCATTCCTTTTTGATCCAGTAACTTTTTTTTATCCACAACTGTCCCATTCATACGTACACAAAATACTTGGCATATCCTGTTTATTGTTTAAGAAACATGAACGCAGTTTTAGATCGCTGTATAATATCCATCCACTATTTTTATTATTTCAGTTCGGTAAAAATCGAAGCTAAATTGTCCTAACATTCTTTCAAATACGCAAAATGCCAAATGGCGCTGAAAAATAATGGTTACTATTATGCAAAAACACTGCTTTGAGACCTTTTTTATTTGAAGGGTCCACAAACTGCCCCTACTTGTTCACGTTATGCTATATATTACATATCTCTATCGATATAAGGCCATTTTTACTGTAAATCAAGATATTATTTTGACAAACGTATTCAATAAATATTGTTTCTTTCTTTTCAAACCATAAAAAAGAGGTATCGGGAGCTATTATATTCAATTTCTTTAGTCTAGACGAATAAAAATCATTTAGAAGTAAAATCTGCGCAAATAAATTTTTGTGAATATTATTCTCCAAAAAGTGTTTTTCTTTTTTAGTGCCTCAGCCTGTCCAAAAAAAAAATCTCCACTTTTTGTAAATAATGAGTTCAGTTTTTGTAAGTTATGAAACTGCATACATGCTCAATCCCTTCTTTAGTGGATTATAACACAATGGATTGGTGGCAAAGAAATCAAAATTTTCTATTTGTGAAAAAATATTATATGATGGAATTTTTTAATTTTCCTGAAATTAGCATCTAAAAATTTATCCGTATCATCTACTGATTTCTAAACACTTTTGAAGAGGCTGCAGGTCTGTTTTAATTTACACAAGGTGATTGTAATTAAAGTTAAGATTTAAAAAATCGATCATTTTAAAACTACTGGTCAGAATGAGATATTTTAGCAGATCAATTGTGAGGAATTTTGTTTGGCAAAGAAAAAAGAAATAGTTCCAAAATTTGCCGATAGATAGCGCTATTAGGGGAAAGACCAAAAATGGATTCGTTAAATATAGGAATATTGTTAGCCAAAAGGAAACAATAGAATTCAAGGGTTTACTAAAAAATTTTTAGCGATAAGAGAAGAATATATGTTTATAGTGACAACAGTGATAATGACAAAAAAAAAAAGCTTCATGGAACAAACGCCTTTCTGATGGGTGGTTAAGGCATAAGTTGTTCGATATGCCCTCTGCCTTGTTCCGCTACTAATTGGAAGCGCAAAACGGCATGCTCCACAATAGATCGGATGACATCTGTACTGGTACAATGGATGTGGTGCGTGATGCTTGAATTCAACTCTACTAGATTCTCAATCCATCCTCTGTAAACAACATTCTTCAGGTACCCCCGAATCCAGAAATAATACGGGTTAAGTCAAGGGAATGTAGCAGCCACGTTGTTGGAAAATGACGGCTTATGATCCTATCATCTCCGAAGTGAGCACTCAACAGTTGCTTCATAGGAGTAACAATGTGCGGAGGTGCGCTATCTTACGTGAATATAGTGCGATCCGCACACTGACGCTGCTGAAGTGTCGGAATGACCCCCAAGTGCTTCATACCGATTGCCAGTAACTATGCAAGTAACGGGATCCACAGGGGGGATCTCCTCGAAGAAAAACGGACCAACGATAAACGCGGCGGTTATTCCGCACCGCACAGTAACCTTTTAAGACTGAAGTGGTAATGGCTGTAGCTGGAACAGATCCTAGGTCGCCTATATCCTGCAATTTTGCGTATTTACAGAACCGTGCAAATGGAAGTGAGCTTCATCAGACCACAGAATATCCCATTGCCATACGTTGTGCACTTCCATTCAGCAAGAAATCGTAGTACAAAAATTTACATGCTTCAAGGTCAGCAGATAGAAACTGCTGTACATGAGTTATCTTGTCCGGATAACTGCGCAAGGTGTTCCGTAGGACTTTAGACACCGTGCTTATCAGTATATTCAGTTTTCGGCTAACTCCCTGTTCACTGCTGATTCCAGCAACGCTGTTAGTCTGTTTTCATAATTCTGTAGCCACATCTTCCACTGCCGCATCATGTAGAAGAAGGAAACAGTTTTCCTTCTTCCATACCGTTTCACTTCAAATGAACCGGTCTCTTCGAATATAGGAATTATTTTTCGCAGAACATTAGTGGTTATTGGACCCGATATTATGGATTTTAATACCAGAAACTTCTTAATAGCTGTAAATACACAGTCATCATTCTTATAAAAAAGCTTCAAGTGCAGAGCATGATCCTTCATAGTAAGAGTCATGATGAAGCATTCAGACAAAGAGCTGGTTCTCTGCATTTTATGGCAGCTATGTCTACCGTGCGCATGTCACGTATAAGTAATTAGCTTATCTTCAGACAATATGAATACTGACAGCGCTATCTATCAGCACATTTTGGAACTATTTTTCTTTCTTCACCAAACAAAATTCCTCGCAATTGATCTGCTAAAATATCTCATTCTGACCAGAAGTTTTAAAATGATCAATTTTTGAAATCGTAACTTTAATTATAATCACCCTGTATATATATATATACATATACACAAAATATAATATAATATTGCGTTTTTAAACAAACTCAGGTAAATTACAGCACTAAACATAGATGAAATCAAGAGATCTGCGGCCTGTTTTCTAAAAAGTAGGCACATGGTGGCACATAATTCCAAAAATGGCTGTTTTAATTTTGAACCGAGAGAGATCTGAGACGTCGAATTTCACGAAGACCTTCGAGTAGCAATTGTTTTGACGATTTTACTAGAATGTTTTCAGCAATGTACAGAGAAAAACTTTGAATATAAAGCAACGTGTGCTGAGAAATTTCAACCATTTTATGGGTACAATTTGTTTAAAACCAGCGGGAATGATATCCAATATTTTCTAGCATAATCTCTAATAAAAATGTTATCCGAATGAACGTCTTGCATGCGATTGATGTACAATAGTTACAAAATATCAGCCTTTGGCATGCATTTTTACAGAATCTTTCGCGTAATCCTTGGCGAGTATTTTGGCGATAAATCCCTGCCATGCGGATAAAAGTATCCAAAAGTCGAATCTGTTTTAGACGCGCTCTTCCCAACCGATTGAAACAAAATGAAATTTAAAACTACACTAGAAATTGCAAAATCACGTACCAAATTTGATAGATTTAAGTCATTGTGTGCTTGAGTTATCACGCTTACATGTTTCTGAAAGTACAGACTGACAAAAGCTTAATCCCTTATTGGATTTTACTGCCAATTTGACAGGCGTCTACACTATAGATCTTAAATCTGTGTACCAAATATTATCTATCTAGCTCTCTTCGTTTCAAGCTATCGTAAAATTTATATTCGAATCGCCGGGTAGACAGACTTCCTCTGAATGAAGTTTGGTCAAAATTTGATAGATATCTACATATTTGGTTTTAAAGTTGTATACCAAATTTCATCCTTTTAACTCAAAGCGTTTTTGAGTTAGCTTCGTCAGACTGATAGACAGACATTTTCCAAAAATGATTTTTCGAACTCGGGGAGGTCTAAAATGTGAAGTTCAAAATCTGCAGTTTGTTACTATATTTCATTTACAAGAAAGTAAAAATAATGCAACTTTTTTTTTTCATGTTTGCTATTAAGACTGTCTCTTTGTTTCGGTCTTGACCAATTTAATTGTCAAAAAAAAAAAAAAAAACTTTGTGCAAAAAAGCTTTTAAAGTGCGTGAGACCTTGGACATGTCTTTAAAGCTACTTTCAGATTCTGTTGATAAAAAATGGGGTTTGAATGGTAAATCCATTGCCGCATTTTAACGGCTGTAGACATATTGATTTCCCTCAATAGCAGTCGCAAAAGTGAAAAATGGACAGATCCTTTCTCAGAGTCAATGTTTGAAGTTCCGTCTTCTTCGCTATCAAAGGAAAAAAAAGATCTTCTGCTCGAAAGGATTAATTATTCTGCCACAGGGAGTTTAAAGAAGGATTTAGAAGCTGCCTTCCTCGCCCTTTTTTCTTTCCGGACGGGTTCTCTTTGTTTTGGCGAATTCTGTAAACCGATGGCCTCTTCGTTGGGGAGCTTCGCTGCTGAGATTAATGTAGCGTGAAGTTTTCCCAAATTTTGCAAAGTCATGGTTCTTCGTGGGTGGTTGGAACAGAATTTTGATCATATACAGAGAAAGATTTGGGAAGATTATAAGTAGGGGAGTGAAATGAAAACACATAAATGCAAATGCGATACTGGAAGTATTGTTATCGCATCTTCTTATCTAAATAAAATGAGAATTTTTATAAAATTTCAATGAGGAATCAATTCAACATTTTCCTTACTTTTTTTAAATGTTAGATAATTTTACTCATTATATGCATTTCTTAAAAAAAATATGCTTTTTATATTCGAAGACATGGTACAAACGTAATTGGACATGACAGGCAATTAGAAAAGGGCTTAAGCTGTGGTGTGATGAACGTATCTTTTGCATTTGGAACGGGCTGTTAAATTGACGAAATATATATCATATAAATTGAACCTAATTTGATCTTTTTCACATTTTTTCTTGTCTAAGTTCACATTCGATTACCAAAACTCCTTTCATTGAAATTTATCTTGACTCTGATGCAAGAACATTTGATTGCACCCTATATTATTCAATGGAAATGAGTGGCGATTTAATAGTGCATAAATTAGATATGCTATGTATATTTAAAGTACTTTTTTACTATTCAAAATAAATGAATACTTTATTGAATTAAAAAAAGCAAGCTTAAATTTTAACCTAAGGCTGTTTTATAAATCAATATATTGTTATGAATTCGGGGTTCTTTTGATTTATTAGTCGTTAAAGAAACAGTCCTTTAAAAGTCTAAAATATTTATTCCAGAAATTTCAGTAAATCCAGGACTTGACATTGATAAACAAATACACAGCTAAATGCATGCAATACACAGCACTAGCCCACAAGTCGTAATCGGTAGTAATAACAACCACAGCACACAAAGCGGCCAGACGAAATTAAACAGCAGGAGGAGGAGGGAATCTACGTACATTCTACGGTGTCTCCAAACGCTTGCAATTCTCCACTGTCTTCTCGCTTTAGCTGCATCCAATTGCCAATTCACTACTACAAGACTGGCTACTCCATACACGACTTGATGCTTCTTCTATAATAAACACCCGGATTCTGCACACAGCTCCACACAACACTTGAACTTCGTTGGACTGATACAACTATTCTCCGTTGACTCGCTATGCGACTCTAAACCTTCTGGTGACTCTTTCTACAACTGTCTTCAGCTTAGACTGCCGGCCTTTTATAGTTCCAGGAACCGGGCATAGAAGTTCTGAAACAAACAGGCATATCTCGACTCCTATGGCTTCTATCACCAAAATACTCGAAGATTCCAGTATTATCTATTTTGTCGCCAAATTCGTCACCAAACGTTGGCCAGGTTTGTCGCCAATCCCTGGGATTACTAATTCGGCAATCGATTAGCATCCAACAGAGCTGATCGTAAAACAATCTTTCCAGTGATTGAACTAATCGTGCTAGAAAGCAACGTTACAGATTTGTAATAATATCAATAGAACAATGCTTATCTCAAAGCTATATAGCCTTAAAATATTTATTTGGACTTTTAAAAAAAGTTTTTATAGCCTGTACACATGCAAACTTTTTGATAAAGCTGTCCAAAAATGTTTTTAATGCTTGTCATTTGTGCTATCTCATTGTATCGATCATATCACTGGCATGATTATAAAAGAGAACGGAACAGTATATCAGAGTGCGACAAACATTAATTTAAATATTACTAAAAAAATATAAAATCAAATAATAATTAACATATAAACAGCAATCAGATTAAATAAAATACTAAAAGATTTAATTAATTAAATATTCTTAAAGACATTATAAACAGTAATCTATATAACTCTCCAATGTAGCTGAATGAATTTAGTGTATGTTTAACAGTTTTCAGACAGAACCACCAACAATTTTAATTTTCAATTTTTTCAATTGCAGGGCATAACGTTCTGTCATGCAGAACATTGCCTATCAAGACATGGTCCGAATAAGCTGACACCTTTAAAAGAGCCACTGCGTTTGTTCCATTTTACCCGGCACCTCAGAGGCATCATTTTGCCCCTAATGATTGCTGTGTTGTTATGCTTCATTACTGCCACTATGCCGGATTTGCAACCCATAGGATCACACTCTCTGGACAAGGTAAACAGATAACAATTGCCTCAATTTTAATGTTATGATATTTTTACAGAACTTTTTTTTTCTTAAAACTGTTACGATGTGGAAATATTGTTATCAATATTCCTACTGTTGTTATTGCCGAATTCTCCCACCCTTGGTCTTAGAACTACCGAGCTTAATAGGATTAGCAATACAATTGATACAGTCAGTGCAAAGAGGAAGCACTATGATCTACTATACTGATAATATAGATGAATGAGTGCGTGTTTTGGTATTCTACAGGCCATACCTTGAGATCTACAGCTACCAAATTTGACACATGCATACCTTGGGGGTCAGAAATGTGCACCTCTCAGAATTTTTTTGAAATTTTAATTAATTAAAAAGTTTAATTTTGGTCTTTTTCCACGATAACGAAAATATTACTACATAAAAATGAATGAATTAGAACATTGTCTTTTGAATGATACCAATTTTATAATTATATAAAATTTTCCATTGTTGAAATATAGAACTTAGATTATTTATTTAAGCAAAAACCATTTTGCTTTAGCCAATGTTCAATCGCTGTTCATGTTTCATATGGTATGGGTGCTATTTGGTCAAGATAAAGATCCACCAGACTATGGCTTCTGAAAGGTTAACGATTGCTCAGGCATTGATATGTAGATTATCTTCCGTATTAAAAAAAAAGCTTTTCTTTCAGTTTAAATTCCTGGCACTTCTTTAGAATGAACGTGTGGCACATAATCATGGATAAAGAGACGCTAACATATAGCGGTTCGTTTCATCCATAAGCCCAGCGAGCGCCTTGTCTGTTACAGCAATAGAGTTCACATGTTAGGAGCATATCCGTGAAACAAGCCATCCTATTATTCATACGATTAACTGTTGTTCGATTCATTTATGCTTAGCTTATTCTTTACACTCACTTTTCAAGTTTAGGAAATCTAACTCAGGTGGTTGGAAATGACTCTAAACGTGAGAGTTATATAAAGAAAAGTGCATTCTGCAGTGATGGTTACTTTTGAGCTCGAACGGGAGTAGAGAACAAAAGGATCTTTATAGTGATGATAAATTGATAAATTTGTGATTCAAATGTGAACTTCAGATAAAAAAATGACTGAATTTAGAATTGACAATAACGTACTCAAACACTTGATGTTAGAAGTATCGACCCTTTTCCCCTCAAAAATAAAAATAAAAAAATAAATAAACACATGTAGTCATAAGGTTTTAATAATAAATCTAATATGTGAAAAATTATTTTGGAATAGTTTTGTAATTGCTTCCAAGGTTTTATTTTCAAAAAGTTTTTATTTCATATGTTGTTTTTACTTGAGTTCTTTGCTATCGAATATTTTTATAGTATTGTAGAAGATTTTGTAACTTAGAGGAGAGCAAGCAACATTAATAAAATTGAAAATGAAAGTCAGCTTTAATCAAATGTGTTACTGAGTACAAGGTTACCTTTTTAAATTGGAAAAGAATTTGTATCGGACAGAAAAATGCTGCCTATCACTGCACTAATATAAAAAAAAGAGACACAGCATGCACAGATTTGTTTTGTTCGATGGTCAGCATTTAATCAAAGGTTTTTAATTAGGATAGCAGTCTAATCATCTGATACAGAATAAACTTTTTGTATCAGACATTTGTTTGATTTTTTTCTTAGTTTTTTTTAATTTCTTCTCTGATTACAGGTATATCTAGGAGTTTTGCTAATTCTTTCCACGATTATCGTATGCAGCTTCTCCATCATAGTAGAAAGAAAAAGCAAACAAGTGTTGGAATCGCTAAAAGACCTCTATCCTCAGGTAATCAATACTTTCATCAAGCACCTCGTACTCTGGTGATAGTAAACATGTTCTCTCTTAAATGCTAAAAACTCTGTTTGGAGAAATTTTCTCAATTTCTTTTCTGGAACTGCAATCAGGGATAACTGATATATGGGCGTTGTGGAATAGCAGCAGCTTATTTCTGTGCATGAATTTAGTCTCTACTTTATTGAATATATCATATCTAAAGGCAAATAATGGAAAAATTAAATTATTATTCACTATCCTCTGCCACCGAAAAACAAATCCACAGTTCAGCTGCTTCTTTAACCTGTTAACTGGGTATGATGAAATATTTCAATGCAAAACGAATTGAATACAAGTTAATTACCCGGTTAACAGGTTAAGAAGGAAAAGGTTTCTTAAAAGACTTTAATTGCCCTCAGTTCTAGCGTTTTTTACAGGAGGGATTAACTTTTCTTGATGCTTTCTTTTGCTTCATTACTGCTTTCAGTGAAATAAGAAAGATGTGCGTTCTCATGCTTTTAAAGTACAAGAATTGTCGAAATGTTTGGCTCCAAGGATGCTAGAAACGGAACTTTAAAAGTACACTGAGGAAAATTTATAAATAAGAACAATATTTACAAGCAAATAAGATAAAAGTATTTAAATTTTGGCATTAACACTGTCAATACTGAAAGGCCCCAAACGTTTATTCCAGAAAACTCCGGCGAAAGGCACGGTAGCCACCTGGTTATCATTACGAAATATCATCACCCTTTCGTAAAATGAGACTTATTGATCATCCATGGGGCATATTTTATTTCTTGAAGATGCCCAGGTGGGTTTGAGAGGTAGGGTGATTTTCCGTGAATTCTCAAAAAATGTCTGAGCATACATTTGCTTCATAATCATTAGCTAAATGGAATGTCCTTTCATATACCAACACCATAAGAAATCGGAATCTGTCATTGAGGTTTCTGAGGTGGGAGGGAGGTATGCGAATTTCATGAAAAAAAAAATCCCGAACGTTCCAGTACTCAGAGGTATCTGAAATAGAATCATCTTAGGAATGAGACAATTAAATTAAAACAGTTGTTTTCCTTTCGGTAATTTGTTATGGCATTTGAATGTGTTAATTTTTGTTATATCATATTTTATTTATTGAATACTAACACAATTAGAAAATACAGGAAACACATTTCGTATTTTTTAATTCATTTTATGCATTTTTATTTTAGAATGTGACTGCTTAGAACGTAAAAGATTTTATTTTATCAATTGCGTCAAATCTTACGTATCGTTTAGATATATTTCAGTATGTATTTTGAACTTGAGTAGGCCGCGGTGGCCTGGTGGTAAGATCTCTGCTTCGGAAGTGGAGGGTTTCAGGTTCGAGACCCTATTTCATCGAAGAACCATCGTGTAAGCGGGTCTGTTACGCACCAAATGTTCTCCCGCTAGTGTGGTGTGGAGAGGGGGGTGGCGCCAATCAGGTGTCATCCTCGTCATCTGACCACAATTCAAAATTACGGAGTCCGTCCAACATAGCCCTAGTGTTGCTTTAAAACAGGACGTTAATATAGCTAAACTAAACACCTATTCGTACTTTGCATAAATAATTATACACTTACGTTCCTTCTGGATGAACAGCATTTATGCAGAGGTTTCTGATATTTAGCTAATAATAAAACCTAATATGATTTCATGAATATTTCGAAAACTTTGGAATTAGCGTTCCCAAATCGAAAATGGTGTAATGTGTGGAAAAAATGGAAATTACAAAGTTATAAAATGCAATAAATTTAATGCCAAAAAATGCACTTTGTGTACATTAATACTAAGAAAGGGAAGTTTAAAGTATACTTTCTGAAACCATGATGTCACAAAAGCATGGATAAAAGAAGAAAAAAAGGTTACTTTTCGGGGAGAAAAAAGACACTAACTCCTCTTCTTTATAGGTATAATTCGAACAGCAAACATAAACAAACAATAGCATTGCAACACTTCTGCCAACATTGCTAGACGTTTGATGAGGCCTTAGTATTGTTTGTATTAGCGCACTAACTGATATTCAAACAATGTCCAAATCAGCATTGTAGATAAGAGCAGTTTAAATAACGAAGACATAGGTGGTAGCTTTATGTTTCTTCTCTTTTTAATGCAATTTGTGGCGTTAAAAATCGCGAATAAACAAATAAGCATTTTGAGTGTTTGTACTTTGCGTTAATGTTTATCTGATTCCTTTATTGCTAAATTAAAAGTACTCTACAACTTTGAGTCTCCTCTTGACTTGTATTGTTTTCGAGATAAGAAGCTTACTTTACAGTTTTCTGCCAGATGGCATAATAAGTGGTCTCGTCATATAGACTTGAATATACCTAGATGTCACTTTCATGACTATAGCTATCGTGATTCTGTTGTTAAGGGGGTTTAAAGATTTCAAATGGGTATTCTGCATTTGCTACATTTATATACTTCTGAAAAGAATGAGCTTTCTAGCTTTTAAGAGAATCTTTTGGATATACGATAGGTTATATAATCGCCTATAACTTTCCAGAAGTTATACAGCTTAAAAATTGTTTGATGCAATCAATATACTTCATTTTAAATGAAAATTAAGTTACAGATTGAAAAAAAGGATTTTATATCTTCCATTATTTAATATATGAAGATCTTTTTTGGTTAAAAATATTTCATTCATTTTTAAAAATACATTTATTTTCATATCCATCAAATGTTTGAAACCAATCATTTAAAACTAAATAAATATTATCTAAATATTAATTTATTTCCCTATATTTAAAAAATATTTTTTATTCCGAGTAATGAGTGAACTTTAGGTAATAATATGTAATAATTGGGAGATTTCAGCTTTCTTGAAATCTAAAAATTTCCGCCAAGGAATTGATTACCCTAGAGACGGCGAAACATCATACTTAGGAGATCGTTTCTTTGAATCGATATATAATAGTTATTCCAATCCATTCAAAATGACATAACTGCCATCTATGATTTTTAATGGAGATGTGCTCCAGCCATGAGGGAAACCCCTCTTACCACCGAGGGGGTTGTAAATTATTCTCTGAAAACAAATAAAAATATTCGGAAATAAATCTAGCTAATGATCTTTTATTCCGTTGATATCTTACAAATTCCTATTTATTCGGTAGGGCTCCCTCTCTAGGCATCACATTAGGGAAAATTTATAAAAATCAGTTACTTTTCCAAAGTATGGCCGCTTGACAAAGGATCTCGGTGGGGGACATGAAAAGGCGGCCTTGGCAGCGTGCGCAAGTCGCATATTTTACACGCGCACACATTTTGCTTGTCATACTTCCCACTAAGTATCCCTGTCATTTGTTACAATCGTGGTCACGTGTCTGTTTCAATATGAATGGAGATCCTGGTGATACGAGTCCTAACGCCCTCTTATCCGACGGAGCGATGACACAGAATATTTATTGGATCGTTAGGAACCTATTACATAAATTGAATTCGGCTCTTATAAGATGTCGGTTGGTGCTTTAGGGTCATTATTTCAGCGGGACAACTTAAAAGATTTGTGTATAAGCAATGTCAAGTTCCTATTAGATGTGTTTTCGCTTCATGTACTAATTTACCGAAAAAATGGATGGTATTGGTTAGTCTCTACTATCTCACATTAAGCCATGGGTCTCTACAATTTTGTCACCATAACCATTATAAATGAGATCAATGATCTGACTTCAAAGTTATTTATTTACAAGTCAAAAAAAATCTTGGAAATTGCTGATATCATGCAATCTATAAAAATATTATGTCTTAAAATATCAAATATTTTAATGAATTTAAGTTCGTTGTTAGTTGGTTGTTCCCCCCCCCCTTCTATTTTTAAGCATATCTTCATGACCATACAGGGTGACCAGCAAAAAGCGCCCCAAACATAAATGAAACAAAAAAATTATTAAATAAACAGGTTTTATTCGATTTATAGAAAATATACATATTCGTAATTTTATTGGTAGTATTGTATATTCCCAAGGTTTGAACGATTTACGTATAGTGGTTTTCGAGATATTATAGTTCCTTATTGGAGCATTTATTACTGGTCAGCCTGTCTTATGAAAAAGTACAATTTTTTTACATTTTCAAGTACTGAAATTATTAATTGAAAATATTCAAGTTGCAATAATTTTATTTTTTTTTTCTTTTTCGATGAAACAAATGAAAATTTGAAAACATTTTGATTAAACACTAAAAAATATTCCATTGTGACAGGCGATAACAAAAACGTATATGCCGAATCTGCCATAAAGGCATGGAGTATTTCAATTTCATATAAAAGGAGAAAAAAAAATCAGAATGTCCTGACACATTTGCCGCGTTAATAATGATCAGCAATATAATTATTTCAGAAATAAGGTTATTCACTCTGATAAGATTAACATTCAAACTCGACAAAAGGCAAACTATTAGACTAAAAGATACCAAATTTTAAATCGAAAATATATTAAATTAAAGTCTATCTTGAGGAAACCGTACTTAGAAAAGAAACTACTTGCCTTTATTTTTGCATTATATAATTTTTCTACTAAAGAGTCCTTTTCTTTCTGTAGAGGTAAAAATCATTGCAAGAGAACGATATTTTCTCATTTTAAAAGAAACGTATTACGAATAATATGCTCTTATACAATAAATTACTGTCCTGCATTGCGAAAATTTGAAATCGTTGGTGTAATATTCATCGTATATAAATCAACAAGGAAGCTCTTTCTTTTGAGAAGCTCTTCTACCGAGGGACATCACATTTGAGTGGATGCGAAATCGACTCTCGACTATTTAAGTATAGCTGTATGGTCGAATTATCTCCATGTCCATGACGGAATGCATCTCCTACTATGTATTTGAGCTATGGAGATGAATACTACTATTTTATTAATAGATCTTATGACTCTCACGGTAATTTTCCATCGCAAGCAGTCAGGATTATGGTCATTCAGAACAGTATGAATGCATAAGCAGTGCAGGATAATTCAATTGAAATTGTCTTATAAAGAACATCGGAACCTGTTTCATTTATAATCAATGAAACAGCAATGGCAATCTCTCTCACAGATTGCAAATATGCATCAAATATCACTTCAAATGATAATGTCATTCAATGTACTCATAAAATCGCTTCTAAATGTTGCTTTACAATTCCTAAAATATCTTATGTTTTAATAAACTTCTATTTATTGATGTATCATTTTCACCTTAACAGAGATATTAGCAAACACAGATGTAGAATTTGAATTCAAAAAATTGTTTGATATGAAATCTAAGAAAACTTGAATATATTTTCTTGATACGAATCAAGAAAATATGAAATTAAAATTTTCTAAAATTCCATTCCATTATTATCTAAAGTCACAGCATAACCTAGTTTTACTGTCATATTCGCAATTAGGGTTACAACAGCAATCTTTGGGAGAGTTACAACATCTATCAGCAATAAACCAATTTATAGAAAATTCGAAAGATATAAAGTAGAATGAATTTTATGAACAAGGAATCGCTGTATTATTTCCACTAGTAATAGAGCTAAATGTGTGTTTTGGTTCTCTACAAACTATACTGTTTGATCTACAAGTACCAAACGTGGAATATTTATAGATATATAAGGTGGAGGGGATGGGAACATGCACCTTGAAATGCTATTTTTAAAATTCTGAAACAACTACAACTTCAGAAATGCATTTCAGCAAAAAAAAAAAAAAAAAAAAAAAAAGGGAAGAAATTATGCTAAAATTCAAAACATTACCTGTTCTTGGATACCAATTAGTTTTCCGTGTATTTAAAAAAAATTCCATCAATTTATGTATTTCTTGATACAAGAGAAACTCAAATAGTTTTAATTGTTGCATCCATTTTATAATTCCACATAAATAGCACAGAAATAGGAAAAAATACCTCCCAGTCCAAAGAGATTAAGTTCAGATTGATTCCTGATCACGCTGTCATCTTTCAAACTATTTTTTTACAGCGGAGAATGTCTGCTCATAAAATAGGGACCTTAACAAAACCATCTTTTCAGATGGGAAAACGTATCTCCTCCAGATACACGATCCAATCTGTTTAATCTTTTCTGTACAGCTACATTCGGTATTCTTTCAAATATTTGCAGTCGGATGATGTATGTTAATTTAAATTACCTGCATTTTATCTTGTGCATTGCTATTACTCGATTGTAATTAGAATATCAAAATATTATTGATATTTTCTTTTGGGAAAAATTTAAACCAATTTACTGAATATCGATATAATCTGTGTGATGGAAAAGTCGATCAAACAGTATAATGTAGCCGATAGAAAAATAAATTCTGCTTTCATGTTTTACCATTAATAAAATAGCATCATCTGCCTCTTAAGAAAGCAACGACAGTGCTTTAAAACCAAATAGAGAGACGCTATTATTTATTTTCTAAAACCTTTAATTGCTGTTTTGCTCATGCATGGTCTTTATCGAATGCACATTTTAGAGATACCCTTTTTGTTCCTTCGAAGGGGTTTAATTACTTTCTACAAGTAATTAAATGCATATTCCTTTTCATTTTAATATCGCACGGCCCAGATGGCGATTTTCCGTGAATAAAATCGTGATTTCGAGGATTAAACGGAGCATGCCTCTGAGTAGCTGTTACCCTGAAATAAATAGTGGCTTGAATTTGTGTTCTTTCTTCCATTATGCAGAGTCTCATTAACTTCGAGGACTCGAAGCGCAGTTTTGCGAAAACTCTTAATTTTTTTTTAATATCCTGGCTTAGTGTTTATTGTGGCATGTGGAAAAAATAGTTATTGAATTTTCTGGAAATTACCAGGTTTTCTTCTTCCTACCATCATGTAAAAAAGAAGAAAGTATGATAAAACTTTAAAATTTTAGAATTAAAAAAATCCCTTTTCAATAGATCTTGAACAAATGATATTAGGATTTTTCTAAAGGTTATAATTATTTCTTTTCTACTTTAAATTATTTTAGCATTATAAACTGGTAGGACTAGTCTCCTCAAAGTTTTCTCGCATACTTGGTTATAAAGATGTTATCTTAGAGAATGTCTTGCAAAGCATTGGCGAACAATAGTTACAAAAGAGTCATCTTTGGCGATAATTTAGCATTTTCCCTCTATCGTGTCAGCCTTGGCGAATTATTTGGCGATTACTCCCTGGTATGCTGATAAAAGTAATCAAAAATCGAGTGGGTGTTTTAGACGGGTTCTACTCAACCGATTCATACAAAAATTTGGCATAAAACTATACTTAATTTTGCAAATTCCCGTACTAAATTTGATGCATAAGTCATTGCGGTTTTGAGTTATTGCGCTTGTATGTTTCTAAAAGCATAGATCGATAGACAGTCAAATCCTTGTTGAATTTGACAGATATCTAGATTTTGACAGCATTTAGACAAGTATCTAGACGTATCTATAGATATTAATTCTGTGAATTAAATTTTACCCATGACGATCTCTTCCTTTTACAGCTATCGTACTAACTTTTATTCGAACAGTCGGACAGACTTCCTCTGAGCGGAGGTTGCTCAAAGTTTGATGGAAATCTAAAAATTTGATGTAAATATAATATGCCAAATTTCAGTCTAGCAGAAAGCCTTTTTGAGTTATCTCTGTCGTTCACAAACCAAAAATTTGATCAAAATTTCCAAAAATATGTTCTTCGAACTCAGAGAAATCTAAAACCCGGAGATTCGTCACAATCTCGAGTTCGAATTTAGGACGATTACTATACTTTATACTACTTATACAAAAAAAAAAAATGAAAACTCTTTACATCCAGATAACGTTGAGAGGATTACTTGTATAACTTTGCTAAATGGTCTAAAAACTATCAATCGTAAGATGTTTTATTATAGTTTATAGTACAAATATCAGTGCTTGTAAATGCAATTTTCAATCTTCCCTTATAGTTTGCAGTAGTATTAAGAAATGGCGAAAAATGGCGAATAAGAGCCAGAGACATTGTGGTGGGCGATATTGTCGTGCTGAAACAAGGAGATTATGTTCCTGCTGATATCCGAATTTCTGAATCGACTGATCTCGAAACTGATGATTCGAGAATCATCGGTACTTTGGAGTGGCGCCCGAAGAATCCGTACAACGTGAAGCCAGACCCTTTGGAAACAGAGAACCTAGCCTTTTTTGGAACTTATTGCGTGAAAGGTAATGTTTTCATTTATAAGGCTTTGAATTTCAGTAAAATTTATATAACCTAGCATATAGAATTTCATTAGCACAGGTACATGGTTTTGGAGGGGATATAGTTCTCAACATGCATCAAAATCGGAGTATCATTGAAAGAGGTGTCTTCTTGTACTTGACAGCGTTGGAGAATTCTTAGAGCTACGAAAGCCATAATCAATGATTTTGATTAATGGTTATAAAACTCGCTTATTATGTTTGCATCTCATATGTGAATCTCTCACTTGAATATCTACCCCTCAGGGGCTCACCTTCTTTAGGTGAGTACGGGTGTCCCAATCCCGAGGTACCCAGGGATCTTTACTCCCTTTAGGTTTACTCTTTTCTGCACCTTCTGCTGTCACTTGTTTTTCTTTCCCTCGAGGGTAGGCGAGGGAGCTCTCCATGAGTAGCTGTCGCCGCTCTGTTTGCTTCCTGCTTCTCATGGACAGCAAATACTCCCACGTGTTTGCCGTGCGTGGCGACCCATTAGACGGGCGGTGCACTGTGGTCCCCGGTGTATCAATCGGCCGGTAGCTAGCAACCTGAGTTACTAGTCTGCTAGGGATCAAGCGAAGGGGTTACTCCTTGGGCTTGGCGTTAAGGGTGGTCACTGTCCCCGGGGGTAACTCCGAGCGTATAGGTTTCCGATTAGCACCAAGGTAAGCGCCGAGGCTGGGAATGGCCAGAGCCGGTGGCTGCCTCCCCTTGTTGGGCTCGGTGGTGGGCGGTGCCGTCGGGACCCGAAACCCTGTTCATATCGCATGGGGCCTAAAAACTTTTCTCCCTTCAGTGGGCAACGAACAGAATTCAAAAAATCGAAACAAACATATTTTGATCATTTTTTTGTCATCAAGCGTTTGTCTGACACAAAGGAAACATTTCATACGGTTTCGCCATTCCTTGTAGAGAAAGCTATTGTGAGCGTAATTGGAGAAGTACCATCCATCCGTAAACTTCGTTCTGGTGACCTACTTGTGGAAGTTGGTACTCAAAAACAATCCCATCAAATTTTAAAAATGAAAGCTTTGGCTACTATTCCTGTTGACGTGAGCACTCATTCTTCCCTTAATTCCTCAAAGGGTGTTATAACCTGTGGGGAGTTGTATCATTCTACTATTGAAGAAATTACGAAAGACCTGAAATCTGAGGGAGTAACTCATGTACGTCGTATTTTTATCCGACGAGATGGACAACTCCTCCCCACAAAACACCTTGTTCTCACTTTCCAATCTCCAACTTTGCCAGAAAAGGTTAAAGCAGGCTACCTGAAATTAGCTGTGCGACCCTTTATTCCTAATCCTCTGCGATGTTATCAGTGCCAGCGATTTGGACATTCTAAAATTTCCTGCCGCGGGACACCCACTTGCGCCCGTTGTGCAGAGAAAGGACACGACAGCCAGCAGTGTACGGCTCAAGAAAAATGTGTTAACTGCAGCGGCGATCACACATCCTTTTCTAGATCTTGTCCGCGTTGGCAGCTGGAGAAAGATATTATTGCATTGAAGACTAAGGAACAATTATCGTATGGAGAGGCAAAAAGAAAGATCCTCACTCAAACACCTCAGCCCGGTTTAAGTTATGCTTCAGCTGCAAAAGTTCCAGTTCCGGGAAATTTCTGCACAAACTGCTCCTGCATGAATTGTACTAATTTTACCGCCAAAACAAAAAATGTTGAAAAAACATCAGAGTCAGAAACGGAACCATCCTCAAATAGTGTTCCAGACACAGACAAACCCACAAAACGCAAAACATCATCCAAATCGCAGAAATCACTTAAATTGAAACTTTCGAAACCGAACATTCCAGAAAAAATGATTTCAGAAAAACTAAAGACAAAATTAAGAAAATCAAAAATCAAAAATTATGTTGCTCTGGGGCTTGCAAATCAGGGTGTGGTCCATAAAGACCTTGCGTCTGTTTTTGGTGGTATGTCCAAGAGCCCCGACCTTATAACGCTACATCCGTCTGAAGAGGATGATGAAGAACTTCAAATGAGTTGCGATGCCACGCACTCTCCAACTACCGTCTCAAATACCTCTCCGCAAAATAAACTTCCTTAATGGGTACTTTTCTTTCGTGGAATTGTCGCGGCATTCGTTCAAAACTTCACGACATCAAGTCCATGTTCAACCAGTTTCATCCAATATGTTTCGGTGTTCAGGAAACTTTCTTGTCACCTAACATTCCCATCAAATTGCGCGGGTATAACTGCGTCCGGAAAGATGCAGACAATGGATCTCGCAGTTCTGGAGGAGTCTGTATCTTTACATCTAATATTTATCCGAGCACAACTGTCACTTTACATACATCTCTGCAGGCTGTGGCTGTACAAATTCACATACGAACTTTGGTCACAGTCTGTTGCATATATTTACCACCTCATGATGTAATTCTTCAACATGATCTTGATAGCTTGGTAGACCAACTTCCTCCGCCTTTTATAATGCTTGGTGACTTTAATGGGCACAGTACTTTGTGGGGTTCGGCGAGTGCTAATTTTAGAGGAAGGCAGATTGAACAGTTTATTTTAAATAACAATCTCTGTCTTCTTAATAATGATGAAACAACATACTTCCACGAACCTACACGCACCTTTCATAGTCTCGATCTTGTTATATGTTCTCCAGAATTGTTGCCGTTCTTAACATTCGAAGTTTGCGAAGAATTATATGATAGTGATCATTTCCCAGTTATTGTTACCCATGCTGATAGAGGCGGTGTGGTTCATCAGCCTCCACGTTTCTTATTTCAGCGGGCAAACTGGGATAATTTCTCGAAACTGGCAGTTATCACTCGGGAAATGGTTATTTCCGAAGACATTTCGGAGGCCGTACAACATGTAATTGATGTCGTAATGAATGCCGCTAATAATAGTATCCCTAAGAGTTCATCACGTCCAAGAAAATTCCGAAAGCCATGGTGGAATGATGCTTGTCAAAATAGTTATAAAAACCAGAAAAAGCGATGGAATATTTTCAGGAGATATCCTACGACAGAAAACCTTGTAGCCTTTAAACGAGCGAAAGCCATAGCCCGTCGTATACGGCGTAATAGTCAAAGGGAATGCTGGATAAAATTTGTATCATCTATTACATCCTCTACTTGCAGTAAACATCTATGGAAGAAGGTAAAGGCCGTAAATGGGATTTATACCAAATTTTCTATTCCTGTTTTAAAATCGGGAAATTTGATGCATAGTGCCCCATCAGACGTAGCCAATATACTCGGACAAACGTTCGCACGAGTTTCCGCAGTTGATTCTTACAGCTCTGATTTTCTAGCAATTAAGAATCGCGCGGAACAGTTGCCGTTGTATTTCAATGACCAAAGTACTTCTCCATACAATTGCGAGTTTAGGATGTTTGAATTAGAAAAGGCCTTATCTCAAACTCGCGATACCAGTCCCGGGCCAGATGGAATCACGTATAGCATGCTTCGCCATTTGAACCAAACTTCACTTTCCAATCTACTATTGTTATTCAACAGAATCTGGATAGAGCAGAAGTACCCAATACAATGGCGCGAAGCTATTGTGATTCCGATCTTAAAGGGGATAAAGACTCATTCAACCCTCTTAACTATCGGCCAATAGCTTTGACGAGTTGCCTATGTAAGACTTTAGAACGGATGGTGAATGCTCGCTTTATGTATGAATTAGAGAAACAAGGATGCATCTCTCCGTTGCAGAGTGGTTTCCGTAGAGGTCGGTCAACGTTTGACAATCTCATACTTCTCGAAACCCAAATCCGCAACGCATTTGTTAAGAGAAACCACCTTGTCTCTATATTTTTTGATATAGAAAAAGCTTACGACCGCACATGGCGCTACGGCATACTTTCAACACTTTTCAATCTTGGTTTTAGGGGAAACTTACCTGTATTTTTAAAAAACTTTTTATCTTTTCGAACATTTAAAGTTCGCATAGGAAATGTTTATTCTAATGATTTTATCCAGGCTGAGGGTGTTCCGCAGGGAAGTATCCTTAGTGTTACCCTTTTTATCCTACATTTTAGGCACTTCATTCAAGGCACTTTATATGTAGACGATCTTCAGATATCTTGCCAAGGGAGCAATATGGACTTGATTGAGCGAGAATTGCAAGTTACTGTCAATAAACTCGTAGATTGGTGCGATGAGAACGGACATACTATTTCCCCAGAAAAAAGTCACTGTGTTTACTTTTGTCGGAAAAGAGGTATTCATTTGGATCCTATAATCCGTATTCGAAACGCTACCATCCCTGTGGTTAATCAAACTAAGTTTCTGGGTATAATATTTGACCATAAGCTCACTTTCCTTCCGCACGTTTTACATCTGCGGAAGAAGTGTGACAGGTCATTAAATATCCTCAAGGTACTTTATAGAACCACCTGGGGAGCAGATTGCACTTCCATGCTCCGAATTTATCAAGCAGTTGTTTTATCTCTTATTGACTACGGATGTATGGTGTATGGTACTGCGTGTTCTACCATCTTACGCAGACTTGACACTATACACCATTCTGCTTTGAGAATTTGCTCAGGAGAATTTCGCACTTCACCAGTGAATAGTTTGTATGTTTTATGTCACCAATTACCACTTAGTTTACGACGCGAAAAATTATCCGTACAGTACTACCTTCGAGTTTTGTCTTTTCCGAAGCACCCCTTGTCTTCTATGACTTTTCCGGATAGTCTTCGGAGACTTCATAATGCTCGACCGTCTCACATCCTTCCCTTCTGTGAGAGAGCTAAATCCATCCTTCATGATTCTGAACTCCATGGTAAGGTAATCCAAACTACTGATCTCTTTTCCTTTCCTCCTTGGGATTTTCTCCAAATTTCTTTTTTAAATCCCTTCTCTGGGTTTGGGAAGCAGGGTACTGCTCCTATTGTCTATCAGAATTTATTCAATGCTCATTGCTGTCAGTATGCAAAATATTTAAAAATTTTTACGGATGGTTCGAAGTCAAATGATCATGTTGGTTGCGGTATTGTTTTTGATACCGATACATTCAGTTACCGCCTAGACACTTCTCTTTCAGTTTTATCTGCGGAATTATTAGCAGTTTTTTATGCTCTTCAGAGGATTTTCACTCTCTTCTGAGCGTAAATTCTGTATTTATACTGACAGTATGAGTTCATTGAAAATGCTTTCTAATCTTAAAAATAAGGTTCATCCAGTTGCCTTTGAAATCCTGAGACTCTTAAGGATTTTACAAGACAGGGATTTTCAAATAATTTTTTGCTGGATTCCTAGCCATGTTGGAATAATAGGTAATGAGATGGCGGATAGTGCAGCAAAAAATGCGTCTTTGGTTTTGCAGCAAGATATTCCGTACAACGATGCAAAAAATGCCTTTACGCGTCGGGTATATTCATTATGGCAAGAATCATGGAATAATCAGATGAATAATAAACTCTATTCTGTAAAACCGATTATTTCTTCCTGGCCTTGTATACCAGTGCGAGAGTTGGATGTCAAATTGGCTAGACTCCGCATTGGCCACACACGTTTTAGTCACAAACATCTTTTATTCGGCGAACGGGCTCCTTTTTGCTCGAAATGCCAAGTGGTTTTAACGGTTTTTCACCTTTTAATTGAATGTCCTAATTTTAATCATCATCGTTTGAGATTTTTTAATGCGTCATCAGTCGATATGCAAATGCTTGTCGGGGAACATCCCCACAAAAACCTTTTTGGATTTTTAAAAGCAGCTGGTTTTTACCATATTATTTAACATCTAACTTTATTGTTTTTAACTTGTTTACAATTTTAAGACGTACTGATTTGAAATTTTATCAGTGTTTACATCCAGTTTTTACAGTTGTTTAAATAAAGTATAAGACTGCCTTTTTACCATGTGTCTGGCGCAGTATAGTGAGAAATGGCTCTTGCGCCAATAAACAACAGAATCCAATCCAATCCACTTGAATATCTAGATGTATCGTGTTAACAAATATTTATCGTCGAGGCTTTGCTAAAAATTTAGAATTAGAAGGGGACTTCTAAGGAATCATAGAAAATTTATTTATCATGGTATGACTAATTGAAATCTTTTTTACCTTTTTACTGAAAATCTTGATAACAATTTTTAGTTACTCTGATACTAATATTTTTATAAGCGAGCTTTTTCAATATTCTCAGGCAATATCACATGGCAAAAAAATATTTTAAAAGTATTATGATTTAAAACGTGATTTCTCTGCATTCAGTAAGGATTCTGAAATGCATAAAATTAAAGAAATTTGTCCTCACATTTATTCCCATTTTTCAAATTTCCTAAAGTTTCAATTTTGTCGAAATTTTGGTTGCAAGGCAAGCAGCGAATTCAAGAAAGATACTCCACATATGCATATTCAGTTTGTTGGATCTTTCTTGCAGACATCCATTGAGAGTTTGGGGAGAAGGCTCTAATGCAGTATTCTCGTTGTAATTAAAAATGGTGGTGTTCATCCCGAAAGGTCAAAGGTTTTCAAATGGGGCTCTAATCAATTTATTTTTCATGATATCACTTTATTTATTTTGAATTCTTTGATGCTGTATGTTTTTATTGTAGTTTATTACAATTTAATTTATTTTCTTATCTAGACAGTAGAAATTTATTGTAATTAGTTGCATGTATATCAAAAATTTAGGTAAAAAAAATTATACAAAATTTGAAATTACTGTGGAATTTTAGCAAATCATTTTAAATTTTAGTTATTTCAATGCATAAGATACAGTTCAAATTTTAAATTTTTTTAAAATATACTATATGGATATCATACTCGGCAAGGTGTTTTGAATGTGAAAATTTATTTTCTGTTTAATTTCGATTCTTATACCAGGGCCGCGGTGGCTTGGTGGTAAGGTCTCGGTTTCGGAACCGGAGGGTTTCAGGTTCGTTACCCGATTCCACCAAAAAACCGTCGCGTAAGGGGGTCTGTTGCACGTTAAATCCGTCTTGACCAAACGTCCTCCCGCTGGTGGGGTGTTGTGTGGAGAGGGGGGTGCCAGCTCAGGTGCCGTCCTCGTCATCTGACCGCGGTTCAAAATTACGAGGTCCGTCCCTAAATAGCCCCAGTGTTGCTTCAAACGGGACGTTAATATAACTAAACTAAACTCGATTCTTATACCTTTTATCAATATTAAAAAAAAACTTCATTTACTATAGTTTTTTTTTTTTTGAATTTTCTACAACTTTTCAAAGTTTATACGTCTAAGTGGTGAATGACTACATTCAATGCAATGCCATCCAGCACATTAATGATGAAATAATCATCTATGCTCACCCTGAGAAAAATTTATAATTATTGCCTGTAATATTATTTGATTTACGGATATAGTTTTCCATATTCCTCAGGTTATGGTAGAGGTATCTGCATAGCAACTGGTGACGAAACGGTTTTGGGGCAAACTCTGGATCTGACTGTGGCCCTTGAAAAAAGAAAAACGGCTATTTATAACAGCATAGAAGGTCTGGTTCATTTTCTGGCCACCACGACTGGTGGTCTTGGAATTATTCTCTTTATTTGCAGCTATCACGTCGGCTGGTTTTGGCTGGACACCGCTCTCTATTTGCTCATTTTAGTCATCGCCAACATTCCTGATTCATTGCTATCAGGCACAACGGTGAGTTCAAAATTCAGTTTTATTCTATTGCTGAGTGATTTTTTTTTACAGGCTACTCCAAGCAGATTTCTAGTAAAATGTAATTAGCATGATGCGCACTTTTCATCATGCAATGCAATTCTTAATTTATGAGAGTTGTCGGGTATCCTATGTTGCGCAAAAATAACTTTCGGCCTAATTTAAATTTTATTTTTTCTTATTAATTTTGAATGATTTGATTATTAGTCAATAAAATGATATAATAGGACTTTTGAATTGATGTAAGGAAGTTTTGTAAAAGAACTTGCGTTTTTTTTATTGACTTCACTTAAAAATATAACTTTAAAATGAGTATTTTTGCGTATTTTCTTCAGTTTTGATAACGCACTTTGTCTAGTAAAACTGTCTTTCATCTTTAAAGGCAGGATGAAATATGGTTTTAAGGCACTGACTACTGGCGTTTTAAAAAGTTCCTGAATTGCATAATGGCACAATAAAGATTGTGTGAAAATTGTCATCCATCGATGAAAATTTGAATTACTTTTTCCGCTTTTTTTTTCTATAAAACCCGAATGGACTATGCACAAAGCTGAGTAAGGCCATTTTATTTGTAAGTATTCTGTATATAAAGAGAAAATATCAAAATCTTCAAACAATTGGACATTGTGATTCTGAGGAGCCACCACGTTTCTTATCTTTCTAAGTTCGAAAACTCTATTTTTGGAATTATGTTTGTTTCTGAATGTGATAATTCAAAAGTACTTTCAGCCGGGGAAAGTAAATTTGATGTGTAATATTAATACTAAATTTGTAATGAATGTACCTACCTGTCCGAGTGCATGTAGAACCGATAACTCGAAAAAAAAAGATTATGGAAACAACCAAAATCGAGTAGAAACTTTTTCATCTCTTTGAATAAAACAATAGCTTCTCGATATCATTCTAACTAAATCGTCATGAATATAAACGATGAAAATGGCTTTTTAAAATATCACTGAAACCTCTGTCCTGGATTTCCGTTCGCAAAATTTCCTGATTCGGTTATCTGCGAGATAGCAAGATCTTTCGGGAAAAGTGATGAGGAATTTCCATTAATGTTTAGGGGCGGTCATCACCATTCTTTTGTAAGCGTTTCTAGCGTGCATCATTGGTTTCGCAACCTCCCGGAAAGTGACGGGAATCCTGTAGTAAATCCCGATGGGGGGGGGGGGATTTAGTGCTCATTGTGCACACCATGTGGGTAACGATACATTAAGCAGACATAGTCTTTTGAAGGAAAACTGAAAGAGAATATTTATGTTGTCTCAGTATACAAAAATCTTCAGAATAGAAAATTACTTGTTGTTTTTATTTGAGTTAGCAAACATACGCTATTTAATAATTACGCGGGAACTATCTAATACTATCCGCCTTTGGTGACCAGCCGATTCGAAAGTATTAATGCTCGCCAAAATTTTCAATTAAATATTTTAAGTAACTTGGTCTCTTGATAACTTCTTCATCAAAATATTTAAGCTTCAAAATTTTATAGTTCTATAATTCACTTATATAATAATGGAGGTCTTAAGCCATTTTGTTCATTATACTATGCATATCTTTAATTTTCAGTCAGGTCCCGTAAAATTTCAACTTTAAATTAAAGTGGAATTGATTAAACTGCAAATAATATAAAATAGTTTTTTCTTATTGAAGACAAATATATTTTTATTTTTTAAAAATGAGTACGGAAAACAAAGAAATTGGACGTTGAAATCTTATGTGCACTACAAAATAAATTTCATAAGATGCCTCAAAAATTTATTCAGCAAAAAATTCTCTGGTTCATCATAAAATTGAATTTCAAGTTTTACTTTCAAAAAGATTTAAATGATGTCAATAATATTTTGCTTTGGTCTATAAATATATTTCAAAAAATTATGAAGTCTAATTTTATATAGTACTTTGGCCATGGGGTATCGTATTCTGCAAAATATGTTTATTATTTTATAATATTTATTTATTTAAAAAATACTTTTATATAAATAAATAAATAAACGTTTCTATCTTAGCGATCAAATCTGACCGATTTACGAAATTTTAAATACTGCGATTTCAGGCCAATCAGCATTTTCATTATCTTAGGCCAATCAGGTTTGAGAAACCCAGGACGTTTGAGAATATTTTGCTAAATATGATCCCCCAGGGCGGAAGATTTCTCCAACATTGTAAAATTCATAATTCATCAAAGAATCATTTATTTCTTAAGTAACATAAAATATTTATTTCATTTCGACCATTTTGTAGCAGATGTATGTCTATTACTAAAGGTTTACAAATAAACTGTTAGGTTTTGATTAGAGTGGATATAATGTATATATTAAACAATGTTTGCCTTAAATAAAACTTATTTATTGAATTAGTAATATAAAAATTTTAAAAGGTTATGGAAACCTTTTTCTTGCACATATGTTTTTAGAAAATATCATATTTTATATTTATTTCATTTCATACAGACTCGTGTTGAAAATTACACTTTTCGAGGTTTAATTTGCAGTAATAGTTAACTTAATCTTTCAGTTTGAAATATGATTTTAACACGTTGATATAAGCTAATGTTATTCTCATTCACGCGTATTCTCATTCAAGTTAAATTTTATTTTGTGTGAAATAAATTGTTGGAAAATATGGTGAAAGTACTTTTTTTAATTCATTAAAAATAGAAAAGTGATTTTCAAGTTAAAACTGGTGTCATTGAAAATATTGTTTTTTAAAGTTTAAAAGAATGTGAAAACCATTTTTGTGTTGTAATATTTTCGAAGTCATTATGTAAAGATGCCAAAATTTCGCTTAATTTTTAGTTAAATTAATAAAAATTAAAAAAAAATTCTCTAAATGCATATTTCCACCCTCCAAAGTATGTATATGCCAAGTTTGGAAGCTTTTTGTCAAATGTTCTGATTTGTAGAGCGCCAACTCGTACACTCTCTCTCTATTACTCACACATATACACATTCACCTTTATTATAAATTAAGATTGGCTAATATTATAAGTAATCCCAAGAAGAAAATAAATGATAAATCGGTTTGCTTTATTTATTCGAAAGCAAGCTTTACTATGGCTATATACCTATTGTCTAAAATACGGGGTTAGCAAGAAATAAGTTACCCATTTCAGAGGGCTCTAAAATTCTATTGGTCCAAATAAGATAAAATTTGAACTACAGATTATTCCGATGATGCGCTTTACGTTTATCAATTTAAAAAAAAAATATTACAAAAATTCAGCAGTAGATGGCGCTGTAACACAAATGGATTTGTGTATATTGAAAATGTGAAACATAATTTGCGTTACAGCGCATGTTTATTACCATTTTTCTTTGGATAAAAAGAAGGCTGATTGTGCATGAACATTAGTTTCTTTTTCTCTGTTTGTCATGTCTACGTTGCAAGAAAAAGTGCTACTGTTGAAACTGTTCTACCAGAACCAACAAACCTCCGTTGCAGTTCTAAAGGAATTTCGTCTTTTGAAGCAAATACGAAGAGGTACAATTTCTTCAGGTGCCCTACGCAAGATGATATAGAAATTTGAAAAATCTGGGCAACATGGCATTCTTCCAGGTAGAGGACAGAAAAAAAAATCTCGCCTTCCGGTGACGAAAATGTTACGACCGCGCTCGCTGAAGCCAGCAGTCAGTCGCCGCATAATAGTGTGAGTTTGCCAGTTGTTTCCCGTGTTCTGGGTATGCTGTATTCAACTGTACGAAAAATCGTACGGCAGATTTTGCATTTTTATCCATACAAAATCAAGCATGTGCACCTGTTGCAAGACGGGTACTTAGAGGTCTGTAAAACTTTTGTACTTTAGTTCCTTGCTCGAATGGTGGCGGACACAACTTGGCTATGGAACATTCTGTGGAGTGACGAAGCTCACTTTTACCTGAATGTGCAAAATTGTCGAATTTGGGCAGAGAAAAATCTTTACATTATCCAGAAACAACCCTTGCATCCTGAAAAAGTGGTAATATGGTGTGGATTTACAGCTACCTTTATCATTGTACAGTATTTCTTTGAAGAGATAACTTCAAATGGAATACAAACCTATTCCTTCAACAGTCTTCGATTAGAGCATATTTTTGAAAATGAGGGACATATTGAGCAATTTTAATTTTACTTTATTTAACAGTTATGGTTATTAAATGGTTTTATATGTATTGCAACTCTATCTAACAGTGAATTTTTGTACATTTTTTTTTATTTAATAAATGTAACGCGCACCATCTCAATAATCTGTAGTTCAACTTTTATCTCATTTAGATCAATAGAACGCATTTTAGAGTCCTTTCAAGTGAGTAACAATTCTTGCTGACCCTATATTTCGGATGTATTCAGAGATTTGAATGAGGAGAGAAGTCTAGTCAGAGTTTCTGCCAAAAATCAATCTCAAGTTCCGAATTCCAGTTACAGTTACGATTAGAGAAATTACCGGGAACCATTTCACATTCCTTAAGTGTACTTTCAGTGTTTCATCGATCCCATCTGATGATTTGACCGCTCGTGTTTACATTTATTTAATCGCACAGTTGCGAAAGCAATCAATACCTGCGAGGGCCCGCGAATAGAATATTTTACCTTTGACCTTTGGAATTCTGAACTGTCTTCTGTTACTGATGGGTTATTTTTGGGAGCAAAGGCAATTTTTTTGTCAATACAGAAAATTTAATAATTGAAACCAGTCTGTTAATTTTCCTTCTAATTTGTACTTTCTCTTACATTAAGTATACATAAAGAATGAATATAATCGTTGAAAAATTCGAACATGAGTTTTTGATAAATTTCAAAGTCTTAGACCCCTCTGAGTCTGGAAAACACATTTTTGGAATAATTTGTTTAACAATGAACACGATAATAACACGATGCTCTAAGCTAAACGGATGAAATTTGGTTTGAAGTCCTCACATTAAATCTGTAGATTTCCAACAGATTTTAAATGCAGAATATTTGAATTGGGGCATAAAAAGTCTTTTAGGCTATATGAGTTCAATTGAACACAAATTTCGCGTTTGAAGAATATATTTATATCAAATTATGGACCAAATCATCAGGGGATCGACCATCTCTACTTCCGCTTGCATGTTAATGCGAATAAGTCAAAATCGCAAAGGCCAAATGACATTGCATTAACTCAAGGAAAATGAATAATGAAATTTATTATGCAGTTTTAATATCTAAAGTGTAGATATTTAATCTGTCAAAGAATAGAACGTCTGCCAA
>JAPMOR010080541.1:116980-136258 GCA_026543865.1 Argiope aurantia | reverse complement strand
CTGCCAATCTGCACTTTCGCATCATCTAAATGTGATAGCTAAAAAAAACATGAAAATTTAGTTAAAAAAATTCGGTACACAGTTTAAACATCCGAAATGTCGATTTGGGTCACATTTTGAATAAAATCCGGCAAATAATTGACCGTCTGTTTGTCTCTACATTAGCCTGTTTATAAACACGGTAACTTAAAAATGTCACAATTTAGTTTAGTCTTGCGAGGCCGGGATAGTCTGGTTGGTAGAGCGTTAGATTCGCGTCCCTTAGGTTGCGCGTTCGAACCCCGCCGGCCGAAGATTCCCCGCATACTTGGTGGCTGATACGCGTATAAATCTGTCGTGGTTGCAAAGTCCTCCATGTAGAGAGTAATACCACTGGGGGTACTAGATCAGGGGTGATCGTTCTCTGATTCAGGTCAATTACGATCTGTGGAAGAATGAGTGAAATCAGGGAGTGAAGTACGCCCCGTAATAAGGGTTGTGACGTGTGTGTAGTTAAGTCGCACTCTTGGACCTAGTTGGCTCTATGATAAAAAAAAAAAAAAAAAAAAAAAGAGGCGAACAGCGGGCTTGTCCGTGCCATAGGTACAAACAACAAAAATGTGGTCTTGCAACTATAATTATAATTCTGTGGCTAACTTTGGCTTGAACCGAGAAAAAAAAGTAAAAAAATACATATATACATATTTTTTTTCATTCTATTCTGCGAATCACAAAACCCTTTTGTGCAGGATTTGAAAAGAAAATCTGATCACGGCCTGCTTAAATCCACAATTTTTTTTACATGAAATAAGAGGGAATCTTTATCAGAGAGTGTGCAAGAAATGTTGACTATTCTTGCCATTTCGAATGATATTCATATTTGCCATCTGGCTAGATTTGCACACAAGGTTTCTACCTTTTCGTATACGTTTTCAGTATAGTAATCGTCAAAAAATTCTGACTCGAGATTTTTGACGAATTTTAACGTTTGAAACTTTCTCGAGTTCGGAAAATTCGTTTTTGGAAAATGTCCGTCTGTCTGTCGATGGCAACATGTTGATAAAGGCTATTTCTTTTCCCTTGCAACCATAACTTGTTCGAGCAGGTTAAATATTATATTTATTTTGGGAGAAATAAATCAGTGGAAAATTTGGTCCAAGTATTTATTTTTTGTGCTTTCTCGCATACGTAGTATAGAGAAAGTGTTCTAAATCTTAAAAAAAATTCGAACTAGAGATCTTGATGATTTTCCACATTTCAGACTTTCCTGAACATTTTTGGCATTATGTTCTATACTACATATAACTCACTCCAAAACGCTTTTGAGTTACGTGGATGAAATTTGGTATACAGTCTTTACGCCAAATCTTCAGATTTCTATCAAGTTTTGAAAAAAATATGTTCTGAAGAAATTTATCCGTCCGGCTGTTCGAACATAAGTTAATACCACAATAGAGCTAGGCAGGTAAGATTCTGTACACAGATTTAACATCTTCGGCGTAGGCATCTGCCGACTACGTATTGATCTTCTGTCGGTTTTCCACTTACAGAAGCATGTATACGCGATCACTCAAAATCACATTGGCTTAAATATATCAAGTTAGGTATTGGTTCTTGTGACTACAAGTGTAGTTATGCACCAATTTTTTGTTTTAATCGTCTACTGAAAGCGCATCTGAAACACACATTCGATTTTAGGATATTATTAACAGTATTCCAGGGTTTAATCTCCAAATAAGACACAAAGGATGAAACTATATATTCAGTAGAAATGCTAAATTCAGCCTAAAAGTTAACATATCGTAACTATTGTCCACCAGTGCCATGTAAGGCGTTTTTTGGCATGACAAGTTTTTTAGGGAGTGAGGAGAACACTACGGGTGGTTTTATTGATAAGCAGAAGATAAATGTAGTGCCAATAAGCTCGAATAAAATATAGCTTCTCAATATGTGCCACTTGTTCAATATTATTCTGTCATTTCTTGGAAAATTCCATTTATCGATTACAAGATGCACTCTCTTTCTAGGCGAGCCTGGCAATATCAGCGAAACGCATGGCCTCTCACAACTGCCTGGTGAAAGATCTGGAAACCGTGGAGAACTTGGGAGTGGTAACCGTCGTTTGCTGCGGGAAGAAAGATGTCATCACTCAAAACGTGCATGAAGTTCATTATCTGTGGCTGGATTCGAAGATCTTTCCCATTAACTTACATCACAAAGAATCGGGTAAAGAATTTGAGTCCAATCGAGTATCTTTTAGATTATTGATTAATCAAATTTCAAAACAATCTTTTAAAACTGGAATTCTAGCTGAGAAACAGGAGGAAATCATGTTTTGCAATCCTTTGCCAGTTTTGAGGGCAGTTATTTTTATTCCTTCTTCGTAATATGTGTTTCATTTTGCATTGTACTTAGCACTATGTGATCCTTGCACTATTAAACCAATTAATCACCTAAACGTAGCTGTTCTCTCTAGCGATCCATCTAGTAAATGTAATACTAAACAATACTGTTAGGAATTCCTTGCATTTAAATTATGAAATAACTAGAATTCGTTTTTCAATATGTATTGTCTCTCGTACATTTTATTAAAAGATTCGAAGCATTCTTTCCTCAAATTGAGTAATGAGTTAATTTCCTCAATTGAAATAATGAGTCATTACATTGAGTTACTCACTTTACTTGGCATCTTGATTCACAGTTATTTAATCAGAATCGCATGATTTTGCCCATGCGATAACCGTAGTTGATATATAGATCTACTGAATCTTAGTAGAGTATGTGTATGCTTGTCTTTTCTGAGTTGTGTATAAGTATATGGTACTTTGTCGGGGTTTTTTAAAGTTGTTGTAGGTATAGTAGGACGAGTATCCGCTGAGTAAGATGAAACTTTCGAAACTGTAAATACGTATGTTCATCCTAATAAATGTTATTTTAAAAGTATTCTTTGGTCATCCCAGACAAAAATGAATCTTTCCATCATTCATCGAAATTCGACAATGGTAAAGAAATTTTTTTTGTAATCTAATTAAAGTTTTTCCGCAATCGGAACTTTAATTCAATATTCCTGTCTCTGATATATGATTTAGGACTTTTTTGGATTCAAATGGATGAAAATTAACAAGGGTGATTAGCCCTAACAATGGGAGGAGGGGGCTGAAGAGTAAAAATATCTGTAAAATGCTTAATGGATAAATAAAATAGTTTTGTTAAGTAAGGAAATTTTTGGCGCAAGCAAAGTATGCACAGAGGACTCATTTGTAATGGTGCAGCATTACTCAGAGAGTTGTTATCTCAATTTCTCAGAGGGTTTGTTTTTTCTTTACCCAGAGGTTTCTAAGAATTTATTGATTCTCTGACATTTCAACTGGTAATAATCATTAGGATATCATTTTTGTAATGACCAGGAATTGAGTCCATGAGATAATTTGATGACGTTGCGGTGAAATTTGTATATCATTATTACACTCATTTGTGCCAAATTTTTTCTTTTAAAAATCGATACGTGCAACTGCCGATAAATCCTTCCTATCGCCACTCGAACTTGACAAGAATTGTTGAATTGTTGAAGCAAAAAAATTGCAAGGTAGAATTTTCGGAATCGGAACACATCTTGATTGTGATGGCTTGCCCGATCTGAACCAGAATTTTTATCCGCAATTTATACCAACTCTTTTTACATTCTTGGTTCTAATTCTGGACACAAATAACAATAAGGGAAAAAAATCTATCTCCAACATAATGGTTTCAATATTCTATACATAAACAAGGGATCTAAAAAGATTATAATAATGATAATTTTTTTTGAAACAAGCTCACTACTTAGTTTAAAATCAATTGGAATTTTTTTTTCTAAAATTTTCTTTCTTTCTAAAATTTCAAATGCCACATTAGTGGCAATAATATATTTAAACCAATCAATTTTGATGAAATAAGTTTAATCAAAACAAAGAAAAATTATATTTTAAATTACAATTGAGTAATAATTATAGAGTATTATAATAGGTTAGCTATCTTTGTAGAATGTTGAAATTAATTGACAATAACAGTTGGCGAAATCAGTAACACTTATTGAAGCCGTAGACTTTTTATGTTGTAATCTCTTGGGAAATGGAGTGGAAGGATGATGATGACTCTTAAAGACATTTTAAAATTCCTGAAATATCACAAGAAATAAAAATTGACTAAGTAGGTTTATGGCATATTTTATTTAGTATTTGTTACTAGAGGATTCTTCCACGTTTGTTTCCCACAGATAGATTTTTTTCTAGATTTCTCTCTGGAATGAAATCTTGTAGAGAATAGGAAAACAATGATGCCACTAACTTTCATATGAATCAAAAATTGGTGAGATAGGCACTATGACTCTCTCTGAGGGACTGATTCGTTGGGATTTTTTCCAAGTTATTTAAATATACAGGTGATCAGCTCGTCGCCAAAGGTGACTAGTAATGAAATTTTATGACAAAGAGTATATCCATCCATTTTTATATATTGCAACACAATAAACTGAAATTTGAATTTTTATTTATTTATTATCCTTATCATTCGTTCACGTGTTCCAGAATTCAGTTGCATTACGGTCTCTCCAGGGTGGGCGGACTTTGTTCGAGCGGCTTGCTTGTGCAATTCTAACGAAGCGCAAACTTCATCCACGAAACTCAACCCTAGCAAGTACGTATTATATTTAAAATATCAAATTTAATTTACTCTTTAAATTACACCTAATGGGGGGCACTTCAAAAATGAGGATGAGAAGTTTCCGACATGATGGCTGGTTTTCGCCAGCCCTGTTGGATACAGAAAAAGACGGGAGTTGGCTACCTGCCATCGATGAATGGACATGCTTCTCAAAGGAAAGGTTGTGCCGTAGCCGGTGATGGCCCTTAGAACTCGACCACAATTCGATACAGTGCTGTTGTCACGGTGATCATGTCATTCATTTTTTTCCGTGTGTCTACTGATGGGTCAGTTAGTGATTATTCTTTAGATTAAGGGCTGAAGTATTCTCTTAATTTCGAATAAGAACTAAGACTCCGTACCTTTTTCCTTTTCTTCAAAGTACTGAAGATTAGGTTGAAGTCTTTTTGATGTTCAAATGAAGTAGTTCATAATTTCATCTCACATGGGAATATACAATAAAATTAGAGAGTAAAAAATATATCTATATAATAATTAAGATATGTATTTAAGGTATTATGTAATAAGTTAAGCAAGGGTATATATATCTAGGTGTGGGTTTAGTTTAGTTTAATTTAGTTATATTAACATCCCGTTGTAAAGTAACACTAGGGCTATTTTGGAACGGACCTCGGAATTTTGAAACGCGGTCGGATGACGAGGACGACAGCTGAGCTGGCACTCCTCTCTCCACACCGCACCACACCAGCGGGAGGACGTTTAGTCTGACGGATTTAACGTGCAACAGATCTCCTTACACGACTGTTCTTCGGTGGAAGCGGGTCACGAATCTGAAACCCTCTTACCACCAGGCCACTGCGGTCTTCATCTAGGTGTGGGATATATTATTTTATACACAAAAGACAATATCTACACAACAGTTGTATAAAGACGAAGGAAAAATCCTGACAGTGCATCTGAATCAGCTGTAAGAAAGTGGTTGATTCTAAAACATAGGATTTTTATTGACAATATTTTGTAGAAGCTTCTATCTGGGATATATAAATCAAAGGAAGAGGAGCATAAATGTTTTTTTCTTTCTTATACGCCTCAAATTAAAAGAAACAGTTATGATTTAAGCCATGCCATATTTAAGGTATAAATCATTTTACCTTTACTTTCACAGGACTATAATGAAACTAATAACACATTTCACAAATAATAATGCACTTGAATTTAAACATCTGCTGCCAAAATTTCAAAAAATACAAATAAAATTAATTTATTGCTGAGTGTATAATAGAAGCGCATATTACTAACAGTTAGAAGATCTCTATGAATTCCCAACTTAAATTGAGAAATGAAAAGCAAAACATAATCCCTCAAGGTTAACTTCTATACTGACTGGACAACTAATGATATATCATTAGTGACCAACTTTTGCCAAGGGCAGCAGGAGGTTTAATTTAGTTTGCTCAATCCCATGAAATTACGCGATGATAATTGAAAGGCTAGACGAAAGAAGCGAGAAATAATTTTGAGAACCATCAGACGAAACTAACACTGAATAACCTGAAATGCCACGAGATAGCTAAGCAAAAACAGCCGAACCAACCATGATTGTATTATAGGTCGTAATGCTGAGAAATCGAAATCCCAACAATACTTAAGTCCAACCACTGAACCACTTTTTAATAAAATATTACGAATTACTAACTCACAGTTTATATCATTTAATTACAAAAAAAATCAAAGTTGAAATATATTTTGAGGAATTGTAGTCAGTGAGTGAAATTGAGATTTAAAAAAAAAGTTCATTTTATGAAAGAAAAAAAGAATGAAAGAACACAAGAAGTGAAAGGAATTAAAAAGCATTTACTCGCTCCTCAAAAAATTTCCTATCCCTGCACTATAAAAACTCTGTTGTTTGTAATGCAGTAGAGGGAATGTGTTGGTAAAAGCTTAAGAAATCAGAAGTGGAAATACAACTCCCAAACCGTAGAAATAAATAAAATAATAACAATAAAAAAACACAACTTCACAGAATAAGATCGCAAGAGAAGTAGTAAACTTTATCTCAAGAATCCTAATAAAGTTGAACGATTGGATTACGCGCTAGAATCCCAAGGTCAAATCAGAATTTCAATTCTGCCAAAAGTTTGCGTATAGTTATGTGCAGTCGACTATTTTACCACTACTGAACTGCGCAGTATAGACAAATATGTGACCAACTGTTGTTTAATCCCTCTACAGCTACATCGCTGGTTAATTTATTAAGCTGATATCTTCTTAGGAAACATCCAACCCCTCGCCTGACTCAAGGGACAGGTATTTTAAAACAGTTCCGTACCCGCAGCCATCAGGGACAGCTAATGGGACAGTCGGGATTAGGGCTTATTTGGCTGCCGAGATCAATCGCTTTATTGTCCCTGCTCCATTTCTTCAAGAACAATTCAAATTTTAAATCCATAATAAATTTTAATTGCAATTTTAATTTTTGCTTTCTCGTATTTGCAGTAAAGAGAAAGTATTGTAATCGTTCAAATAATTCTTACTCCAGACTTTGACGAATCTCCAGGTTTTAGACCTTCCTGAGTTCTAAAAACACATTTTAAGAAAAAGTCCGTCCGTCTGTCTGTGACAAAGATGACTCAAAATCTCTTTGATCTAGACGAATGAAATTTGGTGTACAGTTTATATAACAAATTCGATTTTCGGATACTGTTGGTCGTATGCTAGGGATTAGTCGCCAAGATGACAAGACAGATTTGGTAAAAATGCTAACTTCCAGTCAGAGGTTAATATTTCGTAACTATCGAACGCCAATACATTGCAAAATGTTCTCTGGGACAATACCTTTATGCAAGAAAGTTTCAGGAGACTACTCCCGCTAGTTATTTAACAAATCGTCTAAAAGTTAATGGGCATAATATTGTAACAAAATTATGGTCGATGGTTCGAGAAAGGTAAACTGTATTTGATACAGAAAACAGGGTTGCAAATTACTTATTTCAAAGCTTCTCGTGTGCTCACAACAATCAGCCAACCGGATCACATCTTCAAAGAATCTATAAATGTTTCATAAATTAGATGCTGTATATGCCAGCAGAAGGAAATCCAATAGATTTGGATTGAGAGGGTGTTGTCCACCTCTCAATACGTCATGTTTTGAAAATATCGACCAGCAATGGAATCTGTTTATTATTTTTTTCAAGTATGTACATAAATCATAGATTTGTTCATTTACCATTCTTTATTATATAACTTATTACTTTAATTATTGTTATTTATCTAACCATATTTTGATGAAGGTATTCCTTTTTCGATATCAAAAAGTATAGGGTAAAATTTTTGTTCCGTGAAAAGTAGGAAAAAAAAGTGCAAGTAATTAAACGATATATAAAACCCACAAAAGTGAGATAACTTGTGTTTACATCATTTAATCTCGTATTACTGAATTAAAATCCTATTTTTCCAAATTTTTAGAGAAAGTTCTGGCAACTCCTTGGAGGAAGCTACGATGGTATTCCTGAGGAAGTGTGCTGTCGACATCAGTCATTATAGAGATAATTACACGAAAGTATTTGAACTGCCTTACAATCCGAATAGGAACAAATTTCATGTAAGAAAGTAGTTTCTTTTCAAGATTTTGAACAAAAATTTCTTAAGTTTCCAAAATAAGTCTAGATGAATATATTGTTATAAAATTTTTCTACAAATACTGCCAATCAATCGTAATAATGCAGCGCATTTAATCGCTAGTTCAACAGCTTGCTTGCTGTCTAATCCTCTAAAATTTGTTACTTGTCGGCAACTCCGACTACTCTCACACACGACTTCTCTGCAGTTTCAGAGTACCTGTCTTTTATCGTTCCGGGAGGTGGGGCTAGAATCTTCCAGACCAATCAGGGCTTATCTGAGTGTGTCTTGGTTCCTACTGGAGGGATCGTGAAACTTCTCGAACTTTCCAGTATGATCCATTTAGTCGCCAAACTCGCCAATTTTGTCGCCAACTCGCCAAATGGTCTCAAAGCTCTCAGGTCATTGACGCGGCAGCTGCTCAGCACAGATATTACAACGGTCTTTCTCCCGATGTCACTATTCGTGCCGAGTAGCAAAATTACAGATTTGTAACAATATGATTGAATAAAAGTGCAAGTTGATTAGTGAATTAGTATTTTGTCTCTTGCTAAAAAAAACTGTTTTTTTTTTCTTCTGCCTTAAATTGGAAGTAATTTTAATCGATAAATATATGCAACTTTGTGAAAATTAGTTAATATTTTTGCTAAAGAGTAATCCGACAATCTGTTTGGATAAGTAACATACTTTATTTGTTTTTTGGAACTTGAGGTAACTAAATTGTATTTTTCTTTGTAAAAGAAGTGAAATTAAAGTTCTCCCTAGGAAAATTCTAGCAACAGAACTAAAAATTAAAGAATGGTTAAAGTATCATATAATTCTTTTTAAATATTTGATATTTAGAATGTTGAAGAACTTATGCTTTCTTCAAAGGAAAAAGCCGGCGTTCTGGCATAGGGGTAGCGCGTCTTCCCCATGATCTGGGTGTCCTGGTTTCGAGCCCCGGTTTGGGCATGGTTGTTCTTCCGTTATTCTATCTGTGAGATGTGTGAATGCGCCCTCCTGTTAAAAGGGGTTGTGCAAGCGAATGAGTGATGCGTGAGTAGCTAAGACGTAACTCTTGGCCCTATTTGGCGCTACTAAGCAAACAAGAGATGCTCTCCCCACAGACTTAAAATCGCTGTCTTCGTAACAGCGGGCTTGTCCGTGGTAAAAGCCATAAGAAGCAGCAAGCAACGGAAAAATCTTGTTAATTGCTCTGTATATAAAATAAAAGTTTCAAATTGCGTTCAGGTTCCAGAAATTTGGTTTAGATGAAGAAATGAGTTCTAAGAAGTGATTTTATGTTTGATGGGTTTTTTTTTCTTTTATTGCTTGATGATATAGTTTTAAACCAGGATTTCATAACAAAAATTGTTTTCTTTTTCTTTTGACATTGCATATTGTTTTTTTTTTTTTTTTTTTTTTGGTTCTGTCCCTTATCTCAACAACACATATAAGATGAATAAGAAAATTTACATTTAATTCTGCTATAAACATTCAGAAACTGTAACGTAATTTTAATTCAATTAATTTAATTTATGTAATTTTTAATGTAATTTTTTTAAACACTAAAATGCCTTAAATGCCTATCTTTTTCTTTCGACATTGCATATTGTTTTTTTGTTTTTTTGGTTCTGCCCCTTATCTCAACAGCACATATAAGATGAATAAGAAAATCTACATTTAATTCTGCTATAAACATTCAGAAACTGTAACGTAATTTTAATTCAATTAATTTAATTTATGTAATTTTTAATGTAATTTTTTTAAAACTAAAATGCCTTAAATGATTTTGTTTACTAGATAAAAGTTAAAGTTACTAGATTTAATCCAAAAACCAAGATTCTATAACTTATCTTCAGTTGAGGTTGAAACCTATAATGTGAGAATCTCTGATTTAAAAAATATATTCAGGGGAAAGAAATATTTTCAATAAAATGAAAATGATGCATGTTTTAGTTTCTCATATGGAGTATAGAAGGAGAGTAGTAATTGCCGAAAAGTTATAACCTTTAAATTTTAAGTTATATTACATACTGATAAATTTTATTTGTTTTTAAATATTCATTAGGAAATTAACTTCAAACATCAAAACCTTCATTAAAAAGTAAACTTCAAAATAAATATTCAATACTAAAGAGCACTACATTTTCATCAAAAATTAAATTTTGTATGTTTTCGAAGAATACTAATATAAAGTATTCGAAAAGCATTTTATATAAAATTAGGAAAGCAAAAAGGATTTTTTTAAACAGAATTGAAATTGGCTGTTACTTTAGTTCCAATGTGTCTAACAAATACTCCAAATAATTTTCTCCACATCTATTTTATTATTTGAAATGTCCGTCAAAATTTCCTAAATGTTCTTCAGTCTGTAGAGAAGTAAGTGAAAGATTCCAAAATGCTCGTATTCATTTTTGCAAAATAATCAATTTAACGATAAAATAAAATTTTAACCCTTTGCACTCAGAGAAGTAATTCGATGCGTAATTATTCACCTAATACAAAGACATGTGATTGCTCCGAAAAATAAATATATAATTGTTTTAAGTTGAATTCACTGTTTAATTAATTCGCATCTTATTATTACTCTACAAGTAACACTCAAAATTGAAAAATAAATAAATCATCAAAATGATGCACCGTCTTGAATGGGGAGTGAGAGTTACCATCCTAGTACAGAGGGTTAAAATTAAAAGCATTCCATTAACATTTTAAATCCACATAAAGTTAGCGATCTTTAAAAATCTTTTTTTTAAATAAATTTTTTTATCATGAGAACATGATGTTGTTTTGGTTAGGAGATTTTGAAGCTCGAAATCGCATAGGCAATGAATAAAGTCTAAATGGCAATTTTCATTCGTCATCTTTTAGTCGCGTATATTTTTTTACCTGCTTTTACCAGTATTGCATTATTTTTATGTATGCTTCTTTGACAGCAGATGCGTTTTTAAAATGTTCTCGTAGAACTATGACATCATAGTTGTTATTTCATCTCAAAATCGGTCGAGTTCCAAAGAGCCAACTAGAAAAATTAGAAATGAAAGTTATATATATATATATATATGATATAGATATATAGATAGAGAGGGGGGGGGCGTAGAGAGCGATAGTGAAGTCTCGTGATTGTTTCAAACCGGTTTAAAGTGGTTAATGACTTCATTTAATTAGAACAAATAATGACTTAAAAATAATAAGTTTCTCACATGATAACTTGAAATTTGCGATCGTAGAATTCATTTTTATTTAAATTCAAACTTACTCTCATAGATTTGTAAAATCTGATAATAAGGTAATGTTATCGAATGATAAAGCGTCTGCATCAGAGACTGTTCTATCTTCCTCTAGAGTTTATTCTAAGAATATTTTTCATGCCATTCACTTCCCTATGCTCTGAAATACGCAATACTGAGGTTTGGAATTCATTAGTTTTTTATTCCCGTATTACTCCGAATAAAAATGCCTTAATTCAAGTACCCAGTTCTGCTCGACTTGGCGTGCAACCGGAGTTGTTTGTTTTCTGTGGCATTTCATTAACTCTGTGATTTCCACTAAGCTTTTAATCCTCTGAAGGCGTTGCATGGAATGACATTTATCAACCACAGAAGCGGATGAGTCTTCGTATTTATTCTATAAAAACAACTCAAAATAACTTTTTTAGAATTAAAATTTAAAGTTTTTCTTTATAAGCTCATATTTTCTGTTTCAAGAAGAAACTTAATATTTGTCTTACATTTTTTTTTTATACTCTTATCCAGTTTGAACCATTTCATGTTCCTAATTTCCAGATACGATTGCGTGTTCCCGATAATAACTATTTCAATATTTTTAGAATTTGATTTTCAAGGAATGGAATTGATTAAATCAAATTTTAATTCTATACAATTTTTATCAGATTGTAATGAGTTTTAAAAATAATTAATTTATAGCTTCAATAATGAATTATAAATTTAAATAATGGAATGAAGGAAACCATTAAAATGAAATATGCTTCTACTTTTACATTAGTCAAATTATATTAAAAAACTGTTTTTATTGAATTTATCTATACTCATGTAAAAAAATTCTTAAAGGGCATTCAACATCTGAAGATGAAATTGATTCTTTGTTTAAGTTTCGCTAGAACTATTTGGTGACAGATCGCGTAATTATAAGCCAATCTGAGTACGAGTTCTAATCTGTCCTTCACATTACACCAACGAAGAGGCATCTCACTCGAGTAATTAACCCTAACCTCTTTTGGCTACCAACCTATTCGGTCAGATTATTGCCTTTTTAGGTTGTTACATGATTAATCTGAAACGTATTTTTTTTTTCATTTCAACTGATTTCTTGATATAGCTGTAAAGCGTGAAATTAATTGGATCAATCTATTAAAAATTACTGCGCGCACAAATTAAAAAGTATATATAGTACTAAATAAAAGTGGACATAAAAATCCGACTTTGGAGTTAATGATTGGTAAAAAAATATGACCGATTGTTATGATGGATGAATTTGAGTTTTATTAAAACATTGTTGCAGATTGTACATCAAATTAAATCTAAAATTATTATTAACCAAAAAATATTGCACGGGAAAAATTGATATCATTAAGGTAATTTTTGAGTTTTAAGATAATGGAAATAAAAAACATTTTTCTAATGTAATATTTTTGGAAAATATGAACATTTTTCCAATTGGAGACAGTTAAGCCTATTTTCGCTCTCGATAAAATTTTCTGTTTTACACTTTTACCTCTCATTTAGTTCTTTAAATATCTAATTCTTTAAACTAAATGAAGTTTGGTGAGATGGCGAGCCCTCTCCAGAATTTTTACAACAATATTTTGCAATTACTTTAAGTGAAGCGTTGCATGAAATGCAACTGAAAAAATATGTAATGAAGCAATCAAATTAGTACGTAACTATTTAGCATTGGCCATTCAACATTATATAATAAAAGTGAATTTTGTTCCACGTATGTTAGTGTTTTCTATGTAGAGATGTGTGAACGATTGTTAGCTCTACTACTTAATACAGTTTCTTGAGATTGACCAGAGATTCTCAATAATTTCTGAAGATACAATAAAATAAAAATATATGCATGTTGGTATGCATAAAAAAACATGATACACGTTTGTAGAAATTGTTGAGAAATATTAAAATATTAAAGGTCTATTTTATTAATTGAAGATTCATCAGAAGATGTGATAATAATAAAATTGGTATACAGATAACAAAATCTCGAGATCGAATTCTTTGATGATTGCATTTCTCTTTTTTGCAATGAGAAAATAAAAATTGCCGTTAACTTATATTAAACGAAAATTATTCTTAAATTCGTTTTAGTCTTTTAGCCGATTTATAAAAAGCGGCACTTTGTTTTTATAATTTACTTAATTTAGGAAACTGCATCTGAGAGATTGTCTCGACAAAATAAATTTATAAGTGCGAATCGTTATTACCGTTTTCAGTTAACAAAAGAACCTTTAAAATATGTTTATTTTTCCATGTTAGGCTTAACAATTTTCTGTGAATAATAAATTTAAGAGATATAAAGAAAAAAAAGCATTTTGGTGCTATACGTATTATTCTGGAAAAATTTTCTTTATGTTGATTTAAAAATGAAATTTAAAAAAGCAAAGGTCAAGAGAAACAAACAGAGAAAGGGTGAAATAAAAGATTCTAGTTAATTTTCCCTATTACTAGGGATAGATTGGTCTAGAGGTGGCCTTTAGTAAGCCATTTCCTCCAAATTTTTTCACGATACGCACCAAGTTATAGTTATTCCTTGCTGAAAGTCGGACAGCTCATGATTTTAATTTCTACACGTCCTGATGCTTTGGGAAGGGGGGAAGGTTTTTCTTTTCTCCAATAAATTTTCAGAATACAACTAATGAATGCAGTCGGGCAAATCATGAATTGTTAGGAAGGAAAATTCGATAAATGTTACGAAATAATCTAATAAATATCGTTCAGAAGTAATATGTGCTGAATAGGGTATGTTCTGAATATGCTATGGCTCTGAATTCCCAATAGATGACACACCACTACCAATTAATCATACTGATCGTAATATATATATGTATTCAATAACGTTGAAGCCGATAGTGTATTCTATATAACAAGAAATGACATGCATATCTTTTGTTATTAATATGGATATAAAACAAAGTTTTATGAAGACAACAATAGAATAAAGGATACTAAAGTTAGTAAAAAAAAAATTCCACATTTTCTGGATTTGTAGTGTATGAAAAAAAAAAGAGCCAGTGAAAAACGAATGTTCAGTCTAAAACATTTTCAAGAGTGCAGTTGTGCTTTAAAAATTACAAGAAATATTTTAATTAATGCAACTTTCTCCAAAAATACAGTAATGATTATACAACATAAGTATTATATAGACACAATAATTAAACAATAATTATAATTATAATGAAATATGATAATTATTTGATTATAATTACAATTAATATTATTCGATAATTATAATTAATATTATTCGATAATTATAATTAATATTATTCGATAATTATAACTAATATTATTCGATAATTATAACTAATATTATTTGATAATTATAATTAATTATCATAATTATAATTAATATTATTTTATGGAAGTATACTTTCCATCAAATTCATTATACTTTGCATGCAGTTATGGCGGTTGGCAAACCTTTACACAAAGTTTTCAATGAATCTGAAAGCTAGATGTTTTTCATCTCCTGCAAAATGATGTATCTTAATTCGTTATATAATTTTTAATGAACAAAATTAATGCATTAAACTATATTTATCCAATAACTTGAATGAATTTCTTTTCTTAAGTCTATTACATTCTAAAATTATTTTAACGTACCATTTACAAGAAAAAAAAATGGCCCTATAAAATGTTAAATACTGATTCACCATCTTCTGAACTAAGAATCATTATAAGATAGCTTTTATTTAACATGGTATCCCAATTTGTCTTCGTAATATTTTGGCATCCCTGTAAACCAATTTAAAGGAATTGTTTTATAGCTTGATTTACACTTTAGGCTAAGAGAGGCATATAAATTTGGTTGCTAGTACTAAACATTTTTCTTATAATATATGTTTTGTTTGTACTCTTTATCCAAGGCGTATTTTTTTTCTTTTTTTTTTTCCTACTTTCGATAGTGTAAGGTTGCGGTGACTTCTTGGCTTGCTTCGATGCCGGAGGATTTCAAGTTTGAAACTCGTTTCTTGCAATTATTTCAATTATAATTTGGCATCGATGCCCAAACCTCGTACCATTGGTGTGGTCCATAGTTAAAAGTTGCTGCCAGTTCAGTCATCGTTATCTGGCAGCAGTCTAAAATATTCCACCAATTATTTCAAAACAAGACATTAATTTACTGATATGGGTGTGATAAGAGAAAATACGTTTTACAATAATGGAAACCTGCATTGTTTTATATATTACTTTGTGGTATATTCATATCACTGACTCTCTGAGCCACCTCGCAAGCATACGGATTAAAAAAAAAAAAAAAAAAAAAAACTGATTGACTGGACCACCGCTACAGCAACGTTGGTGAGAACTGGGGTGGAGTACTAAGGGCCATCACCGGTCACGGTACAACCCTTCCCTAAGGAAGTGCGTCCCGTCATCGAGAGAAGGAGCCAGGCTCCCACCTTTTCATATACACTCCAGGGTGGCGAGAACCAACCACCATGGCGGAAGCTTATCATCCTCAATTACAAGGTGCGTGCGCCCCGGGGGGTTTACTTTGTGATATTCCTAATTTTACGTAAGGTAATTTTTTTTAATATGTATTTAATTTTTTTACATATATATTACCTATATATGTAAAAAATATATATACCTATCGATCGTTATATTACCCATCGATTTCATCTACTCTCAATTTGTATAATGTAGGATGCCATGTTGCATAAAGATTTTCTCACACCCCGACACTTAAACTTTCATACAGATCGAGGATTTTCTGTAATAGAAGATAATTTGTAGATAGTAAGTTCACAGATAATTCTTGTAACCTGTAATTGTTGGCCTATTTTATGATACTTTCGCAAACCATCACAAGGTCTTTTCTTTCTATCATAGATTCAATTAAACCTATTTAAATGAACGTAGCCTTAATTTAAGGAGACAAGAGCGTTTTCGCAACCGCTGAGTTATTATGGGCAGCCATCGAGCCATAAATGACACATGCACTTGAAATCGTCCATTACGAAAAGGCCGCGTGTCCTTGGCACTTTCTTTGGCCTTGCGCGAAGTAATTCTCTTTTCCTTCCTGGTTGTCGTCACGAAAATTGTCTATCTTGTTTGTTTTTATGATTCTTTATTGTAAGCGACAGATTATCGGAGATGCTCGTGTCGGCTGTTAGCGGGCCCATTGTGTAGGTTGGCAGCAGGTAAATATTCCCGACGGTACTTGACTGGCTCGGTTAAATGATGTGAAGATTATTTGTATGTTCGCGAATTTACAGCGAAATTCCTCGTCTTGACCCCTCGTATGCGGAAATTGTTATAATAATTAGTGGGTCAGAAAGACAGAAAGTGAAGAAAATAAAGATAATGGAAGAAAATAAAGATTTCTTTCTCATAGATGATGAGAAATAAACGAGTTTTTCCTATTTTGGAGACAAACAAAAATATGAAGAAATTGAAATCTTCTATCGCAAATTTCACGTTATAATGTGAGAACATTATTATTTTTAAGCCATTATTTGTCTTAACTATTTTAAGTCATTAACTAGTTTAAATCGGTTTGAAGCAATCAAGTAACTATCAGATTACACATGCGTTATTTAGAAAATCATTTTTTTTTCCCCCATCTCAAAATCATTCGAGTTCCAAATTTTTATCTCGAAAGCAGAATTTTTTGCAAAAATCCGATTTAAACTGGTTTGGAACGATCACGTGACTACTGTATTGTGAAATCGTCAACATTAAAAAAAGTGAAAGTTTTAGTGATGGCTCCAAAACTTTTTTTTTTTTTTGCATCTAGAAAAATTGAAATTTTTTTATATATAATATAATATAAAACTTTCGATACCTTTCCTTCCTCGCTGTTTGCGCTCATCCCCATTTTCATCTATGTGTTCCTTCGGGGGATAGTTTCTTACGACTTGACATTTAGTGACCAGATAGGAGAATCGGGTGCACAATGGGCATTGTAACTCAGCGCCGAATTGTAACTTTTTGCTGGTGATAAGTCGCCAAATGTGGCAATCTACTTTATCGTTTTCTAATAATCCTAAAAGAGAAAAATTGGTGCTTCAAAAGCGAAAAATTGCCAATTTTTCTGAAGCCAAAATAAAATCTTGTTCTCATATGATGAAAAAAAAAACTTTAATTTTGCATGAAATATGTTTTACTATCTTACCACACTAAGATTCTGCTTCCATTTTAAATTCATAGTGAATTTTTTGTTTTAATCTTTCTTTTTCTTAGAAATAAGAAATAACACACTTTACATCATTTTGCAATCAAAAGGAAAAGATAGGGTGGATTGATGTTTATCGCATATTTAGATTAAAAAAACACTAAATTAAAAAAATTTCAAAGGCAAATTTTTGAAAATTTAAGTGTAACAAATAGCAAAATTCTCTAAAAATGTTTAACAAAAGAGAAGAAAATAGTTATCTAAAAAATTCAGCGCTTTGGAAAGCTCTGATGAAGCAGGAATTTGGCTTTTTATTTTGAAATTAATGAAAGTCCATTTTTTTATTGTTTCGAGAAAATTAAAATTTAACCTATTAGTCATTTTGTAAATATAAATTATTTCAAATCGGATAACGTTTCTAATACTTTATTAATATATAAGTTGATTATACAAACTTCTTCAAGGCGAATTTAATTAAAGTATTGTATATGTACGGGTTATAAATGCTCCATTTTCTCATATATTGTTAGATTTAACATGATATTGATTGGTATTACGTTGAGCCTCAATTGTTAGAAAATAATATTAACTATCCACCTTTGGCGAGTTATTTGTTCGCCCAGAATATTGACTTTTCTGGCTGCTAAACTATAAAACATGGAATACATTTATTAAACTTTGGCCTTTTTATTTGGTTAAACTGAAAAATATTATTTAAATGGAAGCATTCTGTACAAATTACTACGTGGGTGAATTAAAACATGTATATATTATTGTGAAATACCGAAATCGAAAGACTATCGACTTTCACCAGTAAATGTGTAAACACTGACACTTAGTGCATATCAGAAATATTTGCTACATATCCACATTCCTCACTTCCAACGGCAAATGTCGACATTTACTTTGCATTAATGGTGAATGTTGAATATTTGGAGATTTGCATTTTCTTCTCCGTATTTTAGGTGCGATAAAACATGACAAGGGTGACATAAGTTTTTCGCTTCTCTTGCTGACTGGAGTGACCAATCATGGTGAGGACAGGGATTCGTCCCTCTCTAGATCTGTAGAGACGTTTTCACTGAGGGATTAACCGGAGAATTTAAATGCCTTGGTAGATTTAAAAGGCAGCCCTAGATTTGTTTTTATTTGGACATGTAGCTTTAGATTCAAGCATGAGAAGAAAGGATTACTTGACTTCTTAATACTGATAGTAGCTGTATTTGGATAAATGTTAAGCATAAAGATTTAAGTTTTGTTGAATCAACAAAGCTATTATACCATCGTTGACTTTTCTGCTATAACCACGGCATTAGTCTTCGCGAAGAAATATCTTCCCCAGAATAACTAGAATAAATATATTTTTGCTACGTTTTTAAATCCTACTTTATTATTAAGGCTGTCATGTGCCCAAAAATATCAACTGTTTTATAAAAATAAGAATATAATAATATTTAAACATTTCTTTAATATTCACTCTCACAAAAAAAGAAAACGATTTCAAAAAATCCCCGTTACTTTTTAAGTTATTAACTTTTGAATTAAACCCCTTAAACTTATTTTTATATATTAACAAGGTTTTAACAGCATATATATTTGTTTGTGATTATTATTGTTTTCTTTTGAACCTCCAATAAAGCATATCTATGCTTGTCGACATGATACATTCGATGTTGGTCTTATTGTATAAGATAATAA
>JAPMOR010080541.1:92644-109193 GCA_026543865.1 Argiope aurantia | reverse complement strand
CTTTAACAAATGAGCATTGCTCACGGAATTATATTCTCAAGATATCATTATACACTAAATTGAAGTGATTAGTGAACGTTTTCGTACCTGAAATAGTTTTTTAGATGGTTCCTTCTCTCCCGACTTTGCTTCTAGAAGGCACTGTAAGCAACCTGATCAATCCCACATAACCATTTTACTATATATTGACATTACTCAGTTTTGTGTCATTCCTTTAGTTCTTGAAGAATGTTATTGAAAACAATGTATATCAAAAATGAAAAATTTTGAATGCTAAAATTGCTAAGCAGCAAGAAGTGAACTTTTAATTATTTTGTTATTTGAATTAGCATTTAAATATATCCTATTGTTCTCAGAGGAGTAATTCCTTGGATTTACAATAATTTTATTTATTTATTTTTTATTTAACTAGGTAACCGTTCATGAGGAGGCAACAACATGTGAAGAGCCAAATGGCAATTACATCTTAAGTGTAAAAGGTGCACCAGACATAGTGATGTCTTTTTGTTCCAGCATTTTGGTAGATGGTGAAATGAAGCCACTGGACACATTTTACTTGAATGATTTCAGTCAAACGGCCGAAGATCTTTTATCTAAAGGAGAAGTTGTCATTGGTATTCAATATTTTTTCACCATTTAACTTTCTTATACGACAATATATTCTATTTAATTTCAATGGAAACGGATACCTTTAAGTTAGCTCGAAGATGGGGGCACACATCATAATAGTTACAAAAGATATCAAATTAAAATGCAGAATGGATTGTAGGTAAGTCATATCACTGACTCTCCGACCCGCCCGAAGGCACACGGATAAAGAAAACTGAAGGACCGGACCGCCGCAACAGCAGCATTGGCGGGAACTGTGGTTGAGTCCTAAGGACCATCACCGACCACGGTACAACCCTTCCCGAAGGAAGTACGTCCCGTCATGGATGGGAGGAGCCAGATCTCTCCAGGGTGGCGACATCCAACCATCATACCTCAGGCATCTCATCTGCTTTTTGAGGTGCCCCCGGGGGTTTATTATTTAGAGTAAAAGAAATTATTTGTACTAACCTTAACTTCAGTGCATAAAGAAAGGGAAAATTTCCACTTTCAACACACATATATTTTTCTCTGCAATAATCTACCTTAAAAGTGGTTTTAATATTCTTTCAAGAATAATAATTAAATATTCGATAATTGGATCATTTAGTAAAAGCCAGCAAGATGTAATAACCTTTTCCACATTTTCTTGACAAAATGTTATTTTCAGAAAGTTCTTTTAAATTATTCTCAACCGTAGTCCTTCCAATTTTATTAAGAGGACCGCGGTGGCTTGTTGGTAAGGTCTCGGCTTCGGAACCAGAGGGTTTCAGGTTCGAGACCCGATTCTACAGACCAACCGCTGTGTAAGTGGGTCTGGTGCAAGCTAAATCCGTTGGGTCAAACGCCCTTCCACTGGTGTAGTGTGGAAGTTTATAGAGAAAGTGTCAGCTCCGGTGTTGTCCTCGTCATCTGACCACGGTTCAAAATTGCGAAATCTGTTCCAAAATATCCCTAATGTTGCTCTAAAACGAGACCTTATATAACTAAGCTAAATCTAATCCAATTTTATTAGGATGATCTATCTAGAACTCAAAATCTAGTCCTTTGTGGTTAAAAAAAACATCTTCAGAATTATTAGAAGATTCTGTTGTGCCCTTAAGTAAATTCTCGCATTTTCTAGTCGATTCATAATTGCAACACTATTCGATCTAAAACCCTTTACAGACTGCATTTGATGCCGCTTCAGAAATGATAATAATCATACGATTTCATATTTATAAAAACGAGATAACTTGCCCAAACATGTAAAGCGAAGCATTTCAAAGATATCCTTACAGAGAGCTAATTGGGAACTTGGGGGATCCCAACTGTTTATAAATAACTAAAAAAAATATTATTTCCCAATTTATCTCCAAAAGAAATCTATAAACTTGAAAAAGATTACAAGACATTTTGATAAAAGGAATGAAGAATAGGGCAGCTAAATAGAGGTTTTGGAATGTAGATATCTTGTCCACAATTTTCATTGGTTAAAGTGGTTCTTCACTCCATACTTTTCAAACCCTGTCTAATTTTTTTTATTAAAAAAAAGAGGCAATCTGGCCTATTATTCACGAATATGAAATTACGTCACATTTGAGTGATTTTTTATTGTCCAAATGGCGAGTTAAATTTAACCTACTTCTTCTTCTTGCGTACAGCCGACCACCCCGCCACCACTGAACGTAGCAGTATCGACAGGATTTGTTGTGACCGACTGCTATCTTTAGCATTGTCCATCCTTGCATTGACCGCTTCGTCAAACTGACATTCTCTTCGAGGTAATTGGCCACAAAGTGATCAATTACTGTCCTTCTTCCTTATCTACAAACTGTCAAATAGTTGGTAAAAAACTGACAATTTTTGACATCATGTTCTTCAGAGTTTTAAGATTACCTGGTACCATCAGTACTGTACTTAAGTCATTATTTATAATTTTCAGATTTTTTCTTAACTCCGAGATTTCAATACATTCCTTTAAATAGTGGTAAACAGTACCGATTCCTCCACAAATGCATTTAGTGTCCTGCATTCTTCCAAATCTTTGGATAAATTTAACCTTCTTTACGCAAGCCCTGCTAATGAAAGAAAACGTGTGTGCCTCAGTTTGTAATAGCTCTCTACGGGATAAACCGTTTGACCTAGAACTACCAAATTTGGCACAGATATACTTGGAAATGTACACTTCGGAGCGATTTTTGAAATTATTCCAAGTAATTCCTGTAAAATTTACAACACAAACATGTTTTTTACACTTTAAAATTCAAAATGTATCTTTTTAATGATAGAAATTTGTTAGTCTTACAATTTTTCTTAAATGTGTTTCAATTTATAAAAATATTTTCTTATATATTTTTTTAACAGTAGATCTCTTTTTATTTCATTAAAATTAAAATTATTTTTATTATTCCGTCAAATACTTAATTTCGTTCATTTTTTTAGTTAAAGGAGAAGGATTTTGTTTGTATATTTTATATTAGTAAGAAGAAAGTGGGATAAAAGTACTAGGATAGATTATCCTAAAAGTTACGTTTCAATCGTTCTATTATGTCATGGGAAGTCTATTTCATCATTTTATTATTAATGTACTCAACGTACAGATGAAGTAAAAGGCTATTAAAATAAAACAGCTTTAAGGTGTACGTACACACTAGAAGATATTTTTTAAAATTTTAACTTTAAAAATCCAGTTTTTTCACAGTAGGTCATTAATATATGTTTAAACTTATTTCAGTGAAAAAAAAACCATATTGCACTAATTATTAATTAATTAATATTTAATGAGCTAATTAGCATATTTTCTGAAACATGATATCTTAAATTCTAATGTGTACAGACACATAATTCTAGTTGGAAATTATGCCTAATATTAGTCTTCCTGTTGTCTGCCTCAATCAAGTTATAAAAATATGTAGTTTTTTAACAATTTTTTCATCAACGATGAATAGAAAAGGCGAGATTTTTTTCTGTAATTTTAACTTTTAAATAGCTATTAAAAATTTATTTCTTTGATTGAAGCACAAAACATCCGCTATTTCATACAGATTATTTTGATATATAAATAATTGTATTTGGTTATTTTCTTGTTGATTTATGATTGTTTGAATGAAGCAACATAGTGGAAAAATATCATTCTTCATAAAATGAGTTTAAAAAAACCGTAACTAGAGTTTTTAATGAAAGAACCTCAAGAAAAATAATTATAACTCGAGAAATATTTCGAATATTGACACCATTTTGGTATCGTTTGAAAGCTAAAGGATCAGAGAACATTATTAAGCAATTAAAAAAAATCGATATTTTTAACGATTTTCGAAGTTTTAAGTGTGTACATACATCTTAACCCCTTGTATTAGGATTTAATACTGAACAATTGTGCACGAAATACCCATTTAATTTTTATTAGAAAAACTTGGTTCATTTTATAATTTTTTCATATTGTTAATTAAAATTATATTACTGATATGGATATAATTGTAATCCGTTAGTTCATATTCAACACTTTTTCGAAAACCACCAAAGACTTCGGATTAGTAACTAGTATTTCAATTCGTTATAGTGTTTATTTAAGAGCGTATTTTTCCTTTAGTAAGACAGATGTTCACGCTAAATGTTTGTAAGAATGAAGTCCACCGACTAACAACATTTTGGTCGTAAATTGTACCAAGACAATCTCAATGATAGTGATATATGATATCAACATAGGTGAAAAAAGTGCTGCCAGATTCAGTACACCAGACATTTTAAACTAAATTTATTATCATATTCAACAGTAACTTAAGTCGCATGAGGAATATAGCTGGTCATTGTGCTATATGGTATGAAAAACCAGTGACGCGTTATACTCCTCGTCGTTTTACCGGAAGGGTTTAATGTCTGTCACAACTAGATGCTTAAAACTGTTTTCTTGAAAGAATCGGCAACATCAAATTAAGTACAATTCAAACAAATCAACAGAACCAGCTTATCAAGAAAGATGAATAATAGATAAAAGCCAAGTGTCAAAATTCATTTTTCTCTTTTTGCATCCTAGCTCCCTCTCTTCTGAAGTGGGCCGCGGTGGCCTGGTGGTAAGGTCTCGGCTTGTGAGCCGTAGGGTTTCATGTTCGAGACCCGATTCCACCGAAGAATCGTCGTGTAAGGGGGTCTGTTGCACGTTAAATCCATCATGCCAAATGTCCTCCCGCTGGTGTGGTGTGGTTCAGGAGGTGGGTGTCAGCTCAGGTGCCGTCCTCGTCATCTGATTGCGGTTCAAAATGACGAGGTCCGTCCCAAAATAGTCCTAGTGGTGCTTTACAACGGGACGTTAATATAACTAAACTAAACCCTCTCTTCTGAAGTTAAATGAGCAATGGCGTGAAGATTAACAAACATTCTATTTCAAATCCTATCAAACAATGTGGTATAATTATCTAATTAAATATCAAAGAGCAGATGAAGCCTTTTTGAAATTCAAAATAATTTTTGAAATTTTAATTAAATATTGAAGCATTTCATTACATTTAAAAATATTTTATGATACAGTCTGTAGTTGATCCAGTCGCAAAGACATTTCATTAAAAGATTATTATTTCGCATGGAATGCATTTATTTCGCCAATTTTGAAAGAAGTTTGATTTAGAATCATTTATTTATAAGAAAGGAATTTCCATTTTGAAATCTTAAGGCAAAGAATTTATTTAAAGAAGATTTTACTTACTGACGGAAAGGATTTTTAAACGAATTGTAAATTCTTTAAACCTACTAAGAGGATTTTTTTTGTCAATTAAAAAGTCATTGTATAAATTTTAATAAAACAATCATTATCTGAAATTTAACGATCTTTTTGCACAGTTAGAACTAATTATTGCAAAATAAAATTTCGGTGGAGCCTTCAGCCGAAAAAATTATAAAAATTCCATTGATTTTATTCGCCAGTCTGTGAATCAAAAATATTTTTTAAAAAATCAAAGAACAAATCCTTAGCTCAAATCTAATTTCACTTATTTTTATTTTGCATATAAACACAATACTAATTGATAGATCATTAATGTTCACTTGTCCTCCACTTTCCTCCATTATAGAGGGAATTTCAAAAACACGAGTTCCCTATCTATTTTCTACAGGCAAAAATCAAGACAGAATTTCACACTTGTACCCAATCGGCCGATTTCGATCAATTTTATTTCATTTGAATACTAGATATTTGAACACTAGTATGGGGGGATAGATATTTGAACACTAGTATGGGGGGAAGGGATAGATCTCTCCTATCCTTCCCCCCATACTGTCCCAAAGTTTCGATAGATATCGCAAAATAAAACTTTGGTAGAACTTCTAGTCTGAACAACTGGACCAATGTCGAAAATTAATTTGATCAATTTGCAGGCACTGTTTAGCAATCAGAATTTTCTATTCTTATTGTTGTTGCTTATCCCCCTTGGATTGAACGCCAGTTCAAATCAAGTCCAAGAGATCGGGGAAAAGAGGGGTGCAGTAGCTTCTGAGGGTAAAGACCCCTGAGTATCCGAGAGCATGTCTGACTTCTACCTCATATGAAAATGACACTCACACACTCGCTTGCACAACCCCTTTTTAAAGGGGGCTCTTTCACACGCCTCACAAATAGAACACAGGGTAAAGAACAACCATGCCAGAACTGGGACTCGAACCTGCGACACCCAAATCATGAGGAAGATGCGCTTCCCCTAGGCCAGGATGCCAGCATTCTTGTTGTTCAAGTATTATATAAAATAAAACTTTCTTTTGTTTTTATACGATTGTAGATCATCTGAGTTGCGGGATTGACTAGATCAATAATATTAACACGATGAACTAGTAATCAATTATATATAATTATAGTATATTGATACTTAGTACAATAAAATAAACAAATGTCAAACCTCATATCCATGAAGATATAATTAACATCCTTAATTTATATTTAAAAATATGATTCTTGAAAGTTAAAGATATATCAAAGATCAATTAACCTTGTTAGTCCAGAAATCTATATCCTTTGATTGATATATTTTACTGTTCGGAGTGTTGGAAATGAACAATAATTGTTCATTAAGATTGAATGAACTCTACTCGTAAATGGTTAAGTATTTTTCTCTACATATTGCTGAGTAATCATTCTAATTCGGAACATTTGATCAATACGAGATATAATGGATCTATTCTTGTACTAGAAACGAAATATATCGTGACTCTATTGGCTGCACGAAAGGGTTGGTTACGAAGGGGTCTGATCCGTCGCAACGCATTGAGCGAAATTAATAATGTTAATTCATTTTCGAAAATAAATTCCTGTCCATATAGAGAAATCACGCCCAGATTACCAAAAGAAAAATATAAACAAAATATTTCAGATTGAATTAGAAATATTTTTTTATTTTCCGTCATATTTCAAGCACAAAACAATCAATTACATTTTTATGAAGTTTGATAAACATTTGTTATTTTCTCTAACAATCTCCCTTCGAGCTTAATGTTATTTTTAAATTACTTTCTTCTTGTTGAAAATCGTTTTTCTTCTAAGGTTAATCATTGATTGATTACCCTAGCAAGGTTCTCCTTTTCAAATGCTGATGACTTATGGTAATCTATGGGGTATTTCATAATGAATAGGTGGGATGAAAAGTTATCGGGATTAAGAAAATCTTCACAACCGTAACACCAATTAGGGATGCATTGACCTTGTGGGGATCTTTGCCTGAGGCTCCAAGTTCGAGATCCGATTTCAGCAAAGAACCACCGCATATGCAGACCTAATGCAAGATAAATCTAAAGTCATGGACCAAACGTCCTCCCACTAGGATGGTGAGGCGATTTGGAGAGGAGGTGCCAGTTCAAATTATGTCCTTGTCATCTGACCACGGTTAAAAATTTTGAGGTCTGACCCAAAATAGTTCTACTGTTGCTTTCAAAAGGATATTAATATAACTAAATTGAAGTGATTTAATGCAGATAGGTGATGAAGAAAAATATACAGTAAATATTTCCAAATTAATATTAATACACTTTATAATAACCATAAAACATAATTGGGGAAATAATCCTTATTTAACTCCCTTTTACTTGAAGATTATCTATTGCGAGCGATGGATAACTGTAGTTCTGTTACCTTTTGCAATTGTTCTGCTTTCAAACTACGTGGTTTGACTTATTTTCACTTATTTGACTTATTTCAAAAATATCCCCTGATTTTGAATACTCGTTTTTTATGGAGGTATAAATGAGGATAAATGTATAAAAAGCTGATAATCTGTTGCATCAAGATTTTTATATATTTTTTTAATCATACCTCATACCTTTTTTAAATACCTCATAATAGAAAACTTTATTTCTAGATTTCACAAAAAGCTTATTGCAAATGCTAGGCTTATTTCGGCGTGCAGAACTGAGATTTAAATACTGCAAATACTGTCTCCACTTCTGTTCAGACAGAAATTGAATTCTTTTCTTTAAGTGCGATTGGGAATATATATATATAATATGAAAATATTGTTTAGAATTCTGTTCCTCCGCTTCTATACATCTAATTCATTTGTTTACTTTCATTGAACAAATATTTTAAAGATGTTTGGAAGATTCTGGTTATATTCTAGTAAGAATGAAATCTGTAAATACATCTTGGATACAAAAATCATTCTATATCGAATTGCCTGTCTCGGCCGAAGTATTCTTCAATAAATTTTACCTTTCACATACTTGAATAAAAATTTTATTAACTTGGCGTTGAAATTTGAAAGCATTGTCAGTAAAGATATTTTGATATATTTTCAAATATTATAATAATTCTTCCCGATGGACAGACATGAGGATATGAAACTCCATTTGCTTCTCTCCACCTGGTACGTATTGAAATGTCGTGGGATCGGCTACCCTCTATCTATGATAGGATGAGCCTCCTATGAGGAGGCTTGTACAGTGGCCGGCGATGATCATTAGGACTCAACCATAGTCCCTTCTTAGGCTGTCGCGGCGTTTCGATCATTCGGAATTACCTTGCCTATTTGGACAAGTTGGCCTAATCGCTTATGATTACTAAAGAGCCAGCATTAGGCCAACATACGTAACATCTAACCTTTATGTGATAATATATACTGTAATTTTGAAATGGTGCTTAATTTTGTTTTCTTATAGTATTATATATCTTTTTTTAATTAAAACTCTGTTCAATTCCAGTTAAAGCATTTAGATATAACTTCATATCCATGATACCGTCAAACTGTCAGATTTTGCATCCCCGTTATTTTAAATAGCTTACGTATGTTTCATCCGTTATGTAATTGCCAATCCAATTCAATTTATCCATTGCCAATCTTTTTAATGGAAAATCACTTCCGTTAAATCCAAACTCTATTAAAAATATAAATTTTCTGCTTAATTGGCTTCTAAATTCCATGGTATTATAACTTCGTCTTTTAAAACTATATGCATATTATACAGAATTCTTCTTCAGGTTTGCAGCAACGGAAGAAAATCATACGATTAAATATTTGATGAAACAATGAAAACGATTTGAATTTTAAGTTTTCACCGCAATTTATTGTTTCAAATTAGGTAAAAAAAAGTTAGACGATTGGCAAAATTCTCAAAACATTTCCATTACCTTGAAATTAATATCATTAAGAAGTCTAGGTTTAAAATTTTTTTTAAAGATATAAAATTAATCTTTGTGTAATAATATTTTCTAAAGTTAATTCGAAAAAATAACGTCAAAATTCAGCTTAATTTTTAACCACTGAAAATTCTTCTTAATTTTTCAAAAAAAAAAAAAAAACTCGTTTCCTTTGCATATTTCCTGTCTTCCAGATATATAGGTGCTAAATTTGGTAATTGTAGGTTAAACAATGAGCCAATACGTCCACACGCTGAGACTCCACTCTTTACTTTTTGAACAGCAATGGCTATCTCAATCCATAAGCAGATAATTTCTAAAAACATGTGTAGGATTACAAGGAAAATTCTTGTTGGCAAAAGTATCTGCTGCCAGCTTGGGAAAAATCTGATCTAATAAGTTGTTTCATCATGTATGCTGTCCCAATATTTTCCATTTGAACTTATTAGCAAAAAAAAAAAAAAAAAAAACCAAAAAAAAAACTTTTTTTTTTGATAAATATTTTTTGCAGAATTTATTCAGCATAAATGTGAGATGCTACTTTGTCGTACTTTAGAAGTGACATCAACTTCCCGCAAAAATTAACCACTCGAGTGTAATTTCCGCTAAAAGAAATTTCATTTAAACGAAAAGCGAAACTTTCCATTTGCACTCCTGTCATTTTTCAATTCCGCTTCTCAGAGAAAAGGGAAAAGAGTTCGCTCGCCTGTTTGAAAGAAAATTACGAAATTCATTGAATTGGCACGCAATTTTTGATTATCGGTCTCGAACAAGAAAATTCGCTTTAGATTTTTTTTTTTTTTTTTTTTTTTTTTTTGCAATCGTTTGAATTTTGTGATATGTTTTTGAAAAGAAATAAAAACGGAAATGTTCTTTTTCTTCATTTTATTCCATTAAACGAATCTAGGCAAGATATTTTTCGGCTATTCGATAAAAAAAGTCTTTCATGTGTTAGTTTTTTCACCACATACAAAAAAAAGACAAATGAAAAAGATTAAATTTAATCAAAATAATTTTTAAAAATAAATTTTCATTAATGTACTAAAGCGCATTTTTTTAATTTAATTGTTTTCTACTTCTTAATATTTTATATAAATATAGAAAATTTTGAGATCGATTAATTCAAAAATTCTCAACAAGATGGAATTTGTCTCGGGGAATTCAAAATTTATTTAAATGAATGAAGTTCTGATGATATTTAAATATTACGTTGTTATCACGAACAGCTAGATGTGAAAAATTTCAAAACACTGGCACATTCTGAAAAAAAAAAGTCAAACATTGATAAAAATACTTCAAAATTACAAACATGATATGTGTCCATTTAAATGAAAGTCAATCAATAAAAAGGATGAAAACATCCAAATATATGCGAAAAAGGAAAACAGGGGGACATAGACTTTAGTAAATTTTTATTTATATTATTAACTTTTTCATTAAACACACAGCTGCAGACACTTTCGAAACAACAAATAACATTAATGTTGGATATGACAATTATTCAGATTTCTGATCTAATAGTAGGTCCATAAATGAATTATAGCATTTCTCCAATTGTGATTTAATCAACGTCAGTTCGATTTCATTGAAACCTCTCTTAATAAGCATAATTCTTTCCTGAATCTTATTCGTAATGCAAAATACTGGCTAATCGAAACTAATCCATGTAAAATGCAACAATTCATTCGACTGAGAAAAAAATATTTTTTATATTTTTTCATTCAGCATATTTTTTTACAAGAAAATTGTCTAATTGGCCACGTTTTAAAATTTAGTGAAAATAAATTTGGAGAAAATAAGCATTATCGTTAAATGAATTGATAGCGCGCATAGCTATTGCCTTATCAGGACGGTATTTCACAATACACGATGCAATAATTTCCGATGCTTTCAGCATCTCACTTATTTCGCTGGACGTTTATTGCGCTGTTGTGTCTATTATTTATTTTTCTCTTGCCCAATTCTTTTCCGCAGCTTTTGCTGTGACACAGAATGCAGCTCCTCAAGTTTTTCGGTAATTTTAGTTCTATGTTCTTCTACCGGCTCATTTATTTCTTGCTGTCCTCCTGTAGTCTCATAATTTGGTACATAGACATAATTTCGTCAAATAAGGCGCTACCTGCACTTACTACTAATTCGACAACGCTACATGGCAAGAGTTCTCTTCAAACTAGCAGTCAATAGAGACTTATATAATCCATCACGTGACTTTACGATGTCTCCTCTCCGCTCGTTCTGTGAAGCATGACTCGTTAAATGAGTCACTTTTCCTTTTGCTTGTGTATGCGAATCACTGGTTATGCGAGGCGCTCGTAAAGCAAAGTTTGATTGTTCTAGGTTTCTCCCTTTAAAAATAACAAAGTTAAAAACGTTACTTACCAAATACGGTACTGAAATATTATTTCCTATTGCAACGTGATTTGTCTTGCTAATAGTGTTAAAAACTGTCAAAATGGCTGAATTATAAAGAGAGCAATTTCTTTCTATGAAATCGTTTTAGTTATTAATCTATGTTAGCACAAATATATTTTGGTGCTTCCGATAAATCTGGGAAACATAGGGAACAATCTTTAAAATATTGGTTAATCTATTAAAGATGTAAAAGGCAATGATAGACATGAAGTAAGCTTGAATCTTTTTCCTCTGTGGCCATTTGAATTTGCAATGCACAATCACAAACTGGGTACTCCAAACCGCCCGAAGGTACACGGAAAAAACTGAATATCCGGGCCACCGCAACAGTAACACTGGCGGGAACTGTGGTTGAATCCTAAGTGCCATTACCGGCCACGGTACAATCCTTCTGTAAGGAAGTATGTCCCGTCATCGATGAAAGGCAGGCCCTCCTTTTCGAGAACCCACAAGGGTGGCGAGAAACAACCACCGTGCCGGAAGCTTCTCACCCTCAATTAAGAGGTGATCCCCCCTTCTTGGAATTTGGTGTATGCACAAAGAAGATTCAACCTCTTACACATCTACAAAACATAAGGCTCAAAGTGTTCTCAAATTATTCACAAAACCATTCGATGTCTTCTTCGGCAAAAAGTACCTGGCAGAACCAGCACGTAAAAAAGTGTGGATAGTAAAATGTGCACCGATCATGCTATGTGGATTGCAAATTTACTGTAAATTCCCTGATCAGTGAGAAATTAAATGCTTATTATTGCTGCTAAGTTATTTCATGGTATTTAAAATAGTTGCGAAAATTCGAACATTCGGAAGCTAATGTTATATTAATTTATTTTTAAGGTTTCTGTGATATCGAAGTACCTAAGAGCGATTTTCCTGCCCATTTCAAGTTTGAAGCCACTACCATCCCACTAAAAGGTTTGAGGTTTTTAGGAATGATATCATTTCAAGACCCCGTCCGTCCTTCGACTATTGAAGCCATCAGAAACTTCCGCAATGCAGGAATAAAGGTAAGAAGCGTTGATGGGATAAACGCTGAATAATTTTAAACAGACTTTCATGTCCTTGCAATAGATGGAAAGGGGTTCTTTCATTGGACTGTACATTATTGGAAAGGAAAGAGTGTCAATGTTTTCTTCTGTGTTTGACAGTTTCCAATTAATTTTTTTGTACAAATGACATTTTTATCAACATTAGGTAACGCCTATAATGCTCAGGGAGATGTTTAACTTTTTAATGAAATCTGTATTAGCATGTTGACTCACGATAGTGCAACAAACTTGGAGAATTCCAAAAACTAAATTCTTATGCACTTTTACATATTCCAGCGTAACTCGAATTCCAACGTAAAAGTGTGCTCATCTCTCTGCATACTTTCTTTAACTGATCGGCATGTTTTATCAATTTTTGCCAAATTTATCTTTGATTAAATCGTGAATTATGTCATAGACGATATTTAAAATAAGAGGCACGAATTAAAAGCAAGAGTCGCTTACTGGTGACTGACATGGCGCTTAACGTGTTAACGGCATTAGTCACTTTCTATTTTATTTTATATAGCATGATGTAAATGTTTTCATGCAATAAAATATTAGTAATGAAGAACACTTTTTATGACGAGGTACAAAATCTGAAGCTTCGGTTTCTTTACACTAAATGTTGTTTTTAAATATTGAAAGAATGAAATTGTCCGCTCCAAATCCTGTATATATCCAACCTTAAATGAAATTGATTCATTGAATTAATAATATAGATATTTTAAAAAGTCAGATAAAACTTTTTCTTGCATTTATTTTTCACGAACTATCGTATTTCATATTTATTTCATTTCAAACAAACACATGCTTAAAATTACACTTTCTTAGGTTTAGACTGCAATAAGTATTAAATAAATCTTTTAATTTGCGCTTTTGAACAAAGTGATAATTTTTTTTTCAATGCACGCGCAAAGTGCCCACTCAGGTTAAATTTCATTTTTATTTTAATATATGGTTAAAACATTTTTTTTAAAAATTCATTGGAAATAAAAATTTAATTTATAAGTTAAAACATTGGTATTATTGAACAAATAATTTAACTTTATGATGATACAAGAACTATTTTTATCTTGCAATATTTTCGAAACTTATCATTTAAAAATATCAAAATTTTGCTTTATTTTTAATTACTGCAAATTCTAATTAAAATTTCAAAAAAAAAAAGCGGCCGAGGTGCACATGCCTAGTCTCCAAAGTATGTATGCGCCATGTTTGGTAGCTCTAGGTTAACTGAACCACAGAGCCCAAAAACAAACACACATATTAGAAGTAAAGATAACGACAATACTTTGAAAGCCACCGAATTTTGTGTTAAATTCATAAATTAACCAGCGCTGATAACAATGGAAGAATATGATGTTTTACGGTTCCTATAATGAATCCCCCTGATTCAGAGATCACAATAGCTTTAATATGCTGTTATTGAAAATATAATGAAATTAATTACAATTCGGAACGCAACTCATCATGGAATGTTGGGCACAATTTTCACCAAATTCTTCCTTGTTTTATTCAGGTGAATGGGAGATACGGAGATGGATTAAAATTCCATTTGTGCTCTGTTATCGATAAAGTTTTCGTGAGAGGGATCGCTTTGTAAAGAGCCTTTTATGAACTTTGGACTTTATCTCCGGGATGCATTAGCATGAGCCGATTGGTTAATTTCACCAGAATCTACGAGGAATTCGCATTTTCGATTGAATAGCTATGTCATACATAGTACTAGTTTCATTCTTTTCATAAACGATGAATAGTCTGGATATCTATTTTCCGATAATCTAGATATCTCTTATCTCTTTATTGACTGTTGGTTTGAAGTTGCAACAAATTTCAATGGAAAACAACGAATGGAAATGAGCTTTATATAAGCTTTATATATATTTATAATATTAGAAACTGGTTTTGATTTATACCTAGTTGTCCAATGTCTTTGGCGGCCAGCTGGTTGCCCCGGGATATTGGTTATATTTCATATCAGATAAATCGTTTTGATATAGCTTCATATCCATGAACCCATAAATCCATGAATAGCTTCATATACAAACTGTCTGATGTTAAAGCTGTGATGTTTTGATTGTCTTACTTGATTGTGTGCATGGACCTTCCTAATGGAGACTAGTCTCCTGACAATCCAGCTTTATTAAGAAAATAAATATCTGGTTCATTTATCTCCCAAATATCGAGTTAGTGTGAATTCGCTTTTTTTATTCCTCTTGTAAAATACACAGATATTGAAAAATATCCTTCCTGTTTAACTTTCAACAATGGGAGATAATAAAGCGATTAAATATTTGATGAAGACACCAAAAACGATTTGAATTTCAGGACAAATATGTAAATCTATTGTCGGATATTAGGCAAAAAATATTTTTAAAAAAATAACCAAAATTTAGGAACAGTTTATATGACTGTTAACCTATTACCATTAAAAGATATTTTTACAGGATAAATTTTATTTTTGTGCAATAATATTTTCGGAAGTTATCTTAAATGAACGCCAAAATGTAACTTAATTTTATATTAATAAAAATTATAAATAAAATTTCAAATTATTTGTTCACATACGCACATTCCTGCCCTCCAAGGTATATACACGACAAATTTCTGTAGCTGCAGATCAAACGATCTAGCTTGTAGAGCGCCAATATACACACGCACACATTTGTTGTTCTTATAGATGTGAGAGTGCTGAAAAAAATATATTAGTAAAAATGCTCTATCACCCTCCAAATCTAAAAAATTTCATTTATATTTTTTGGTTTATATTATTATATAGCAGTTATAATTATATTACATCTTTCATATGCGTTGGTGCAGACACACACACATTCATCTTTATTATTAGTATAGATATGGTATAAATCATTGCTTGATTTGGGATTTTCGTTCTAATGGCATTTATTGCGGCCTCATTTCCTTTTATTATATTCATCTTGTGATGCTTTTATAGTTTTATTTATAAAATCATTTCCTAATTCTTAGAAAAACGCGCTTTTATTAATTTACTATTTTAACTATTTTTTTCTTGCCCTTAATATATTATATAATTTATTATTATAAATTCTGTGTATTCTATTATTTTTTTTCTCAAATTCAGTGCTACAAAATTCCATGCTTATGAATTAATTGTATATCTATTAACAGAAATTTAATTCTGAAAGTATTAAAATAGTGTAGTACCTTTGAGGACACTGATATTATTTCTGAAATTACACAATTTTGGTAGAAATGGCGGAAAACCCGAGTTAAAATATTTCACTTTTATGAATATGAAACAAGTCTAGTTCAGTAAAAGAGTACAGCAATTTTTCGTATCAAGCTTAATACTGTCATATATTGATGTCAAAATATTTTTTCTTCGGTAATTAAAAATCATGAAAGCACATCATGAAAAATACTTGAGTATTGAATGACCATGAATCGATTGTTTCATTTACTATACTAATACTATACCTAATACAGAGGTTTCAATTGTTATACTGATACGTTTCAACTGTCTTTTATCTATTAACCGTTCCGATTGATTGAAGTCCAAAATTTATAAAATATAATCATTTATTTCTGTGTTCAATGAACCACTGAAAGTGGTCTGTTTCTATTTTATTGGACATTGATATAATACGATGTGTTTTGTGAAAATAAACTGATTATATACATTTTATAAGCCTTATTGCCTACCGATTGGACCTAAAATTTTATATGAATTCAAACTTTTCGTATCTAGGTAACATATAGAATTTCATTTTTTTTTCATTGCTCCATTATTTTATTTTTGCATTAATGTGTTCATATATCTGATATTTTGTTCGTCCGACGATTGGCTCGTTGTCGGGAATGGGTCCAAAATTTGATATTCATTGATATACAGTTTACATGAATACGGTGAACTGTATATCAAAATTTGAAATTGATTGATATACAGTTT
>JAPMOR010080541.1:73061-83719 GCA_026543865.1 Argiope aurantia | reverse complement strand
AAACAAAATTTGTTATAAGTTTTTGTCACTTTCATACGATAAAATTGAGAGTACATGATTCAAACAGGTTGATCTATAGATGGAGTCATATATCTGAGTTGGGGGGGGGGAATTCGCTTTTATTATTTGCCGTCAAAAAATACTTCCTCAGGTGCAGTACATGTATGTTTATTTTATCAATTTCATTGCAAAAAGTCTTCACGTTTGACTCTCTCAATATTTAAGGGATAGTAGATAAGTTTCATGGTGGAGTACCCTATGCAAATGTATTGGGAGTCCAAACATAAATTGTTAAGTACCTAATAAATACTTGTCTAATACTACTCAAGCACTACTAAACTATGCTCGAAAGGAGAAACAAAAAATTATCTAATATTTGCTACTACGTGTGCTGAAATAATGAAGAAGAAGTAGATTTATTTAAAAAATCATAGCATTTGTAGGATAACTTATATATTTTTAATCTCAGCTCCAATCAATACTAAATAACTATTTCAATTTTATCGATAACGATAATTTATTCAAATTTTCCCATTCAAAAATAAAAATTGAACATAATAAAAATAACACTTTCGGAAGCCACGTTAACGATCTTTAACTTGAAACTAGAAATAAATAAATAACATGAATGGGAAAGGCAGTGAGGAGAAATGCATTCAAATGTTCGACAATTTTTCTTCTCTCTAGAAATAACCAGTATTCTACTCAAGAGTTTTATGGGAAATATTTTTCATCTTTTAAAGCTTTAATCAATATTTCCCGTTAAAATTCCCCAATAAATTTCCGAAGCGCTCGATATCGTGATTCTGAAACATTTTACGACTGTTTATTTTTGTTTCTGAATAATTTCCGATGCATGGGTATTTTTTTTCCTTTTTTTTGTTTGTTTTTTATTTCTTTTGTTTTCTTTCTGGGTGATATACGTTGCTAAGCAACGATTACTAATATTTTGTCTGTGAATTGCATTCGCAATAAATGTAGAAACAATCGATAGCAGATACAAAGTAAACAACAGGTTACCTTCCCTTCCTTTTGTATAAACTTTATTTAAATCAAAACTGTTGACAAAAGCAGATGATGCTGATAGTATGGTTTACACAAATCGAATGGCAGGTGTTTAAGTTATTTTGGAAAACCACAAACGACATTTTCTTTTTAAATAAGTAACTGTAGAATAAAGGAGTATAAAATACGCATTGAATCAATGAGTTAAATAATGCTCCTTTAATTTTAGAAACGCAATAATTTATAATACAATGCAATATAAATAATTATCAATTTTACATTTCGGTGGCTTTTTATAATGTATTTTCGTTGGAAGAGAAACATTAAGTTATTTAAACGTTAACTCATGTCACGCTCTTTCTGGGTAACTCGACTTAATGAGAAGAAGGGTAATGTGAAATAGGAGATATTCGTGAGAAATGGAATGTAACGTAAATCAAGAATGTTACATGAAAAGATTGCTACTTTTCATTAAAATTATCGAGAGCCTTCGATGATTTAGGGAATTGGTGATAAGCATGCGCAATGAACCAATCGTGCAAGCAAATAAACATTGGTAATAATAAATCATTAAGAAATCTATATTTTTAGTTCATTATATAGAGCATTGCTTATTTTTTTTATTTTTCAAAAATATAAAATTACTTATCATTTTAATTTTTAATAATTGTTCAATTTTCGGTATTATTTTGTAACCGAACTTTGCTGTTATGAATCTTTCCGGTGGAGATCAGTTCAATGACATCATAGTTCCATAAAAAATGTAAAGATGCTTTTCGACTTTTGCAGTATTGTAACGTTTTTTATTCGTCTGGTTAAAAAAAAAAGTGGGAAATACTTTAAAAGCAATAAAAGTTGACTTTCCTGTTGACTCGTCATTTTTTGTGATTTTTTTAAGAGAACTATCTTTTCTCACCTTTAATTCACCGCAGAATTCTTGCAATCTAGACTTTCATAAAAATAGTCTTCATCTTCTTGTATCAGCCTCAAGTCAAGAGTGCATATAGAGGATCTTAAAGAATACAGTAGCGCATGAAAATCTTCAGAAAATTGGGAAAGGGATGAAGACGGCGTTTTATTTTTTTAATCATCGGAGCAAAATTTTCCGCCGACAGGGCTTTAGAAACTTTTTCTCCCGTTTTTATAGAAAAGCCATAAAACTGTCTCTGGATTTATAACTTTTCTTTGTGCACTGTGTATACTTATTCTCTCACAAAAAATGCAAAGAATACGAATTTATGCTAAATGGTTGAATAATAATGTATCGATTCTGAATCCATAGTGTCGTTGTTATTATATGAATTAACCAGATGGAATAGTCTCCCTGAAACTTTCTCGCATATTATCCTTCTCGCCCAATGCTTGCATAAAATTGTAGACATGAGAATTGAGTGTCTCATGGCATTGTTGTTTTAAAAATGGTGCTTCTGTATAATTAAATGCATTGGTGAATATTTATTACGAAAAAGCCTATTAAAGTATGATTTTCGGCGATTTTTGTACTTGGAGATTAATCGTAGATTTTTTTTCTTGTCATAATTGTTTTTTCTAAATGCAATTTTTTCTTAATTTCTATCGTTATCTCCATCCTGCATGTCAAAATTTTTTATTAATACGCTCTGGAAATATAATAAATAGAACGAAAGTTTGTAACTTCATATGCATTACCAATCTGGACAAAACACTGCCCCCCCCCCCCAGCGCATATTTAGTTAATCCTCGTAGTTTATTATTTGCTTGTTTTAATGTTTTACACTTCCTTCCAATTTTTTTTAATGATTTGATTATCACTGGCCGTTTATTGTCTACAGTAAAAGCAAGAATTCTTTTATACTTGCCCTCTTTTAATTACAACACGCCGATGTATTATTAAATTTATGAAATTAAGCTCCTATTTTAAAGTTTATATCATTCAATTTTGTGTTGATTTAGGCTACATCTCTACAGCATTTGTAGAATTGTAACATACTGCACATTCTTTTTGTTGGTGTTTTTTCACATTTTTCCCTTTCTTCCATCTGTTTTTTTCATTTTTACTTTCTCGCCTACTAAATATAGAGAAAATGTAATCGTCATAAAAATAGAGTTCGAGATTTCGATGAATCTTTGCGTTTTAGGCCTATCTGAGTTTGAAAAACACATTTTTTAAAAAAAACTCAAAATCAATTTGAGCTAAATATAGGAAATTTGGTTTATGGTATTTGGCCAAATTTATAGATTTTTTTATCAACTTTTATGTGAAATCTGCTCTGAGGATATCTGTCGATCCGATTGTTCGAATATTAATATGGAAAATACAAAATGAAAATAGCTAGACAGACAAAATATGGAACGCATATTAATGTAGATACCTTTCAAGTTTTGAGCCAAACCCAATAAGTGGTTGACCGTTTGATGGTCTGCACTTCAAGAAATATATAAATACGATAGCTCAAACACGCATTGACTTAAATTTATCAAATTTGGTGTGTGATTTTGTGATAAATTTTTATTTCAATCGATTGGGAAAAAACGCGTCTTAAACACAAATTCTACGTTTGGATACTATTAACTGCATTCCAAGGATAAATCCCCAAAAGATTCGACAAGGATCACACAATAGGTTCATTAAAATGATGAATTCACACCAAAATTTCATATTTCGCAACTGACATTTAAAACATTCTTTGAGTTAATACTGTTACAAACCTGCAATTCGGCTTCCCAGCATAGTTTATTCCATCAATAGAAAGAAAGTTTTACAGTCATCTGAATGGGACTAGAGCGTCGGAGGTCCCAGAGCTTGGCGACCATTTGGCGACTTGGCGACAAATTTGGCGACTTTGGCGCCAAAATAGATAATACCCGAAACTTCGAGAATTTTCCCGATCCATCCAGTAGGAACCGAGATACGCCTCGAACGTTCCTGATTGGTTGAGAGGCTTCTAGCCCCGCCCCCTGAGATCTATAAAAGGGTCCACAGCTGCCAGAGCAGGCAAGTCAAGTCAAGTCCGAGTTGGGAGACGACGAAGTCAGTAATCAGAGTCGGAGAAGTAGAAGACGGAGGAATCGGAAGCGACTGAGTCAAGCTCGTGCTGAACTGAGCTGTGCGCTACTGTCTGCAGTAGATTCTGGTTGTATGCTGCTGTGTATGCTGTTGTATGCTACACGTCTCGGGTGAAGATAATCGTCTTCTGTGCTGTATATAGTTGTCGCTTTGTGCTGTCCTATGTGTCTTCGTGTAAATAAATTTCGTTGTTTTTATTCTACTTCTGCCTGCTGATTGAGCGTTCTTTACATTATATCACTCCCACTATCCAAACTAACCCCAGAAAAGAAAATTTCGTAACAATACCTTTATTAGACAGTACATGAGAAAGTTTTCTGGAGATCACTGCCTCTGGTTTTAATATAGGATCCGTGCCCAAAGGAACTAATATAAAGAACTGGCATACATTTAATTTCCCGGCGCTCTAGCCTAGGGGTAGCGTGTTTTCCCCGTAATCTGGGGGGTAACGGATTCGAGTACTGGTTCCAGCATGGTTGTTCTTTACCCTGTGTTATATTTGTGAGATGTGTGGAAAAGCGTCGCTGTAAAAAGGGGTTGTGCAAGCGAGTGTGTGAGTGTCATCTTCATATGAGCTAGAAATCAAACTTCTACCCTCAGGTGCTGAGGAGTCTTTACCCTCAGAAGCTACTGCACCCCTCTTTCCATTGTAACGCGGACACGACATCATCATCATCATAATAATAGATTTAATTTAGAAGCGATTGTAACAGGCAAAGAACTCGAGGGCAGTCAATCAAATGGTGTGATATAATAAAAGAATTGTATCTGCTATAATAATTTAGACAAAATTAATTTTTGCTTTTAAAATATTATATATGAAAATATTTAAATTCCAAGCGACACGAGATATAACAGCTTGAGTACGTATATATATTGGGCGTATGCGATTGAAAATCCTTTCAATGAATAAGGAGTATTACCAACAAATAATATAATTCATAAAAGGATTGAAACTCGTGGACCTTGCGGAAGAAAAAGTACTTAATCATGAAAAGTTCTCATGCGCCATGTAACGACGACACCTCCTTTCACGTCACCTTATGAGATCGCTGTCACCGCGGATTCCCAATCAACTTTTAAAACTGATAATAAGCGTGGCACATGATAATAAGTGGCTCATCAACTCGTCCTAACAAGCTTCCGAAGGCCGCCACCTGAGAATGCAGCCACATAGCAAAATCGATTTTCCTTGAACCGAATGCAGGCAAGTAAGTTTGGACGAAAATGCCCCGGCAATGAAACACAGACAGCCAAAATTCGATTTTGGGTTTTATACCTTTGGGAGGGGGGTTTGGGTGAATGAATGAGGGTTTTAGTTCGAGCCCTTTGACGCTCCCGCTTATTTATATGGGCGGGGAAAGGATATAAATCAAAATAACCTGTTGTCCCGTCTTCAGCAGTTTTGAAATATGGACAGAATTTGTTTGCTTTATTTTGGTGAAGGAGGAAGTATGCTTACAATAAGGCTTATAATCAGATTTATGGGATTTAATAAGCAGGATGATTTAAAAATATCCGAGCTTAATTTTTTTTTTTTTTACAGAATTAGATTTTGTAAATTAAAGTTATGTGAAATAGGAATACAAATTCGATTTTCTCCGTATCTGTTTCATCATTCTTAAAATTTTTCACTATAAAGCACTTTAACCTCTTCGTCGTCCGTAACATGTCCAGCGCTTTCAAGTGAATCTTCTGGAAGCGCTCTTCTACATTTTAAAACTTTTAAACGTTTAAAACGCTTTGTGAATGTTTACTTGTTTGAGTTTTTATTTTTGTTTGTTCAAATGCAGCAAAAAAAAAAAAAAAAAAAGAGAGAGAGAAAAACAAATTTTCGCGAACAGGCGAAAGGGTTAATACAAAGGAACTTTAATTTTAGAATTTGAAATTTAAGAATTAAAGGAATTTGCAAGCAGAAACAGTGCGAATTGTTTATCCGGAACTTTCTCACGTACACTTCAATAAAAATTTTATTTTAGTCCCCCCCCAGGCGTAGAATTATGGATTTTAACTAAGACCGCAAATGATTTGAATGGTATTGGTGAATAATAGATGAAAAATATATATCTTTGCCATGAATCTAGCCTTTCAGTGAATCTATCATGCGAATATGCATTTTGGACTCCTTTTTCCTACAGGTTGAAACCTAAATTTTACAGAATTGCAGTTATAATCGCAAGATGACATAATGAAATTCCTAGAATCAAACTATTGCGTTTATGAGTTATTAAGCTTACTTGCATGCGAAAGTATAGGCCGATAGATGACCAACCCTTTAACACAGTTCGGTTCAAAATTTGGTACAGATCTATAAATTAGATGTTAAATATTTATACCAAATTTTATATCTCTAGCTCATTATTTTGTGGTTATTAAGTTCATATGTGCATGAAATGACGAGACAAACAGATTTCCTCTGAATGGATTTGGTCCAAAATTTGGATAATGTATCTCGACGTATTTGATGTTAAGGTGAGTTTACACTCAGCCAGTTATAAGATCCCAATAAGTCACGCATGCGCAGAAGAAATATTGCACATGCGCTGAGAGAGCGGACAGTGGCAAGTTCTTGTTTAGACTGGAAAGTACTTGCTACTATACAGTTTCTACGCATGCGTGGTCTTACTGGATGGTTTGTAGCTGGCTGAGTGTAAACTCACCTTTAAATCTATATACCAAATTTAATCCCTCTCGTTCAAAGTGTTTTTGGGTTATTGTGTTCACAGACAAACATAAACTCAATAATGCATTTTGGGGGAAGTTTTGAAACCAAGAACTGTCAAATTTTGATTTAAAATATTTTTACAGTTGCAATACTTTCTTTGTTTTTCGTATACCGGAAAATAAAATAAGACATTTGCAAAAAGAAAGATTCGTGGCTTTGTTTTTAGATTTCCATCTTTGAATTTCTTTTCCTAAAGAAATCTTGGATTCAAAAATACTTCATGAATTTTTAACTTTCTTTATCTGTATAGGAAGTGACGGGCTGTCATAATTCTGATATTACCCTTGGTATTATTTTCCTTAGACGCGCTTCTCTCTATAAGGGTTTGAGTTTTATGCGAATCCTCCAATTTTATTCCAAAAAGGAAAAATAAACAACTCGGATTATATTATGGCTTTACTTTTCAATCACAAATCAACTATATGCAAACAAGATGTTAATGTATATTGCAGAAAATTCAATAAAACAGAGGAAATAATTTCCATGAACTACTTCGTGGATACAAAATTGGATATTCTGCTTGATAAATAATTCATTGAGCTTCTTTTCTATAGTTCGTCTGATGCAGTTTGATTACTTCTTTTCATATGACTTCTGAATTTGCCATGTCCAAATCAAGTAACAGTTGATACTGTTGCGAACTTTTCTTTACCGGGATTCGTTTGGATAGTGGGAGTGATATGGTGTGGAGAACGCTCAATAATCAGACGGCAATGGTAAAAGAAATAACGACGTTTATTTACACGAAGACACACAGGACAGCACAAAGCGACAACTATATACAGCACAGAAGACGATTATCTTCACCCGAGACGTGTAGCATACAAAAGCAGCATACAACCAGAATCTACTGCAGACAGTAGCGCACAGCTCAGTTCAACACTAGCTTGCCTCAGTCGCTTCCGACTCCTCCGTCTTCTACTTCTCCGACTCTGGCTCGGATTACTGACTTTTCCGCTCCGTCTTCGGACTACTCGTCGTCTCGACTACTGGCTTTGTCGTCTCGACTCCGTTGCTCTCGAACTCCTACTGTCTTCTACCTTCGAACTCGGACTACTGGCTTCGTCGTCTCCCAACTCGGACTTGACTCTCTGGCAGCCGCAGCTACTTTTATAGGTCTCAGGAGGCGGGGCTAGAAGCCTCTCAACCAATCAGGAACGTTCGAGGCGTATCTCGGTTCCTACTGGACGGATCGGGAAAATTCTCGAAGTTTCGGGTATTATCTATTTTGGCGCCAAAGTCGCCAAATTTGTCGCCAAGTCACCAAATGATCGCCAAGTTTGTCGCCAAGCTCTGGGACCTCCGACGCGCTAGTCCCATTCAGATGACTGTAAAACTTTCTTTCTATTGTGCTGGGATGACTGTAAAACTTTCTTTCTATTGTGAATAAACTGTGCTGGGAAGCCGAATTGGAGGTTTGTAACAATACCATCTGATAACATCTTGGCATTTGTAACAAAAGCAATTTCTACAAAATGAGTAAACTTAAGTAAATTATTATATTTTAGGAAAAATTTGTGTCTGTTATTTTGAAGATTTTATTCACATTTTATTTATTGGTTTATTTTACCGTCTTGAAAAAGATTTATATATAATGGGACAAATTCAGACTTTTTTTTAATTAAAAAGAAGAAATTTAAGATAAAATCGTGTCAAATCAAATATTACTTCTATGATTTGAAATCTGCTTACATCTTTTATGAAATTTCGAAAGCAAAAATAGTTTGCTTGATTAAAAATATTATTCTTAATTTTCCACATTGTTTTAGTGTTAAAAATTCTTTAACCAAATCACACTTTTGATATGTACCAGTTAAATTGCACTTTTAATTCAGTTCCAAAGTAGTAACTAAAAATAAAAATTCAATAAAAACGATAAAAATTCAATTATTATTTTTACACAAATATTTGCAAAACTATATCTTACTATTGTACATAAGGTCAAGAAAAAGTGTTAATATTGTATACTTCTTTAAAATCCTTTCTATTCTTTTGGAAACAATTATAATATCTAAAAAAAATTCAGAATTTTTCACCCTTCCTTTGGATGTTCCAATGAACCTCTTCTTGCCTATTATATATGAATTTTATCAACGATGTATGAATTTTTGCCTGTAATTTTAGACATTTTAATTATTTTCCAAATCTCAAAGCAGATGATTTTTAAACAAAAAAAGGTTGGAATTGAATCTACATAAATAACGAATTGATTCAAACGTCCAAATTTTTCTTATTGCTTTCTGACTTTTTTTCCTTTTACTTCCTCAACATATACAAATTGTAGAGAAAATACTGAGATCGTCAAACCTTTCGAGCTCGAAATTTTAAATCTACATTTCAGATCTTGCTGAGTCAAAAGATAAAAAAATAAAATGGCTTTATGACTGTTTGCGAACAAGATGACTCAAAAGTACTTTCAACTAGACGGATGGAATTTGGTCAATGAACTTTATACGAAATTTGTAGGTTTGTTTCAAATTTGAGCAATATCCTCTATATCCTCGACATATAAAATACATTTTTGGATTTCTGATATTTGTGTATTAACCGGATCTCAACTGCTAGTTCTGAACTGATTTGTTTAGCAAATATATAAGTCGCCAAATCGGGACATGAAAGAGCTGTTTTGTAATTATTGTTCATAAATGTCGTACGGTTATAGATACAAAGCATCCATTTTCTTTATTATACTCCAAAGACTCTAGATAATAATAATTATTATCTAGAGGGGGGATCCATAATTTTATGTAGATTTTGAAAGATAACACTTTTAGTAGACAGTATGCGAAAAATTTTCAAGGAGAACATTCCCGCTTGTTTGTAAGAAATATGCATTTAAAAAAATGAAAACGTTATGAACTAGCAATCAAATCGAAGTGTTTGAATAAATGAAAAATCTTTTCCAATCATTGTTAGAATGCTGCCGCATGATGTTTATTTCCATGATAATTCATTTTATTATTGGATTTACGGCTGATTCATTTATGATCAATGGATGCCATATGACCCATCTTATTATGGAAATAATTTTACGATATTTAGTAGATTTGCATACATGTCAAAAACATTCACGACAAAAAGCCACATTTCCTTTTACAAATGTAGCATTATTGGAAAATGGGACTACCGGGAAATCAAATAGTTTTTTTCCCCTGAAAATCTTTATTTATAATATCTGCTTACTATTTTCTCTTAGTGTAAAACAATTATTAGCAATCATGGACAAGGGTGACAATGAAGGCTCAGCTGATAATATGAAAAATTTCTTTATTAATTTAAATCGGATAACTCTCATGTTAAGTTGAGGATATTGGGGATTTTAATCTTCTTCTGAATAGTAAGAAATGCATTTTCTATTGACTGCTTATTTTATTGTTTAAAACGAAATAATATCTTACGAATTTCTATATATATTCCTTAGTAAGATATTACAATTTCCGCCTTTATGTAATATGATTGATCTAACTCAATATCTGATTATTCCTTTATTTTCTTTCTGAATACTCTGCAGAGGGAACAAAGAGTGAATTTTGATAAGAGTCATTCAGCAATTTTTCTTCTAAATCCACCAGTTGTTTAATTTGTGAAAGAAGTCTGGAATCTAAAGCTTCGGCATATATCTTCGCAGGGCAACCTTTTAAATGCCCCTTAATCTCTTACGAACGGAGATTCATTTGGAAGACAAACGACCTGTTATGTAGAAGACCCCTCTGATATTTCTTCTCTCATCCGCTTATTCAAGAGAGCCTCCATTTCACTAATCCTGTTAGCTGCATCTTTTTTCCTAAAAGAATCTTTGCTGTGGTATCAAGAATTAATTTCTCGGTTTCCTTTCCTTTTCTTTTTTTTATTTTCAAGTAAAAAAGCTATGTTTATGTAGAG
>JAPMOR010080541.1:60422-73051 GCA_026543865.1 Argiope aurantia | reverse complement strand
ATGATAGTAAACTTTAATGAGAAATATGTCACTTCTCACCATGTTCATTGATCATTCGGAATACTTCATAAACATTATATTGCAATAATATAAAATTCGACTGTCTTTTTTAGAGGATGATATCTATATATTTAAAATAAGAGAAATCAACAACCAATAGCCTAGCTCAAACCTCTGGTTTTTGCCAGTTTTTGGATTCATATGAGCCCTCATGATATCTAAACGTCATCAAGGATAGCTTACACTCTTTCGTCCACCCCCTTTTTGGAGAGAAATTGTAAAAACACAGTTTCATACTACATTCTCTTTGGCAGAGATCGCCATTGAAAACCCATCGAATCTGTTTCGATAATTTTAATTTCAAATGAAGACTCAAGACCTCTATCATCAGGGGTTGCCAGTCTTCCTTCTCGCTTCATTCTGGAGAAAAATCGGAAGGACAGAACCTCACTATACGTTCTCTTCGGTGAAATCCCCCAACCACTGGCTGAAAAAATATCAAAAGATAGTATTTCATATGAAATCTCATCCCCTTTAGATACATCATCATAGGTGGCCTTCTCTTCATCTTTCTCCGTTTCAGAGAGAAATCGAAAACACGCTGTTTCTCTATAGATATTCCATGGAGAGAACTCCTGACAGAGTTCTCAGCTAATTTTGAAAATTTTTGATCCCTCAATACATCATCAATAGACCTTCAACCTCAATATCTGAAACGATTTCGTCAATTTTTTTCAGCAACTTCACAGTTTCGCTGCTTTGAAATATTACTATCAAATCAAAATTCTCTATCAACATTGTGTAATTTATCTTACTGTATTGTAACTATACTTTTACTATACTTTTGTTGTAAGATGTTATTCATCAGAAATGACTGAAATGAATACAAAATCATATTAATACTGGCCGTCTTCGGACACAATTTTAATGATATTAATATAATCATGTTGACGAATTTTGATGAACTAAATCTTATCAAAAGAAACGAAATTACTATATTTTAAATTACGAATGCAAAATAGTAGAGCATTCTAACTGACTAGTTGTGCTTAGAAATGCCATAATTAATTAAAACGAAAATTGCCAAAATCGATCCAATTTTTGAAGCTAAGGTCTCTATTTGTTTTATTTTGCACTATCTGTCAATACTGAAGACGAAAAGAGCAGACGACTCTTGATGGCGTGTCCAGGGATTGTAAACCTTCATACGAAATTAGAATGGACAATATCTGCAAGTTAGATATTTTATTTAGTGGCTGTTATTGACCAACTCTGTTAAGGTTTTCCTCTCATGTTTTCTATTATGTTTTTGGAATGTCCTTTAAAAACGGAAGGTGGTTGAAAAAAAAGTACTATTGATTTGATATATATAGTCTTCCTATGGCCAGTGGAGGTATTTTCATGTGAAATAAAAATTAGCAAAATGGCTTCTGTATTTGTGACTGGGAGAAATATTAACTTTGAATCGGTTATTTTAAATGATGATGGCCGATCATCTGGTCGCCAAAGGCAATTAATATAGACTAAAACTACAAATGAGTTCTATTTTTATTTAATTTGATCAAAACAAATTACTTTTTAAATTTCCCAACTTATTTCCACATTAAAGGTATAAGTTACCATAGAATGCTTGAATATAGAATTATAATAATAAATTATTTTTTATAATTTCTAATAAAAAGTAAATCCAGAAAAATTGTTATTATCTTAAAACTGTCCACATAAACACTTTTTGTCAAAAAAGTGGAAGAGTCATTATTAAAAAAAAATTAATTAGTAGTAATATTTTTTGAAAGTTATCAAATATTTCGTGTGTGCCTTTTAATATTTCCTTTATTACATTATATCTTTAATGATTGCTAACGTTTTACACTGAAATAAGGAATTTGGATCTAATGAATAACATGCGTAAGAATATTTTATGTAAGCGGAAAAAAATTAAATTCATTAAATTATATGTAATTTTATCAATTTAAATTGCAGAGAAATGGTACTGTTGAATTTTTTAAAAAATATGAGATACTTCGAATTTAATTTTTAAAAAAATTGAAAGTAAGAAATACAGCTCTTTGCAAGTGTTATTTCAAACTAGTTGCTTTTAGCGACCAGTTGGCTCACAGGAGTTATATTTCAGTTTAATCTTTTAGATATTCCCTGTCTGATTCCTGTCCTGTCTGATTCTGTCCGATGCCATTAAATTGTCAGCCATTAAACCCGGGTTATTAACTGTCCTAGAATGAAACAATAAAAACTGTTTGAATTCCAATAATTATTGTTGGATTTTAAGCCTAAATATATTGTTGGATTTTAAGCCAAAAACATATTATTTAAAAAATTACTTAAATATAAGGAAAATTTACATGACTATCAATTCATCTGCACTTCTTAATAAAACAATTTTTCAAATTTGGAAATAGTGTTCAAAATTTATTATTTGTGTTTATTATTAAAGGTTTCAAAATTTATTTTCTTGCAATTATATTGTCGGAAGTAACTGCGGGAAAACTTCGAAATTTTGTTAATGTTTAATTAATTAAAATCCTAATTAAAATTTGGAAAAAAATCTCTCAAAGGTGCACATTTTAGTTTTCCGACATACTTATATGACAAATGGCCTATTTGACTTGTTGGTCAAACTGTTTGGTCTACAGAGGTCAACGCACAGACACATATAGTACCTACGTCTTTATTATTAGTATTGTTACAAACCTGCAATTTGGCTTCCCAGCATAGTTTATTCCATCAATAGAAAGAAAGTTTTACAGTCATCTGAATGGGACTAGAGCGTCGGAGGTCCCAGAGATTGGCGACCATTTGGCGACTTGGCGACAAATTTGGCGACTTTGGCGCCAAAATAGATAATACCCGAAACTTCGAGAATTTTCCCGATCCGTCCAGTAGGAACCGAGATACGCCTCGAACGTTCCTGATTAGTTGAGAGGCTTCTAGCCCCGCCTCCTGAGACCTATAAAAGGGTCCACAGCTGCCAGAGCAGGCGAGTAAAGCCAGAAGTCCGAGTTGGGAGACGACGAAGCCAGTAGTGAGAGACGACGACCAGTAGTCCGAGTTTGAGAGCAGCGGAGTCGAGTCGACGAAAAGTCAGTAATCCGAGCTAGAGTCGGAGAAGTAGAAGACGGAGGAGTCGGAAGCGACTGAGGCAAGCTAGTGCTGAACTGAGCTGTGCGCTACTGTCTGCAGTAGATTCTGGTTGTATGCTGCTGTGTATGCTGTTGTATGCTACACGTCTCGGGTGAAGATAATCGTCTTTTGTGCTGTATATAGTTGTCGCTTTGTGCTGTCCTGTGTGTCTTCGTGTAAATAAACGTCGTTGTTTTTATTCTACTTCTGCCTACTGATTGAGCGTTCTCCACACCATACAACTTCCACTATCCAAACGAACCCCGGTAAGGAAAATTTCGCAACAGTATGAAGACAAATGATTCATTTTTACATTTTGAATTATCACTACATTTAACCTTTTTTTCCTTGTGAAGAAATTTACTTTCAACATGCCATTAAATTTTGCATAATATTTTTCAACAATGCAGGTGATGCTTTTGACTGGCGATCATCCAATACTGGCAAAATCTTTAGCTAGGCGAGTTGGAATAATAGGAGATGGCAGCGAAACGAGGGATGAACTAGCCGAACGACTGCATATATCCATGGAGGACGTGGAACCAGGGTAAATAACATTGCTCACGTCATTTCCAAAGGCGCAACTATAGTACATAAATATGATAGCAGAGTAAATTGATGATAACAGGAAACTGCAACTTTTTTTCACATTTCAGCAATAACTTGCAAAGCGAAAAAAAAAAGCAGAATTTGTTCTTATGATTTTATTTGATATCTTATAGCATAGAATATGAAGAAAAACAATAGTAATGATAAGAGTTATATGTAACATTAAAGAAGGCATCATGAAAGCTGGTAATTTGGGAAATTTACCATGGTCAGATATACTTCTCGAATGCGAAATAAATAAAAAAAATTTGAAAGCTTACGATGATGTGCAGATAAATATCTATTTTCAGTGATTCTTATGGATTCGATTCAAAATTAGGTACAAATCTATTTGGTTTAAAAGTCAAATACAAATTTTCCTTTATTATTATTGTTTTAGTGGCTAGTATGTGATGCAAATATTCATTAATATTTCGGAATCATTAATATTTTGAACCGAAAACGAATTTCGTCAATATCTTGAAAAAAAATAATTGAGGAATAAATTGTGCTTGAAAGAAAGAAATATTAAGAATTTCTGTCCGAATTTCACAGTAAAAAAATGGAACATTCCGTAGGCCGCGTGCATGACCGTAATTTATCAACTTATTCGATTGAGATAACAGATATGCAATCATTTTTAAATGCTTCACCGATTCTCTCGCTTTTCACTAAAGTTAATACATTTTCAATTCCAGAGGTTTTTCAAAGTTCGCACACTGTCCTTGTGGATAATGGTATAAAAAATACAAATCAAAAAAAGATGACTGTAGTTTCCCTCCTAAGGCAGTATTTCTAACCAATATTATTCGAAAAGTGGTAGACTATTCAACGCTTTACAAAAGAACTGCTCGTGATTGTTGAATTCACTGTTCAAGGTTTTCTTCTATTTCTATTCCAAACACAAATGTAGGCCAGTTTCTGCTAACAGTTCCCGAAACGGTATCTGAATATGGAAGATAAGTCACCGTTTTCTCTCAAGTGTCTTTTTGAATAACAAAAAATGTGATGTTTCTCTCTATCATGCGTCGTTGACTCAAAAATATGTTAAATAAGAAAGAATAAGAAACAATAATAAGAAGAAGAATGGCTAGAATCTTTATCTTGTTGACTTATCAATTCACATTTAAGCAAAGAGATAAATGAAAGAGAAAAATATCATCTGCCCGCAACCGTCAAAGAGTAATTTGATGAATATGACAAGAGAATATTTTTTAAATCAATGTATTTCCAAAAAATAAGGACCGCGGTGGCCTGGTGGTAAGATCTCAGCTTGTGAGCAGTAGGGTTTCAGGTTCGAGACCCGATTCCACCGAAGAATCGTCGTGTAAGGGGGTCTGTTGCACGTTAAATCCGTCATACCAAACGCCCTCTCGCTGGTGTGGTGTGGCGTGGGGAGGGGGTGCCAGCTCAGGTGTCGTCCTCGTCATCTGACCGTGGTTCAAAATTACGAGGTCCGTCCCAAAATAGCCCTAGTGTTGCTTTACAACGGGACGTTAATATAACTAAACTAAACTATGCAAAAAATAAATCTTCTGCTGACAATTATGTGCATTCTTCTGTAAGATATGCTGTTTGCTTCGGAATTTCAGGTTGCCCATCACTTCTCACAGTTTTGCTCTGCATTGAATCAGAATAGAGCTTTTACTTTGTTAGGTGCAATTTTTTTTTTTCGGTTTTCTCACCATTGTTGACTTTTAGTTCTTCTTTTAATAGGACTGTTTTGCTTCATTCGAAACAATGTAATATTTCTATGTATTGTCGAATAAAATATTCAGCATTTCTTTTTCTGCCTTTGATATCATCCCCTTTTATTTGTGCTATCAAAACTAACTACAAAAAAATGTCAATGTTTTCTGAATCTAAATCTTGATTACGTTTCCTTTTATTTTTATGAGCAAATATCTATATAAAAAAAATCATTTCTCCAGACTCAAACATTTGAGGAGGAACGTTAGAAAATGCGATACATTTTTATGCAATTTACAGTTTTCGTTTGATTTTAGATTTGCAACAATCTTTTGCCGTATTATGTACATATAAATTTCAGGGAAATGTGAATAAACTTATCTTTCCTTTTATATTTCGCTTTTGTTCGGGTAAATATTAAAATCTAACATCTGTAAATGTGTGGATGAATCAAGTATTGGGGTCGGGTACTCTTCGTTCACTTCACAGACTGGTTCGATTTTTTTAATTTTTAGTTCATATAAAAGCACATACCCCTAGATTTATATAATAGATGGTCATCTGTCCTACACCACACCCCATTTTTGGAAGGAACCGCCAAAACGATACTTCATTGCACTTTTCGCATGAGGGAAAACCTTGTCAAAGTCCCCCCAAGCCCTGACCACTGCCCTTATTTCATAGATTTTTCATTGCATATGAAGGATCGTAGTCCCTAGATGGATCTTTAATAATTGCAATTTCGCCAACTTATTTTATCACTTTGTAGGCATAGAGAACCTACCAGATAACTCTGTTATCTTTTCAAGTATAGTTTAGAATAGTACTCGTACTGTCTTTTATTGTGATAAGAGGTATTTCATTAAAGTAGTTTGGCATGATTTAATTAATAAACTATTAAAATGATGAGCATATATCTTGTCATCGAAAATGGTTTGGAATTATAGTTATAATTCATATTACATTTCCTTGTATTTTTCTACTTCCTAACACCGAAAATATAAACATGTAAATGTATGTATAATTAGAAAAATAATGATAATGATTGGAATTTAGATAAATATTTTTATTTTGTGAAAATAATGCTAACATCATCTATGTCTAATAACACTTTATCTTGCATTATACTGTTATACTGTAGCGAAATGTCTTCCTTCCTCTTATAAGATATGCAGTGGTAGCCAAATTTAAACTGACATTTTATTTGTAATGTGTATCATGTGATTATGTTATTACTCTAATGATTTCCGAATAGTCATCCTAATATGACCTGCATTGGTTTATAATTTTTCTGTGGTCTTCAGATCTGTACAAGCCGTTGTGATCTATGGCGACGAACTGAACGCCTTGAAAGACGCTGAACTCTTCGAATTACTGATGGCCTACGAAGAAGTGGTATTTGCCAGGATAATGCCGGAGCAGAAATCACGCATTGTGAAAGTTTGTCAAGCTATGCATCACTCCGTTGCCATAACTGGAAGGAAATTCGAAGACTGTGAGGCTTTAAAGCAAGCTGATATAGGTAGGCACAAAGCAGACTATTTTTCTGTTTGTAATATCCGATAGAATTTTAAAAACGATGTTATTTATTAGCCTATGTTATCCTATAGAGAATAACTGAAGCCATCACCGCACCAGTCAAAAAGAGAATGAATAGACCAGTTTAAAGGAGTAGACATAAGCGGTTGTAGATCAGATTTATCTTCCGTTAATGAGCGTTTTGTACTAAATGCTGCGCCAAAAATTGCAGACCAACATGTTATCCATTCTACAAAATGTTGAATGCTCCGATTGAGAGTCAACATAGAAATAACGAATAGAAAGTTAGCACTTCTTTTTTTCGAGCTATTGTTAAAAGAATTAGTGTTTGTTAACTGTCTTTTTTTGAGAATTACAAATTGTACTTTTGAAAGAAAATCCACTGATTACGGCATAATGGCAAGTAGGAAGTGCAGTGGATAGGTTTAGGATATTGCAATGGATAAATTTGTGAAAATTAAAGTCTTGCTCATGACACTGAATTTTGTTTCAGGTATAGCGATGGAGAAGAATTCGTGTGATTTATGCAATGAAAATGCGAATGTCATCTTGCTAGACAAGAGCTTCTTGACTACCGTCACAGCAGTAAAAGAAGGTAACCTCTTGCATCCCTTTGCAAATTTCGACAATGTACAAATGAACAGCCCTAGGTAGTGGAAATATATTCTTGTGAATAATGAAGATACTAAGCTGGCTGGCATTTTTCCTTTATGCAGGGATTGATAGAGCTCTTAAATTATCGAACCAGAGCAATGCTCCCCAACTATTTTCAGTGTTCAGTTATAATCATAAATTTATTTAGTTTTGCATGCTTCTCTAAATCCATCACTAATTACCACAATTTCCTACAGTGGGTTTTTTGACAAGAGAAACCCATGCGAAAACTGTTTGTTGACGGTCAAAAGAATAGACAGTTTACATAATTGGAGAAAACTTCATAAAAACCCAATATAGATTTTCTGCTGCTGCGCATGTGCAAAAACAAAATTCATCCCTTTTGTTACAAGGTTCGTGGAAAGAAGAAGGTGCAATCGAAAATTATGTTCTAGAAATATAGGATGCCAAGTTTTAAACGTTTATCCTCTGAAGAAAAAAAAAATTCCGGCTTAAAATTTGAAAATAATGAAAAATAAGAATTAATTAATGATAAATAAAAATTTAAATAGAATAACTGTGCAATAGAATTAATTCCCAAATTAATTTGAATGCAACAACCTTTCATTTTATTATTTAAACCTTACACTTCCATGTTTCTAAACTGTGGTGCATTCATTTTTTTAACAAAACATTCCATTTCACAAAAGATTTTATAGTTATATTTATTAGTTATATTATTTATATTATTATTAGAAGTTATATTTATTTAAAATTACATCTAATAGTAATTTGTGTGAATTACCTAGCCAAGTAAGAAAAATCTAATTATTATTCGTTATTAATTAATTATTTTAATTAATTAGAAAAGGAAAAATTCAAATTATGCCTAAAGGCTTCCGTAATGTCTGCGCAAGTTAAGCACTCCCATGTCTACAATACAAGAGTCAACATGACGCTAAGCCATCCGGGCTTCGTTTCTCTCATGGGATCAATCTGTATCTGTTTCGAAAAACAAATGATTTTGCTGCCCTTGCCACTCCTATTCTTCCATCTCAAGTGTGTTGAAAAAGTTTATTGCTAGAGAACTCGGGCAGTATTAATAAATTTACAAACAACCGAAAATGACAATAGAATGGGAAGATAGTACTCTCCTGTTACTCTTAGAAAACCCGATGTGGGGGTGACTTTGAGAGTCTTGGTACTTCTTGGGCTATAAACACACGGTTTCACTGATTCAGTGACTTAAGCAAAATCGAATGAATTCACATGGGAGCTTTAGTTAATCACTGGGAAGTCACTTAGTTAATCATGTCGAATCACTTATTCAATGAGAGATATTGATCTTGTTTTTGATCATCACTCTACTGATACCTGTTCCAATTATTAATGACTAATGAAATGTAAAACCTACTATACTTGATGATATCATAGATTTGTTTGAAAATACTAGATATTTGCATTGTTTAGGGAATGAAAGTAGTGATGCAATATAAAATATAGTTTTTAAAGTCGATATATCAAATATCATTGCGTATATTTTAGAACACAATATCATTAATCAAAAATTCTTATAGCAAAGATTAAAATGAGAAAAGTTTTTACTTGTCTTGATAAACAATGAGGAATTTAGAAGTATAAAATGCTAGAAAAAAATAAAGGAGATCAGATCTATTACTCCAAAGCCTCGTGGCATGAAAATGTCCCAAGCTTCAGTTCTCAATCTTTAATCCATTTTTAATTATTTATTTATCATTTTATGGCATTGATAAATGTTAGGGTATATTTAATTAAATATACGCGTGTACAATTTATTAAAATTATGAAAAGCATTGTTGTAAAATATGTAAGGAAAATTTATTAAAAAATTGCGAAAAATATTACATGAAAGTAAAAAAATGTTTCGAAAAAAATGGTGTTTTATATTTTAAATGGTGTATAATATGCATTGGTTCTTAAATATCACCCAAACTAATAGTGGGAGTGGGAACTACAATTAATTTTTAATTAAAAATCAAGTTAAAATTTGGAAAAATTATTTTTAAATGAGTACTTACAATACAAGAAATAACTACTTTCATGTTTAATAGGTCTAGATGCAATGACGTGCTCTGTAGAGCTCTTCAGATAATTTTTTATCATGTCGCATTATACATATCCCATGGCGCAGTTAACACTGTAAATTTTCGGCTTAGTGCATGTTAGAGCATTTAAATTCTCTCACTTATTTCTTTATAAATAGGTACCAAATCAATCAGAGAATCGAATTATTTCCTTAAGGACAAAGGAATAAGTTTCGGCTGTTGAATCGAATAGAATTAATTCTGTACCCATGTGATAAACTCCGTTAAACGACACTGGATCATATGCAGAGGAAAATATCAATAAGTGTTTATACCTTTTATTTGTAGTTTTAAAAAAATTCAGAGAGTAAGTTGAAGATGATCTTACTGCAAGCGAATATGAAAACTAAGTCGAAACAATTTTTACTGTATTGGTTCGAGGAAGTTAAAGTAACAGCTCTGTTTTTAGATGAAAGTAGAAGTTAATTAATTCATGTACTAATAATTATGATTTGTGAATATTTCATTTTCTTAGATAATATTAAATATTTCATTTTCTTAAGATAATATTAAATATCGTCTTTCCGATATTAAAATCCATAGCAAACTAGATGTTTTAAAGCATTTATTTAAACAAGCTTTCATTTATTAATTTGCTGAAATATATACTGGTACAACAGAGCCTCGGCGTTCTTATGGCCCTTACTTTCTTTTAATTTTCTTCTATAGTATATATGTAAATAGAAAATATTGTAAAAATTCGGACTCGAGATTTTGACGAAGTTGTACGTTTCACACATCTCTGGTTTCGAAAAAAAAAATCATTTTTAGAATAATGTCTGTTCCTCAGTTTGTGAACGCAATAGCTTAAAACTAGGCGGTTTTGAACTAAGCGGATAAGGTTTGATATGCTGTTTTTATACCAAATTTATAAATTTTTATCAAGTGTTGAAAGATATTTATTCACAGGAATACTCTCCTCTGATTAGCAGACTACAAAGGAACTTGATAGGCACGAAAAATAATAATCTAGATAAACAAAATTGCATCCACTGAGTGGTTAGCACCTAAAGTATAGATCTGTATCACATGTTCAACCAAATTCAATGAGCAATTGACCTTTCTATAGTACTGTGGTGAATAGCATATAAGCCAGTTAACAACTCTTCTACCCGAACTATCGTTTTGGTAAAATTGTTAAGTTACTGGACTGTTAACCAAAAGGTCCCAGGTTCTATCCTACACTCATCGCTTACCGCCTCATTGGCGACCTCGGACAATGAACCTTCAACCTTCGTACAGCTGTTGTGGCGCCATCTACCTGCAACCAAAGTCGTCAGATTCACTTGACGCAGCAAACCCAAAGTCGTCAGACTCACTTGACGCAGCAAACCCAAAGTCGTCAGACTCACTTGACGCAGCAACCCAAAGTCGACAGACACACTTGGTGCATTAACACCCACACACGCTTGGCACTATTCAACTGGGTACCGGCCCATTAAGACAACAGCTAATATTACATCACCACTGAACATCCATATCGTTCGTCTCACCTCCGACTCACTGTAGGGAGAGTACTGTGGTGAATAGCATATAAGCCAGTTAACAACTCTTCTACCGGGACGATCGTTTTGGTAAAATTGTTAAGTTACTGGATTGCTAACCAAAAGGTCCCAGGTTCTATCCTACACACATCGCTTACCGCCTCAGTATTTTTAAATGCATATAAAAGCGACAAATCAAAAAGCACGTCGATTAAAATAAATGAAATTCGGTGTACAATTTTAGTATCTTATCTTTTGAGGGTTTTTTTTAAATTAAATTCTGAACAAAAATTGTCCAATATTTGTCAGTCAGATCAAGAATTGCGATCAGTCTGACGGTCTGTGCGTTCTCATGCATGTTGTAACTTATGGCACTTTACAAGTCCGCTGACAGTTATCTGTCAGTGATTTAAGCCGAGTGAGTGTCTCTTGTTTTCACAGTAGTGCCAAATAGGGCCAAGAGTACGATTTAGTTACTCACGCTTCACAACCCTTTTTACGAGGCGGAATTCATTCACGCATTTCATTCATTCATCCACAGATCTTAATTTAGACCTGAATCCGAGAACGATCATCTCTGAAGCAGTACCCCCAGTGGTATTACTGTTGACATGGAGGACTTTGTGACCACAACAGATTTATACGGGCGCCAGCCACCACACTCACTGAGAGTCTTCGCCCGGCAGGGTTCGAACTCGGAACCTAAGGGATGCGAGTCCAACGCCCGACCAACCAGACTATCCGGCCCTTCTTATGCATGTAAACATAATAATTCAAAGACGTAATGGCTTAAATAATTAGCATTTGTTCATGATCATATTGATAAAATTATAGTTTGGTAATAGACAATCTTAAAGTCAATAAGAAAAAAAATCAACGAAAAGAGCAAAGTAAATAAATTTTGGTGCATAAACTTAGTATCTAAAATTTGGACTCTTGTAAGATTTCGAATCAGATCAGCTAAACGGTTCACCCTCTGTCTCTCTGTACTTTCTGTACTATTTACAAAAGGGCAATTAATGAAATTCAGTATATAATCTTGTAACTACGATTTTAGTTGAGTACTAAGCTTTGGTTTCGATCAAAGAAAAAATGGCCCCGAAATTATTCGACTTTCTAGTACTTGTGTATTAACCACATGTCAGCGATTAATAGTCAAAATAAGGTAGCTAGATTCAATCCAAAACTCGATCTTTAATCGCCTAACTATTGCTCGCTGCTGGCATGCAGTTAATGCACAGATATCGATTTTCTTTACTATGCATCGAAGCATAAAACTCTCATGTGTGAAATCAAGTATCTGAGCATGTAGCGGTTTTCAGACCTTGCTTAATGTCCACACCTTCATACTTTTATGTGGAAGTGGGAGTAGACATAACAACTTTATTAGAAAATATGATAGAAAATAAATTATACACAATACTACGTCCGCTATTTATATACTAATATAAAAAAATGTAATAAAAGAAATAAA
>JAPMOR010080541.1:42062-57594 GCA_026543865.1 Argiope aurantia | reverse complement strand
AAAAATGAGTTATTAAGCCACTTACGTGTGTAAAAAGAATATCATAAAGCTACTATCATTTTGAATGTATAGATCTGTACAACATCCGATAAATGTTATTTAAATCTACCATTTAACACCTTGGAGCAAATCAGAGCATTTTAAATTAACTCTCTACTCTACTTTTCTTTCTGAGAGTAAACTTTTTCCAGTCGAAACAACCAGTGAAATCTTTTGACAATAATTCTAGTCTCATTTTAGAGCTATACAGAGAATATGAATTTTTCAACACTTTTTAGGGCACAAGGTATCCAAACAGAAAGAACTGCGATCATAGCCAATCTAAAAAGATATTTTTGAAATAAAGTTTGTCTGTCCATTGGTAGTATATGAATGTGATAGCTCAAAAAACAGCAAGAGTTTAAAACAGGCACAATTTAATGCGTATACAAAAAGAGATTACCGTATGTAAATCCATATGTTAAATAAGTCCAACATGCTGAATAGATCTCTAAAATTGATTAGTTAATTCTTTTTATTATTTAGAGATATGAAAACATTTTTTCCCCGAGTAATGCCAAATACATCAGCTAATTTTGACTAAAAAGAAATGGAAGACTAAACATAATTGTTTGATAACGCTGTGAGAGCATTTAAATAAACATAAAGCAATACGAACACATTCTAAAATTGTGGGCCGAAGTGAAGTAGAACTCTCTTCTTCAGAGTAATGACCAACACTCCTCTTTAATATTTGATGGCAAGCACCGAAGACGAAGACTAATGTTTCTTCATCAGACATTAACGAGCCGCTCTACATTGCCACCGCAGGATCTTTGCTCAAACGCCTTTCCTACAGCCTGACCGAAGCATCAGCTGTCGCGCTTCAATAGTTAATGATAATGGAGGGACATTTTCCCCAGGGTTATTCTTTTTTAATTGACTCTCAAGTACCATCCTTGTCCTGCCCAACTATCCTTTTACCACAGAAGCTAGCACGCGAGCCAGCAATATAAAAAAAGGGGAAACGATTATTGCCTGCATTATATTAAATTCTGTGTCGAACATTAGTTTGTAAATTGGAGAACTGTGATGTACTTTAATGTCAATTGACCTTAATTTTACGTGTGTTAATGCTTTTATTGGTATTTCTATTGATTTATTTAAAGTAATGTTGTGCAATTTAAAAAACTGTCCAGGAATGTGAGTATGGATGTCGTTTGATATTTTATGTATGCCTTTTCGGTTAATTAGATTATTTGATCGTTAGGCAGTCATGTATTAAGCAGATACCTTATAGGAAGCCTAATTATTGGAATGATTCTTATAATTTGGCTTCGGAAAAGTGCTGGAGATCTTCACGGATCATGGTCTATAGAACCCAAACTCATCGAATAAAGTTGTGTTTTTTCGATTTCTCTAACAAATGGAGAGAAGGAGAATAATAAACTCTTGATAGCATGCCTAGAAGTCATGAGCTTACATATGAAATAAAAATTATTAAAATCGATTCAGTGTTTTTAGTTGTATGGAGAATGTATAATGAAGCTATGTTTTTGATTTCTCTCAAAAATAAAGAGGGTAGAGTAGGTGACCTTTTTGTTGGTATATGAGGTCATAAGTTTTCATATGCAACAAAAAAATAGTAGAAACGAACCACTGTTTAGGGTTCAAGCGCTGACTAATTGGCTTTTCTCATTAATTTTAACTCATATTTCACATTGAAGATTCGATTACGAGAGGTGGGCTGTGGTGGACTGGTGGTAAGATCTCAGCTTCGGAACCGAAGGATTTCAGGCTCGAGACCCAGTTCCATCGAAGAACCGTAGTGGAAGAGGGTATGATGCCCGTTAAATCCATCAGGGCCAAACTTTCTCCCGATGAAGTGGTGTGGAACTTTTTGCAGAGGGAGACGCCAGCTCAGGTGTCATCTTCTTCATCTGACCGAGGTTCAAAATTACAAGGTCCGTCCAAAAAGAGCCCTAGTGTTGCTTTAAAACAGGTTGTTAATATAACTGAACTGAATACCGTCACGAGAACATTTAGGGAGCTACCGAAAAATGATTAAGAAGAAAAGGATTTGGGCTCAATCCATTTCGCAGAAAGCTGTTAATGATTTGGAATATACACCAGTGGTTTTGTTCAATGTTCGAATTATTTGCATGCATTTTTAATAATGGTATGCATATTCAGGACGATATAAATGTTTTTAAAAAATCCTTCTTTTTTTTCAAGTGTTCTTTATTTTTGTTTATAATAGGCCATTTTCATCAAAATTGTATCAAACTTAAAGAATATGTGACAATATGCTAGATTAGTTTTATATTAAAATTTAAAGAAAATGCTTTGAATATTTGAATAAATTTTCAAGGTTAGGGGAACCTAAAATATTTTTTTTTTCATATTTTAAAAATCAGATATATATGGCAATTTGTACAAAAATTCCAGCTAAATACCATAAAGATTTTTAAAAAAATGCCGCAAAGAGGGAAGCGAAATGTTGGGGACGATGAGGAATTTGAATCTTCGAATTATAGAATTCAAGTGTATATAAAACAGAAACACGCTATATATATCCATGAATACTTATAAATTAAATGCCTCATTTCAATTGTATTAAATCGTACATCACAAATAACAATACATTTTTATTGTCTTTGCCATTATTTGCACAACATAAGAATTGTTATACTTTGTGTCATGATATACTCAATATAATTAAAAGCATCCAGAAGATCTTTTGTTAATGGGAAGTGGAGTCAAATCTTAAATCTCCGCTAATTCGATGGAAAATTTTCAACTATATATCAGACTTAAATGATTATAAAATACTTTGGTATTTTATTTAATCAGCAGAAGCATCCATCATATGATTGGGACCACCTTTTCAAGAAAACATGTCTATTATTCTATGAACTATCCATTTGTGTTTGGAATATTACTGCGAGTTTTGCACACCATTTTTTGCAAAAGAAAACTGATAGGCTGTGCCACTAAAAAGGGACGCTATAACCTAGCTTGTATTCGACATTCCTATTCGTCTCGCAAAATATTTTTGTATGTATTTCATATTAGTATTTGACGAATCTATAAAAAAAGAGTAAATCATAAAATTGTCCTGGTGCTTTTATTCAGGATGTTACACTGTAGATTAAATAACAATTCCAACGTTTGTCTAAATGAAGGAAATATAGTTTTAAATAAATTGTTATTTATTATGCTTACTTTACAGAAATTTAAGTATGGTACTTAATTTACAACTATAGCGAGAAGATTTAGCATATTTTCGGCTTTTATGTAATTCAAAGGCTAGAAGGAGCAAATTTTCAATTTATGAAAAGTTTCTCATTGCTTAGGTTCTTTAAAAGAGAAATTGTAAAAGAATTCGTTGGAATGCTAATATCTTTCTGAATCTTAATCATTTTCATCTAGAATTTTTGTATAAATTGCCCTATATTTCAGGTTTTGAAATTATAAAATGTATATGTGTAGTTAAAAAGTATTTACAACAAAGACTCATATTTCCTAGGGTATTGAATTTATTTACATCAAAATTTAATACAATGTATAGACATCTAATTGCCTAGGAAATTCTTAAAATTTCTGATTATTTGGTTAAAAACTATACACAGAAAAAGCAAAAAAAAAAGGAATTTTTTGTTAAATATAAATATTTAACATCTTATCAGATATATAATTTTTTTTAATAAAAATGCATGGAAGTATTATCAACTCAAACTAATTAAAACTTAATTATTAATGAAAATTGCAAATAATTAAGTTTTTTTTAAGTTTGCTGAATTCTTTTATTCTTCTTTAGTAGATAGTTTTATAATTCCCCCGATTGCCGAATCTGCACTGTAAAATGCGAGCTCTTGCATATTATTTACATTGTCGAAATTCAACGACAATTTGTCCACGATTTCTTTGCTCTTTCTCTTTCACACACAGAGATATACAGTATTGTATAAAATTGTAGAAACCCTTTGGAAGAAGTGCATTTTGGGTATTTGGTTGCTCAAGGCAGAAATAATATTTGAAGTAATATTCTAAAGCTGTGTATCATTTTAAAGATAATTTAACCAAGATTCCAATGCATTGAATTATTTTCAACTTTCAATTTATTTTTTAAGTTGTAGCTAAATAACCAGGATAAAAGAGCACGCCTTACTTAAGAATATAGCCTGTTTTCATTTGAATGTAGCCAATGACCAAGAGTTTTTAGATAGCTAATAAAGTGCATCTTGTTATCAATAAAATTCAGCAATTAATACTCTATTTTGGAACTAGGAAAAGTGTTTTTTTAATTGTTATCAAGTTGTATGTGTGTGTGTGTGTGTGTGCGTGCGCGTGTGTATTTTTCCATTTTATAATTTACGAAATGTAAGAAATTACACAAAGAGTTGACTGATAATCCAACAGACGGTGTATAAATTTAGTATCACATAATCAAGGTTTTAGTTATAATGAAAATAGTAAATGAATAGAAATATAACTAAAGGAGTTATTTCTAAATTCTTGATGAATTATAAGGAAATTCAGTCACTAGAAAATCAAACTAGTAAATGTAGAAAAAAGTATACAACATCAAGTGATAATATATTGATTAAAAGACTGTGTCTACATGATCGAAAAAATCATTTGGAAGTATATAAGGTGAATGGCATGTTGAGTAGGAGAAACACTCTAATCAGATAGCAGAAATCTGGTCTACATAGAGAATACTCTCAAGAAAGCCATTTTTAAATTCGTAAAAAACTTGAAGGGATTAAACTGAGAAAAAAAAAGCCCTGTTAATCATATAGCAGAAGAATGAGTGATTTTGAGTTACGAGAACAAAATTTCTGAATTTGTTAACGATGGCATTAAATACATAAGAAGAAGAAGAAAAAGAAGAAAAGATTTCTATCCCGGTATCATAACACTTTCTGCTATATACTGAATCAATATCATGATCTTTGATTATATGCCAGTAAAATCCATGAGCAGAATTTGTGCGATTAATGGGAAAATAAATACCTCTACTTCAGCATGTGATCTTTTAATTAAGGTAAGGTAATTAAGAATTTGTACTTCATTAGAATTCAGCTCTATATCATGCTGCCACTATATATAAAAGCTGGCTTCAGGACAATCGCATTTCTCTAATGGAATGTCCTGGGAATAGCCCAGACTTTAACCCAACCGAAAAGCTGTGGGCCGGTCTAAAGACATTTGTTACACAGAACTAACACAGACATAAAACACAATTAAAGGAAGCAATTCAATCAGCCGGCGTCCTGGCATAGGGGTAGCGCGTCTTCCTCGTGATCTTGTTGTCCCGGGTTTGAGTTCCGGTTTTGGCATGGTTGTTCTTTCGTTGCTCTATCTGTGAGATGTGTGAATGTGCCCTCCTGTAAAAAGGGGTTGTGCAAGCGAATGAGTGATGCGTGAGTAGCTAAGTCGTTCTCTTGGCCCTAGTTCGCGCTACTATAGAAACAAGAGACGCACCCCCTCAGGCTTAAACTCGGCTGTCTCTGACGGTGGGGCTTGTCCGTGGCAAGTACCATAATTACAAACAAACAAACAATAATTCAATCATGGTATATACATCATGATACAGCTGAGAAGGAGAAAGCATTGATGAGCTGCATAGGATGATGTTGCAAGACCATAATTGATGCTAGAGTTTATCCAACAAAAGTATTAACTACCATAAGTGAATTTTTTGTATATGTCATTATTTCTGTTTTTTATTTTATTTCTTTATTATTACTGTTTGAATAAATATATATTATGAGAAGTATTTTATTAAACTTTGCGTTAAATTACCTTGAAGATGCTATCTAACTTCATGGTATTTCAATTAATAAAATTACTATTATGTGCCATCAAATCTCAAAAATGCGATTTTTGTTCAAAGGGATTCTACAATTTTGGTCACTACTATAATATATTTGGAATGCAGAAAAATGAATTTTTAAAATGTCGAAAGTAGCCAACCCAGAAGATATTATAAATTATCAAAGAAGCTTTGCTTAGTTATATTAATGTCCAGTTTTAAAGCAACATTAGGGCTGCTTGGGGATGGACCTTGTAATTTTGAGCCACAATCAGATGACGAGGACGACACCTGAGATGGCACCCCCTCTCCAAGCTTCACTACCACACCAGTGGGAGGACATTTGGTCCCGATGGATTTGGCTTGCACCAGGCCCGTTTGCATGATGGTTCTTCGGTGGAATCGGGTCTCGAATCTGAGGTCCTCCGAATCTGAAGCCGACACCTTACCACCAGGCCACCGCGGCCCTAAATTATCAAAGTAATATCTCCACAAATTAATCCATGGAAGTGCAGTCTCTGAAAAATAAAACAAAACACTAAAATTAGATTTAAAGTTTAGAGCTGCATTTTTTACTAGTTATTAGAGTATTTTTCTCTTAATTTTCACTGTTCTGATAAAATGTTGGTCTGAAATCTATTATTTATATGTTTTCGTAGTTTCCTGCATTATCCCTGATTTATGAAAGAGCGGAAGGTGATATTATGCACAGAACACCACAATCACTGAAAGAAAAGAATGTGGTTGATTTACGGTAAGTCTATGTCTCAAAATGCAAATTTTCTTCTATGTTTCTAATTTAGTCGCATAAATTGTTATAATTTTTTTGGAAATGTCCCACTGAAAGTGAGAGAGGAAACTTCTCATGCAGTTTTTGATACTTTTATTACTTAATCATCTTGAATTTTGCTGTCATAAAAACTTCATAAAATGTCACAAGTACAAACCAAATGCAATAGAAAATTTAATAAAATAGTTAAAAAATTTATTTTATTAATAAGATGGTATTAAATCATGCAATTTATTTTCCGTCAGCACTGCTCAGGCAAAACTATTTATTTTTCTTAGTTTTAAGAGAAGGGAATGATATAGAAACTTACGGGGTGTTATGTTCTGTAAAATAAACTTTTTCATGTATAAAATGTTTCTTAAAAAACCTCTTCTTCTTCTTCATGAGCTCAACAGCCTCTTGCAGACCTTGGTTGCCTCAAACATGCGCACTTTCCAGCGCTTTCTATCCCCCGCAACCCTCTTCTAGTTCTTTATCCTCAGAACACTCAGGTCTCTTTCTACATCATCCAGCCATATAGTTGGAGGTCTTTCTCTGACCCGGGATCCCATAGGATTTTTAAAAGTGAATATTTTGAGGGCGCTCTTTTCCGGTCTTCTCCAGATATGGCCGAACCATCTTAACCTATTGCTTCGGATTACCAGTGTTATCTGTGGTTACCTATAGAATTTGTATAATTCAAAACTGAATCTAGTCCGCCAACATCCTCTCTCTAGTACTGGCCAAAGATAATTCTAAGGATTTTTCTCTCGAACATGTTCAGAGAACGCTGAGTGTCCAAGTTAAGAGTCCAGATTTCACTTGCAAATAGAAGAATAAGCATAATAAGAGTCTTATAAATTCTTAGTTTAGTTTTTCGACTGATTAAGTTGTATCTTAGTTGTTTTTTCAGTCCAAAGAAACATTTATTAGCCATTTTTATTCTGTTGCCAATTTCTTCTCTGAGTTTATTATTGTCATTAATCATTGTGCCAAGGTATTTGAAATGATCAACTTTTTCGAAGGTATGACTCTTAATACACAGAGGAACACTGTGATAAAAAAAAATATCAGTTCTTAATAATTTCTGGCTAGTGAAGCTCATCACTCCCAGCTTGCTCAAGAAAGTTCAAAACGAACTAATTTCAGTTCAATGATAGAATATATCTTCGTTTAAGTGTCGGAAATTTCCATCGAATAAGATTAATTGAGTTCACAAAACGACACAACACTTTTGAAAATAGTTGCTTTTTAAATTAATTTTTAAAAATTAGTTGAAACATTTTAAAAGGAAGCTTAAAGAGAAATTATCTTGACAAGATTTTATTTTATTAAAGAGTAAATTTTGCCGTAGGTCATGTTGAAATAAAACTACTGGTAATTAATATCCACAAAGTGAGTATCGATTGGTGATTATTGTTTGGTTTTCTCTTGTTTTTGAATGGCTTAACAGTAGCTGTTTTTAAAAAACTTTATGAAACGTTATTTAAATCTACTAAAGGATATATTTATTGTTTTCTAAAACACAACTATTTTACTGAAAATAACAGGCATGTGAAAACAAAATTCGGTATTTTCTTAATACTTTCTTAGAACGCATTCCATTGCTGCTCATTTTTCCAGTTTTTCTTTTCATTATTACATTTTTTTAAAAAAATCAGTTTTTCTTCATTGATTTAAGTATAAATAACTGGTAAATAAATTTAAATGATTCTTTTTATTATTTTTGATTCTTTTTTTATTTCAAATGTTATAAATTATTTTTAGAAACCACAGAACAAAAATTTCAGACTAAATATATCTGATTAACCAGGTGGCTAGTGTCAATCGTCCTTATTAGCTCTTTGCAGTAGTAAACGTAATTAGATGCATAATTATTCACTTAATACTTATGCATAATTATTCACTTAATAGATTCACTTAATACTTATGCATAATTATTCACTTAATAGATTCACTTAATACTTATGTATAATTATTCACTTAATACATTCACTTAATACTTATGCATAATTATTCACTGTTTATTTCACTTAATACTTATGCATAATTATTCACTGTTTATTGCTCCAAAAAATAAATATATATATATATAATTGTCTTAAACTGAACTTTCTTGAAAATTCAATTTGCATCGTCCTACCACTCTGTAGGTAATTTTAACCACAAAAATTAAGTAATTAATAAATAAAACGACAAAATTCTTCAGGAGACCTGTAAGACTGAGATACTGTCGTAAATCTCCCGAAAGTAGCCATCCCAGTGCAAAGGATTAGTATTAAAACATTGGGGATATTAGTAAAGTAACAACGCAATATAAAAGCTTAATTAATTTCATTAGTTGGTTAGCAATCTCCTGTGACCAGTTCCGTCGCCAAGACTGCTATTTTTCACGTTTATTTAACAATTAATATAAAATGCACATACATTTGAAATATCACATTTGATCAGACTGAAAAACATGAATGTAAACATAGATGAAATTTATATCATCTTTTTCAACAACTGCTTTTAAGAAATAGACATTTTTAAAATTAGGTATGTCGAGTTATATATCTAAATATGAATGGTCAAATTTCTCACTATGAATTTATAGGTGAAGAAATTTGCAAAATAGTTAAGTCATTACACATATTGGATGAAGGAATGATATGATGCTTTGAATAGCTAAAAGTACCGTCGTCCTGGCATAGGGGTAGCGCATCTTCCCCGTGATTTGGACGTCATGGGTTCGGGCATGGTTCTTCATCTGTTCTATCTGTGAGATGTTTGAATGTGCCCCCTGTAAATTGGGGCTGTGCAAGCGAACGCAATGCGTGAGTAGTAAAATCGTACTCTTGGCTCTAGTTGGCACTACTAAAAAACAAGAGACGCTCTCTTTCGGCTTAAAATCTTTGACTTCGATCAGCGGGGCTTGTCCATGGCAAGTGCCATCAGAAACAACAACATAACTAAAAGTTGATACCCTAAAAAAGAAAACGCAGTATCAAGAGCAATGCTTAGAAATGATTTTGAAAGAGCTAATAGTGAGAAATCACCATATAATAAATTTTTCATTGAATAAAAGTTAATTTTCATTTATTTTCTGGGTCAAAAATTCTGAAAGAAAAGAAACTTGAACGATAATAATAGTGAAAATTAAATGAAATCAAAAGCAGTAAATAAACATCAAGCAAACATTCAATATCGATTAGAAACATGTGCTAAGAATTATTCACTAAGCAAAATTTGCCAGTTGAGATAAAAACCAGTTCATTCATTGCTTTTGATTTCGTAAAGAAATTTATATGCATAAATATTTAATTCATAAATAAAAACATATTTTGAAAAATCCATGGCATCAAACAGGTAATAAGTAAAAAAATTTTTCTAAGGTTAACACATTTAATGTATCGAAAGAAAGCAAACTTTGCAAATTATAGTTTTAACAATGGATAAAAATAACCTAATTAAAGTATTTGAAGAAAAAATAAAGTTAGTTTGATATTCAGTATAACAATTGAAAGTGTTATAGTAAATAATAAAAAAAAGAAACATGTTTTTTAATTGGGAGAAATATATGCAATTTAAACTGATATTATGCAAAAAGATGCTTTTTTTTTACTTTAAGATGATGTAAAAATCTTTTTTCTGATATAATATTTTGGGAAAATATAGCAGAAAAATAAATACCAGGAACTTACTTAATTTTTTAAACAAAATATGTTAATTAGTGTTCAGCCTTTGTCTTGCTTTATAAAGCCTATTCTCGTGGTTACATCAGCGTTCGGAAAAAATATGAACTTATGTCAGAAGCACGTGCAAAACACGTTGCTGTATCTGTTGATATAGATTAAGTATTTGTATAGATTAAATTAAAAAAAGAAGTAACTCTTTTTCCCTGGCATACAAAAAAAATAAATTAAGGTAGAAAATGCTAATTTTTATCATTCAAAAGATATTAAACAGCATTCACTTCAAAAAATTATATATCCTTTCAAAAGAGAAAATTAGTATAAATATGACAACTGAAGTGGTAATGGCAAATTTTTCAGTTAATTTTTTCGATGAAAGCTTATTTCTAATTTAAGTGAGATTTTTTTTACTTACATTAGTATTAATTATGATAAACTTTTAAATACACAATTATACCATTCTTTGTACGCACGAATTCACAAAGTGAAAAAAAAAACTCTTAACAGACTGCCGGTTGATTGTTTCATCCCTGTGATGGATTAATCTCTTGAGATTGATCCATGGATTACTCCACTTTTATTCTAGCTTGTTTGAAGGCATCAGATGGATTGCATGACTGCTAGATGATTTGAAATATTACTCAAATTACCTCAAAATTACTCTTTTTTAATGTCAAATTTTATTATCATTATCTTGATACTGCTGGTTAGCTTGTCATTGATAATAAGTAATTACTTAAATCACAACATGTATGATAAGAATTTTCATTAAATGTGAACATCAGATAGAAATACTCTGCAGTAATCATCTGTAACATTAGAATTAAAATAAGCTAACAGCGATCATAAATCATATCACAATATTCTTCGCACTTGCATTCTGATCTTTGACATTTTCCAATCATCTAAAACATTTGTCGTTGTTCCCCTTCGAAGAAGCTCAAGTAATAAGGTGGTTTATAGCAAATTATATTTTCCTCCAGTCTAAACATAAAATTATCTATTCCCTTCAAAGTATGAAAGAATGATAATACAGTGCACTTCCGAGTATTCAGTTCGCGACTATCTGGTTTCATTACTATCCGGCCTAGTTTCCCTTTATCGTAACTAATTGAGGAAAGCAAGACGTTGGTTGCATTGGCAACATTGCCAAGGCATTGGAGGCGGGCGTTTGCCAAGATTTTCTTACGGGTCGTGTGCAAAATAGAAGTTGTGACAGGAAAAGAGCAGTGTTCTGCTCTTTTCAGCGTGTAATGGACCTCAATTGTTGCTACTGTTATTTATGTTAAAAGTTGAACTGTTTATATCTTTTAACTTAACTTTTCTCTAATAGATTTTTAGTGCAGTGAAAAAGTGGAGTTAAATGTGAGTTTTGATATAAAAACTTTGTCTTCTGGTGGACAAAGAAATAAGTTCATAGAATTTCGGCCTATTCGGCTTTTTTGTTATCCAGCCTGCCCTCCCGCCACATTAGGCCTGATACTCGGGAATGTACTGTACTATAAATTATCTATAAATGATTTAAAAAATCTGCAAAATCTACGATTACAAATCTAAACTTTAAACCGTAGATTCATCCACCGGCTTCTTCACAAATCTTACTGCTGTCTGGGAGTGACCATCTGTCTAGCGGGCATCTACACCTACTTCATCATCATGGCGGAGAATGGATTTCTGCCACAAGACTTGCTGGGCATCCGAAAAGTCTGGTACTCTCCTGCCGTTAACGACTTGAAAGATCATTTCAATCAGGAATGGGTAAAACCGCTATTTTTGTGTATTTAAAAAGGCCAAGCAGGTATAATTGTTACCTAAATTAAGTCTAAAAGAACTTCTTTTGTTTCCATAAATAAAGAAGAAATTTTCAAAAATGGTTCCCTCCTAATACGAAATTTGAGTTTATTGATTTATAATCTATATCATATCCACTGCCTAAAACGTAAATGCGTAATACGATGACTAATTTTGCTGTAATCGAAATATGTCATTAATAAGGAGTATAAAAACTAATGGGTGAGAGTCGTATTATTAATCCCATTATGATAAGAAATCTGGCATAGACTTGCTGGGCATCCGAAAAGTCTGGTACTCTCCTGCCGTTAACGACTTGAAAGATCGTTTCAATCAGCAATGGGTAAAACCGCTATTTGTTTGTATTTAAAAAGTACAAAAGTATTTAAAAGTTTGTATTTAAAAAGTACAAAAGTACAGTAAGAAGAACAATCAAATAATACTTCGAACACCGATGGTTGGCGCTTGCAATAAGATATATGAAGAACTTAGAAGCTCAGTTCCAATTGCTGGTGGCTTTTGATTTACTATAAATTGGAGAAAGATGGTACCAATTTATGTCGTGAGAGCACTTCATGCAAGCGGTCTGTACGCGAAGTAATTTTTTTGAATTATTGAGGGAGTAGTTGATGTCGGATTATCAATAAAATGGATAAATGGAAGAATGTTTATCTTGCTGAAATGCAGATTTGCAAATAGACAAACCTCTGTAGTTTTGTCTATTTGGAGATAAAATATTGAGGAGTTTCATAAGAGACTGCTAGTTAGAGAAGTCATAACAGACTTGAAATTAAAAAAAATTATATTTAAAAATTGGTTATTGAAGGTTATATGTAAATTTCTGCTTAAATTAACATTATGTAGCCTAATATACTGCATACAAGTATTGACAAATAATGCTTCATAACTCTATCACTGATATAAGGCTTCAAATGGAGGACTTGACATTATTTATGAGCTAAACACTTTAGAAATTCTGAATAAATGAAATTTATTCCTAAAGAATTTATTACTCTTTTTTTATGGAAACTTTTATCGAATTCATTTTACTTGTTTCAAAAGATCTAATTAGTTAAGGTGTGTCAAGATATTTTCAGAAAAAACAATTTTTTTTTTCTTTTTTCAGATTAGTTTATAAAAATTGATAGGAGAATTGAAAGTGCAATTAGACTTGAATGTTTCCATTTTCATGTTGCAGAATTGTAGGTTTATACACATTGTAGATTTCCCAAGGGAATATTTTAAATATCTGTTTTCTTTAGTAGAGATTTGAAAATTAATATTAAGAATTATGAAACATGATATGATGTAAAAATAAAACTCTACAAAGAATTTTCATTCATATGTATATAGATAGATAAATATAGATATATATCATTGATAAAATTTATGTTCTTCAATAGAAAGGTACTAAATATTTATTTTTCAAATTTAAGCATTAGTTATATATGTGTGAAAGCATTATTTTATGTGAAGCAGAATGCAGTTTGAAGACAGTGAAGAGACTTGATATTTCGTGACGTCGTTTTATTTCATTTTTACGAAGAAGGCATATGTACAAGCGATGAGCACACAGAACGACACAGAAAAGGAATGAAAAAAAAAGCTCTTGGACATTTTATCCCTGATCTTATATAACCTATGATTTTAATAGGGAAAATATTTCTTCATAGTGCTAATATATTACGAGATTTGGGTAGGGATTTTTGTTACACGCGCAGAGAAGGCAGGGGAAAAACAGAGAGATTTTAAAAAAGAATTTGCCTCTTCACGCGGAGTGTGGGAAAGTTAGACTTTTAACTGATTCAGCAATTTAACAAAGCTTCTCTTGAATTAATTAAGTAGAGACAGTGGAATTGGATCACGAAATAAGAGAATATTTTAGAATAAAGTTACTATGGGCTGAATTAAGATAAAATCTTGAAAATTAATTAAATTGAAATTAGAGTTGAAATATCATTATATATATATATATATATAACTGTAACTAATTGCTATCCAAAAGATTTAATTCTGACAGAAACGAATAAAAATCAACTTGCGGCTAGCTTTCTGGATTTAAAAATCGAAATTGATAATGATAAAACAATAGTTGATAATGATAAAACAATATATACGATAAAAGAGATGAATTCAACTTCAAAATAACAAAACTATGTAACTACCATTCCAATCTAAACTCTAAAATTTTCAAAAATCTAATTTTCTCACAAGTTAACAGGATCAAAAGGGTTTGCAATAATAAAAATTCCTATATTGAAGCATCAAACAACCTCATTAATAATTTAATTAAAAATGAATTTCCTAAAAATTACTGTAATGTGAATTTTTTAATTAAACAAGGTATGGTTTGGGATTGGTCCTTTGGCTTAAATAAAAGATAGAGCTTTCCTTGCATATTATATCACTCAATGGGTGGCGCTGGGAGCTTACAATTTTTACCTAGAATACCGTTAGCTTTGTGTTTTTAATGGGCGGGAGTCACAGTCGATAGCTTGAAATTTCCTTGACTGTTGATGGTATGTTTTTGCCTTTTCGTTTTTTCTTTAGTGGTTTTTTTTATGGTATTTTGGTGTTTATTCTTTTTTGTTATTGTATTTTAACTTATTAGTGGTTTTTCTTTTAATTTGTTGTATTTTCCTTTCTGTTAAAATGGCATATCTCTTGGGCCTAATTTCAGGGGATTTTCGGGTCACTAAGGGATCATTATTAGACGTAATTGTCTGAATTTCCTTAACAGAAAAAATCCTTTTTTTTTTAATCCCTGCCTGAGGGGTGCCCTTGAAAAAGTCTTCAGGCCGGATTCTTTTTTTATATTTTTTTATTTGGTTTATTTGTTTTTCCTTTTAACTTGATTTTTATACTTTTGTATATATATATATATATATATATATATATATATATATATATACATCAAGTTTTTTCTTTTCCCTGTAATTAATGTCTTTCTGTCTGACCACAGAGATGAACTCATTCGCCCTGAAATTTAAATTATTTTTTAGTACTAAATAATTTAATTTTGAAGGCGACAAATATAATTAATTAATTGACTATAAAAATAGAAAAGCAAAAACCACCACAATCTTAAAAAAAAGAATAACAACTGTAAATGGCGGATGCTTTATCACTGAAATAAAATGCTGTTCTACTGTTTGTTTTCAAAAAACATCTAGAAACAATAATTTCTAAGCAAACCGTTAATATTTAAACTATTATTTTGTTGCAAATACCCGCCGCTGTTGACATTTTTTTTTCATTCTTTTGCATCCTTAAGACGTATACCGCCCGAAAGGATTTGGAGTACTGTTCCCAAACCGGATTCTTCATCACCGTGGTTATCATGCAATTGTTTACACTCATTATACAGAAAACAAGCAGGGAGTCACTGCTGCAACACGGAATGAGGTAAACTTCTCTTCAATCTCAATTTATAATGAAAACAAAGGAGTTGTGTGTGTGTGTGTGTGTGTGTGTGTGTGTGTGTGTGTGTGTGTGTGT
>JAPMOR010080541.1:0-34594 GCA_026543865.1 Argiope aurantia | reverse complement strand
GTGTGTAATGATACCTCTAAATCTAAATTAAAGCCTATTTCATTTCCTAATTTTTATGTTAATTTAGTCCAGATTAAAATTGTCTCGGATGCTTGATCAATGTTTACTTGCGATCAGTGTTTGGGAGTGTAGTTTAAGCATTTAAAGATGCTATATTGCTAACATATTCAGATATTATTTACTTAATAGGAACTCATCTCGCTATCAGTAGATGTTTGTTCATCAATAATAACAAATCTCACTTGCTAACGGATGAGACGTTCAATAACTATAGCATCAAACTAACAAAAGAAAATATAATTCCGTATATACAATAGCTATATCGAGAGAAATATGAAAATAGAAAGTAAACTAAATTCTTAGAAAAAGTTTATCACTTAGAGAATAAGTGAAGGAAAAAAAACCTTTTCTTTGACTCATTATGTAAAAACATGCTCTTTTTATTCTGCACTTGGAAAAATTAAAGCTTATTATATAAAACGTGTTTTAAGGGATTATGGGGCATTTCAGAGAAAACTTATTGGAAATATTGACATTAAAATAAACAGTGTTTGAAGAAAATTAGCAATACTAAGAAAAGTAGCCGAAAAAAAATGCAGAACCTTTCGTTGTAAGGCAAGAAAGAATAAAATAATACCAAATTTTCTTCAATAATGGAATATAATTTCAGTTTATTCATGGAAACAGAGAGAAAACCTACACCGCCTACAAAATTCATACTAGAAGAAAGGGACCCTCCATTTCCGAGGTCATTTTAAGTGTCAAATATTTTACTATTTATTACTACTTCTGCTCATGGTTTTAATAATGTTACAATTTTTTCATGTGGTTTGTGAGCCTTGTAACAAATTAGACATTAAGGTTTAGTTTAATTTTAAAGTTATTTGAATTATTAAAATGTAGTTTATTATTATTATTTATTATTTTAAGCTTTTGTATTATGAGGAGATTTATAATAGGCAACCTTTCCACATATTAGGTGTTTGGACATAATAATTTAGATTTCTAACCTTTCATTCTACTGTGAAAGTTTTCGAGAGATAAATTCTCCAGAAAGAGTTTATGAAAGAATTCAGAAATCAAAGATATGAGAGATTTTAATGTAAGGGATTTTTATCGCTTCACTCGGATCGTGAGAAAATGTCGAGACCATCAATTTTATAGAGTGTGTATAAAATTAATTACATAAAAAAGTGTGAATTGGATCAGGAAATAAGATATCATTTTATAATGAAAGTAATGTTTAATAATTAAGATAAAATTTAGGAAAATAATTAGAATTTAAATTAGATTAAGATATATATAATGTTTTATAAATTAGAGATTAGAATTAATTATAAAGCAGGATATTTTCATTAATCAATTCAAAGTCATTTCATTTCATTTAATGAAATTGTTTTCTTGCACGTCTTATTCGACTTCTTGCCGGAACAAACACTCTTTTCAAAAACAATCAAAGGTTCAAAAAAGCTTTCAAAATAAACAAAGGCTTTAATTTTAAATTCCCAGTTAGGATTCCTGACATAACAAGATATGAGCTACATGCAAGTCCAAAAAACTTGAAAAGAAATAATTTTACAGTCAAAAACAACTCAAATTACATCATCAATATCGTCACTACTTCAGAATCCTCACTGTATGACGTGAATTTAATTCTATTCATACTAATGCCATTTTACTACTGATTTGATATCTATCTTGATATTAACAGTATCGTAGACACTAAGGATTTAGAATTAGAGGCATGAACGCTACAGGGAGTCCTTCTAGCAATCTATTTGTTATAGTTCACTAGGTCTCTCTGTGCCAATAGAAACTCGAATGTTTGTCCTAGATGCATTATTTTACACCATGGCTTTGCGGTGAGTAGATCAGCCTTCCTTCACAGTAACGGTCCATGTGTATAACTAGATTTCAGTATTTAAGATACCTTCTCTTCCCATGGTCACTGTACTAATAATTAAGTACAGTGGATACTTCATTGCTAAGTCTTTTTGAATATCAGGAAAAGAATATCCATCTTCTTGAATGCGCAGAATGCGAACTCAATGCGCAGCTGATACTACTTTCTTCGTCTACGCCAAGGCATTCCTGCTTCAAATACAGCTGGCTCAAATATACTCAAATGGAAGATAAACTACTATCAGGAATGTTGCATCTCGCATTCATTTAAATCAAATGCACTTTGCATGTCATCGGCACCACTCTTATTCGTCCGTCAATAAATTTGAAAAAATGTCATCTATTAGATGCGCAAATAAGCCATCCAAATTTAGTCAATTATATTAACTATGTATATTCGCATTATGAACATGTAAATATTTTACAATTATAAAGTGTCATGGCACTACACATCTTTACTGATATTTTGTTGATTTGGCCGATGGCTATTTCAATTTTCCTTGATGAATGGGAGTGAAAAAAACATTAGGTGCTATTAAAACATTTTTTTTATGACTACAGGTAGCTTTAACGAGGAATTATCATTTCTGTTATTTTTTTAGGTTCATTTGGTGGCTTCCCGGATTACCTTTCGGAATTTTTGTTTTCGCTTACGATGAAACACGAAATTTTATCATACGCCATTCTTCCCCGGACTCATGGATTGCAACGGAGACGTACTAAATTGTTTTTTTTATAATAAATATTTCCGAACTAATCCGAATTATTTCTTAATACCTAAGCCCTACATTAAAATAAATTACTGTTATCAGCTAAATCACAAAAACTGCGCTTGCTATGGAAAAAAAATGTTTTCTTGCAATTGTGAATGAAATTGTCTGCAAAACTAATGTGTACATGTAGAAAAATAATCCCATACTCTGTGTATGATAATCAGTCAAAATCTAAGTTTACCTTGATAATTTGACATTTATTGTGAATAATAGAAAAAAAAACCTGGAGATATAGAGGGAGTACGGGATGATACTGTGTGTTTCGGAATACGATATTTTTTTCTAAATTCAATAGAAATTATCAGATTTTAAAGTGCGTTTGAATAATTTATTGTTTCTTTTACAATATGTCTGTTCATAATAAAATAATATTTCAAAAAAATTGTACTACTTTTCCTTTGTAAAGCATCGGTTGAGGAGTGTTCTTTGCTTACAGTGCGAAGGGTTCTATTCAGTGCTATTGAGAAGAATCTTCATCTCTGAATGTATCATATCTGGAGGGGAGGCATTACAGCTCATAAATATATTAAGAAACGAAATTATGTAACAAATAAGCGATATCAATACAGATGGGGATACTAATTACTCAAGATTCACGTATAGTGTTACGGTATTTCGCATCTTGTATTTCTAGAATAATGAAGAAACGAGAGAATACGTTTCTTACATTTTCTTATTTGTACAAAGTTTCCTATGTTCAAAATGTTTTTGTAGATATACACTTTTAATTATATGCTAAATTTCATTTATCAAGTTGTCCTCTTTTTGAGCTATCCCGTTTACATCTTGAGAATAGAAGATCAACAAACAATCGATTCCTTGCCGAATTCGCTCCAAAATTTGATAAAGATTTACATTATTGATACTAAAACTACACACCAAATTATACGTGTGTTGCTCTTAATGTTTTAGGGTTATGATGCTCCTATGCATGCGGCCAGATAGACTTTCCAATGTCGAATTCGTCCAAAATTTGGCAATAAACTACCATGTTATTTTGAAGGTCATGTACCAAATTTGAATCGCCTCCGTATTTTTTTAGCCATTGTGCTCGCAGACATATATGAATCATAAGAGTGCGTTTCTCGGACTCGTGGTGGCCTAAAACCTGTAAATTCATCAAAAATCTCGAGCTCGAATTTTTTTCTAAGATTGCAATGATTGGCGTGTTGAAATTGCTAGAAAATCAAATCATACTTGAATGATATCAAACAAAAAGGCCTGTTTTCACCATCAAGAACTAGTGGGAATAGTGTTCTCTTATTTCTAGCATACTCTCCAATAAAGGAGTTATCATTCTCCCACCGCCTAAAATTGAGGACTTTCGGTAAAGCAGCGAATCCTTTGCATGACATTGGTGGACAAGAATTGCGAAATATAGATCTTGGCGGGAATCTATTGTACGAATATGTGTTTTGGACTTCTATATGCCGACTGATTAAAACCAAAATTTGAAACGGAGTTATGATTATAGTCATACCGAATTTCATTGATTTAAACCAATGCCTTTATGAGTTAATGCCTTTGTATACATGCGACCTTACTTGCTTTGTTACTTATCGTACAGACAAGTAAACGTTCAACACTTTGAACAGATTTAGTTCAAAATATGATTGGAATCCACGCTTTCAATGCTAAATATGTCTTATAAATCTTATCAATCTGGTGTTTTTAGATTTTGCAATTATCGAGTTGAATTGTATTCGAACACCAGACAGATTTTTTTAAATGGATTTAGTTTAAAATTTGATACAAGTCTAAAAATTTGATCTAAAATACATATATCAAATTTCATCTATCTAGCTCAAAGTGGTTTTGAGTTATGCTGTCCATAAACAGACATGTTCCATAAATGTGTTATTTGGATACTAGGAGTCCTGAAAAGTGAAGATTTGGCAAACTCTCAAGTTCGAATTTTTTACAATTAAAATATTTTCTTTGCACTTAGTATTCTATTAAATAAAAAGGATATGAATCCTCATCCACATATTCTACAATGAAGAGTATGACAACAAATCTATAATAAAGTAGCAAGAGTAAAACAACACCTTTGGGTGAACACTTTCCTTTTCCCTGAAGCAATCTATTCGGTTTCATATGATGCGAATTTTACAGTCAATTATTGATTTGCATTCACAGAATTTCACATGTGCCATTTGCCTACCTATGGGTAATAGACTCGATTAACGGATGTTACTTCCCACTTATTCGTAATCAAGTAAACGCATTGCGAATTGAATGGTAAGGCGAATTAAGCTTGGTCGATGTCCTGACGCATTACTGGCGGCTATAAACTAGACGATACGGTACTAGCCTTGTAGCATAGTTTTAATTCGTCTGAATGAAATGAAGGCTTAGAGAAAATTTATAATGCTAAAATGCTGATGGTGTAGTTTAAAGAAGTTTGTTTGAATTAAACTTAAAAGTAGTAGTTCAAGTAGTTTGATTGAAATTTTAAAAACTTTCAGATCATTCCACACATTAGCGTTGATTTAAAAAACGTTATTTCCGGCTAGTATTACATAAGAAACTGACAATTATATTTGAGATATTTTATAAAGCGTATTCATTAAATAAGTATGAAAAGAAACTCGAAATAAAAAAGCAACACACACTTTATGCTTTCTATTATGATCAAGCTCTTGATTTACGATTTTACTTAACTTCCTAATTAGATAATACATTCTATTTGGAATATTTACTGTTATTTTAATTTTCATAATAATGTAAAGTGTATTTAAGACTTTTAAATGTTTTTAAATAATTTTTGCATTTCAAATTATTTAATACTTTAATTTAAACTGCATATTTAGAACTAAATATTCAATAATTCAATGCGCTTATGGGAAAGAGTTAAAAATTTACGAGTCTAAGTGATTAAAATGATTTGTGGAACCAACAAGCCTATTCTTTCTTCAATTCCTTTTTAAATACATCATCTATATAATATAATATATGCCGAAATGCCTTTGTATGGGTATGATAGCCTTCTGGAGAATTTTGTCGTTGCACAACTTGAGGTAGAAAATTCATACATCATACACATCATGCTTCATTTGATGTATGAAACACATACATCATTTTGAGATATTAAAAAGTTGTAATTGCACGTTATCACTGCTATAGAATTAAGAAGAAAAACTTTTAAAAATCGCTGAATATTAGATCAAAAACATTTTTATGCTAGGATTAGACATAAACGAACTGAAGTTTACACTTAATCCTTACATATTTTTTTATATTATAAATTATTTTTTGTGAAAACCTTTGCTTTCTCTTTAATTAAAAATCTTGCATTTAGCTTCTTCTCAAACAAATGTCATACTATCTTTGCTTATTTGTATATATATATATATGCTCTCAGAGAAATAAATTTTATTTTTACATTTTATGAAATACTTATAAGTTGTGACTGGGAAACAATGAATTTAATTGCGTTTGATGTTGAAGTGAATTTGTGTTGCTCATTTTGCCCATCTTGTTCTTTTGGTAAAGGCATTATGTAAACGAAGTTACCTGAGAGCTTTCATCTAAGGATTTTATTCTTTTCTGGATCGCAAAAAATATAACAATTCGCTTCCACATAATGCATATACACTTTCCGAAAAAAAAATGGCCGCAGAATCCGGCAAACGATATTAATCAGTGTTATGGTGATTAACTTGAAACTTTTATGGCTGATTCACTGCATTGTAATGTGAGAAGCAACAAGAGTTGAAACAAAGCTAAATAGCAAAGAATTTATTGTAAAAATAAACGCTCATTGAAAATGACAGTTTATTTAACAATTCGGTAAATAATGATTCTTATCAATTTTTTTACGGTCTCGAATAAAAAGTATTATAAACAGTAAAGAATTTGAACTTAAAATTTTGATTAAGCTTTATATTTAACCCTTAATGACCTAGATATCAATTTTGATACCAATCTTTTAAACCGAATGTTCACATTACTATTAGTTTTTTTATAGGTTGGCTGTACGTATTTTACTGTTGTATAATATTCTTTCCAACGAAATTTTAAAAAAAATCAAATGTCATTATTGTTTTATTTTATCTATGACATATTACTTGCGCGGCAAAGTGAAAAAGTAAACAAATTTTACTAAAAGTTTTGTTGAATACAAATTTAATATATTTTCTTTTTCTGAAGAATATAAATACTTTTGAGGTAAGTGAATATATTATTTTCGCTATGATATAATTATTTTTTGCGAGTGCATGTTTTACTTGAAGAAACTAGTGCTATTTTTGTGAGTATCAATTTTGATACTTCAGGCATTCCGCCCTACATAAAACCTACCTACTAATTCTTTGGCTATTTTTCCCTTCATCTAGACCCTCAAGCAAACACAGTAATATTAAAAATAAATCACTTTCGTAAATCAGGCTACTAAGGGTTAAGATCATAGCGAATCCAAGAAAAAATGTATTTTTAGTATTATGTTTGCTACCTGTGAATACCGCATTGAGCTAGAGCGATGAAGACTTTCTGTCTGCTCGTATGAGTGCAGAGAATTATATGCATAAAATCTGATATGCAGATTTTTATAGATATATATTATATTTAGGATCACAACTGTCAAATTAGGTATATTCATGTATTTGAGAATACAATAGCTAAACCCTTAATAAAAGTGTCCACAATATTTTCTAGCATACTTCTTAATAAAAATGTTATCCCAAAGAATCCCTTGCATGGTACGGGCGTATACAATAGTTCGAAATGTTAACCTTTCGCATAAATTTAGAACTTTTACGGAATCTATTGAATCATCCTTTATGAGTTTTTGGCGATGAATCTAAAAATCGAATTTCTGCTTTAAACATGTTTCTCCCAACCGAAAAAAAACACTTTAAACCGATTGGAAACAAAAATTTGACACCAAACTACGCTTATAGTCACAAAATGCAATCAAATTTGATATATTTCAATCATTCCGTTTTTGAGTCATCGCGTTTGCATATTTCTGAAAATACATACCGATAGGCGGCCACATTTTGTCGGATTTGGTTCAAATTTTGATACGTCTACGCTATAGACGTTACATCTGGCGTCTATAGATGTCTTATTTATCGACCTGTCTGCGTTTTGTGGTTATCTTTTTAACTTTTTATATTCGAACAGTCGGATAGACAGACTTCCTCTGAACAGAGTTTGCTCAATATTTGACAGAATTTTACAAATTCTGTATAAAAACTGTATATCAAAATTTCAACCGTATAGCTCAAAGAATTTTTGAGTTATCCTTGCCAGAGAGACGGTCATTTTCCAAAAACTTGTTTATCGAACTCAGGAAAACGTGGAGATTCGTCGAAATGTCGAGTTCGAATTTTTTGACGGTTGCAATACTTTCTCTATATACAAGAAAGTAAAAACGCGACAATGTAATTAAATTACATTTGGCATGTGACTAAATATCTGAGACAAAATTTGGAATCAATCAGTAGAAAAAAAGGCGTTCAAAATGCATACGCAGTTTCTTCCGTTTTTATTATGAAGTATTAAACTCAATACTGTGTTTATACAAGTTCAAATTGTGATCGCTTGTGCTCTGTTATAGCAAATGTTGCATTTTGAAATGAAATGCACATGAAAGTTTGCTTTAATATTACCTTAATTTTGTAATTATTACAATTCTAATTTTAACAGCAGCTGATATCCTGATAAATGTAGATAATGTAAAATGTAAAGAAAAATGTAAGAAATATTAGATTTCTGAGAGTAAACAAGCTTTTGGTTTCAGATATAGTGTCTTCTCATAAAATTGTTAATATCTTAATTTAAAATACATCGCTTCGTATTTGCCATTATCAGTTAAGAAGCTCCAAATTGCCGGCGTCCTGGTATAGGGGTAGCGCGTCTTCCCCGTGATCTGGGCGTCCCGTGTTCGAGTCCCGATTCGGGCATGATTGTCCTTCATTTGTTCTATGTGTGAATGTGCCCCCCCCCCCCCTTTAAAAAGGGGCTGTGCAAGCGAATGTGATGCGTGAGTAGCAAAATCGTACTCTTGGCCCTAGTTGGCGCTACTAAAATAAGAGACGTTCCCTTTCGGCTTAAAATCGTTGATTTCAAAATCAGCGGGCTTGCCTATGGCAAGTGCCATTGGAAACAACAACAGCTCCAAATTTTTCTCGCGGCTGTGCATGTCTTACCAAGTTCTAGAATAGAAATTGCTAACAAATTTTACAAATTTGCGTCAAACCGTGAGATTGAGAATGTTGTTCCACAAGGAACTTTAAAATAGTAATTAAGTGGTTATTATTAAGAATGATAAGCCCAAAGTTTTCTCTTAAAGTACTGAATATAAGAATTCGAAAATTGCTCGGAGTGAAGCTCCCTCGTCTGCTAGACTATGTCTACAACAAATAAACGGTTTGAGCAGGGTGTCAAGTGGGTAATATACGGATAATATAAAGTAAACAGAAAATGTGCGTATGCTATAATTGAACCGTATGCTTATATATAATGATGTTTCTTAACCACTTAATTGTTTTATTTTCTTTACTATCTAATAAGATCACACTTTCTATTTTGGTAATATTTTCTTATTTTGATTCAAATGAAAATCCGTTGAATACTTGACTTATCTATGCATTCGGAGTAATTTTAATATTGAATTATAATTGTTATGATTGGGGCTTATTTTCTGTTTACAACTATCAAAATTCGATAAATCGATGCAAGTATGGCACTCGGGCAAAACAGTTAAGAGGTTAATCTCGCATAAAACTTAACCTTTGTACTCGGAAAGATAATTCGATGCATGATTATTTACTTAATACATGGACCTACGCACGTATTTATCTGAATATATTTATTTTTATTACATCAAAGATAAATACATTCAGCTGTTTTAAGTTGAGTTTCCCTGAAAAATGATCTACATCATTTTAACATTCTGTAGGTATTTTTAACAATTAAAATTTAAAAAATAAATAAATGTCAAAATGATATATCGTCTTGAATGGTGATTTCTAGAAGACATTCAAGTGCGAAAGGTTAATTGTTTTCCTAAATTTTAGCCAATGTTATTTCATTCTAAAATTTTCTCTTATTTCTTAATTCAAATCTCGCTTTTTATTTAACAATTCCTAATACACTCTCTAAAAAATTGATAAATATTGCAATTTCTAAGCCTTTATGAAAAGCATAAAAGTCCCTAACATCAATTCATTCCTTTCAAAGATACCTAAGATTCCCTTTCCTAAGTCGACACGTGTCAAAGAAATCCCTATCATCAGAATCTTTAGTAAAATCGCTTAGGGGAAAAAAATTTGGCACTTTGCTCATGTGCTGCGATGTAAACAGACGCGTCACTTTATCATTGATCTTCCCCTTGTACAAATCATTCTTCCAGTAATAAAATGAATTGAAACTAAATTCTAAAAGTCTCTTCCTCTTGACCCCGTGTCTATCAAAATAATGCTACCTATATTTATTTGTTGTGTGATGGGAGCATCACCCTAATTACTTTCTGTGTATTATCTGAAGCTCATCCATCTGGTACCGCAAAGCCAAATTGGATTCATTATAAAAGTTTCTTATCATGAAGTTATTATGATTTCTAAATTAATATGAATACTAATACTAAATTAAAATTAATATTAATATGAATACGTTAAATTAATTTTAGAAACTACATAAGGAGAGTTTTTAAAGAGGTGCGCCTTCATTTAAAGTTAAGATTAAGCGGTGAAGGCTTTATTCAAATCGGAAATCTTATTATCCAAAATTTTACACCGCAAAACCTGCATATGCTGGCCCCATCTGTCTTGACTAATTGTTTTGTCAAGTATTTTGGTTAACGCCGATAATATATGTTCCTAATTATTGATTAAAAATGGTGTTTCGATAGATTTTAAAAGATTTTCTAGATTTTGAGTCTATTGATAATGGAACCGAAGTCCTTTCTTTTACGTAAATATCAATCCACAAACTGTCTAATACTTTGATGCCTAATTTCGATAAACCTGCTTGAAAGTGATTAATATTTGTTTGTGGAAAAAGCAAAACTAAACGATAAACATTTTATAAAGTAAAATTAATTGTTTTATGATTAAATATTTTAAATTAAATATTAAATAAATTAAATAAAAATAATATTCAATATGCTTGAAAGTTTAAAAGTGCAAGAGTTTTTAAAAAAACTCTAAATAACGGCTACAAAGCTGCCCCAAAATTTCTCATCGTTAAAACCAAATTGAAATCTAAACACTCTGTGACTCGGTAAGGGAGATTTAATTTAGATAAGCAACAATTCAGCGATTATTTCCTTTTTAGTAATTTTCACTACAAAACTGATAAAAGCAGACATTTCAGTCTCAAATAACGAAAGAAATGTTTTCACTACAACTATAGCATCTAAATGTTCTTATGTTAGAGAAGCGAACAAATATTTTTGTGTTGATTTTGGGAAATATATTTAAGTTTATTTGGAATGTACTGATAGACAAATATGGTCAAAAGAAGACCTACGTTAAGAGATTTCATAAGATCACCATTAGAGGTAATTGTAGTTCTTTTTATTTCTTTCTTTAAAATTATTTCTAAATTTACAAAGCAAAGAATGCACTAAAATTCATGATCTATAATATTCTTTAACATGTTATGAGTGTTAACGATATTAATATTTTAAAAGGATTTAATTTTGGGAAATATTAGTAGAATATATCATTGCTTAGATGCTTTATGTTTAAATGATACCAGTTTGAATGAGAAGTGTCACACTCATTTTATTTATCCTGATCACGAAATTATCTTTGATCGTATAGAATCAAATTTGTAAGAAGTAAAAATACAATCATCAAGGAATTGGTTTTAGTTTTTTTTATTTGTTTTATGCATGCGTTTTCTTCTGTTTTCCTAATTTCATAGATTTCCCACTCATTGCAACATATATTTTGTCTTCGTCAACGTAAAGAATCAGAATTTCAAAACTTTCTTTTCTTTTCAATTATTTTGAAAGTTGCAACATTCACTGTAATTCAATGTTTGAGTTCAATGTTCATTGACTGTGAAATTAAAAAAATGATACGTATCCAAAAAGTAAATAGTTTTCTCAGCACATTTTATTTAATGAAGGATTGTTGCGCCATTTTCAAATAAGCATTTTGAGGTCACTGAATATTAAAAAAAATTAAATGTTAATATAAATAAAATTCATTGAGGACATTTGCTGTAAATATAAAAATGCTGTTTGAAAAATATATTATATATGCATAATCTAACAATTAAATTTTAAATGAAAATTTATATTTTGTACATATTAGAAATTGCAATTAGTTAAAATTAGGGTTTGCTGTAATTTTAAAAGAGTTAGAGAAAATGTCTTCTACATTTCTTGTTTTAGGTTTAGCTTAAAACTACTTAAGATCCGAAATACGATGACAGAAAGTTTCGAATTTATATTCAGAAAATTAAACATTTTCTAATCATAACAATATGTAAAATCCCCCAAAATATTATAATTGAAAAAAGTATAGAATAGAGTAGAGTACATATTTTGATGTTAATCAACAAAATTAATGAAAAAACATTAAACGTTGAACTTCTCAGTTCGTGCAAAGGGGAAAAAAATGGTAAAAACATCAAAACGTTCCGTAAACTATAATTATAAAGACTACGATTTTTGTATACTAATAGCATCTAAATGCTTCATTTTCAGTTACCTAGTGAAAGAGAAAACTATGTTTAAAAACCCTGCACTGCATTTTAATTTCGAGCAGAAAAGTACAGATTAAATATTTTTACTTGAAGATGCATTATTGTATTTTAAATTGTAAGTGTGTATTTCGAGCTCGTGAAAAATTTTATGCATTCTTTTGTCGCTCCTCGGATATTTTAGAATCATTTTATGCAATGATTCAGAAGCCATGGCGAGAAAGTGGCAACAACTTAAATTATGGTTCAAGTAATCAACTATACAGTATTAAACTCTAATTTTCTTTATCAAGTTTTGATACTGTGGAACTTGAAAGCAAAATTGATCTAAATTAGTCATTTCTATTTCCTTGTTCTTAAACTCTTTTCAGGACTGAATGACTAGTTTGAAATATGTTTCAACAGCTAGAGTATGACATGAAAAATTAAAAAAAAAAACCAAGTAAAGATTTATTTTCTTAAACTGAACGAAATGATTTCTTTTGTCAAATTTTCTGTTATTGGACAGGACACCTTCCATTTCCTCAATCTGTAATTCGTTACATACAATTTCTTGAGAATCTTATAAGTAGTTTCAGATTTTGAAATTTGGGCTTTTACCTTTAATATTGTCCTTTAATCTAATTAAGTAATTTTGTCACCCATTTACTTACACAGTTAGCAACGTTTTTAAAACACGTTACACTCAATCACTAGATCATGAAGATAATGCCGCGTTTCTAAAGTCATGTTACCGTGGTTGTTGCCATTGCCGTGTTTCTAAAGTCTTCGGTCAGAATATCTTACATCTTTATTTAATTGGTTGATGTTAATTAATAAAAAACTAAATAAGAGTAAATGTAATGAAAATGTAGTTTACGAGCATCATGAATTCGTTTGTAGGACTTGTATATGAAATAAAAAACCATACTTGGTACTTTCGACGACCAGATGTTCTCCCACAATCTATGTACTTAAAATATTTGGCAAAACCTAAGAACCAATCATCTAACGACAACCTTTTTACCGAATTTGCAAAGTTTTATTTCATGAGAATGTTAATATAACCCCTAGATGTCATCAAGTGTCGTTTGCCTCTATTTTCGTGAGATATTCCAAAATAAAACTTAAACAAAACACATAAGCTCAAATACTGTACCGATTTCTCCATTTTTGCCGGCAATTAGTTTCACAGCGCTACAAGCATAACTAAACAATCAGAATATTCTATCATTATTTGGGGCCGCGATGGCCTGGTGGTAAGGTCTCGGCTTCGGAACCGGCGAGTTTCAGGTTCGAGACCCGATTCCACCGAAGAACCGTCGTGTAAGGGGGTCTGTTGCACGTTAAATCCTTCCTGACCAAACGTCCTTCCGCTGGTGTGGTGTGGAGAGGGGGGTGCCAGCTCAGGTGTCGTCCTCGTCATCTGACCACGGTTCAAAATTACGAGGTCCGTCCCAAAATAGCCCAAGTGTTGCTTCAAAAGGGACATTAATATAACCAAACCAAACTATCATTATTATGCTATCATGATTGAAAACTATACTTTCTTTTGTTTTAATATCTTTTATATAATAAAAATTGTGTGACTAGACAATAAACATTAATACGGGCACTGAAGGCGCTAATAATAATAAGCTTAATTTATGCATGTAAATGATATTGATCAATGTCTTTTCATAACAAAATACAATTAAAGGTTTAATCACAACAGTAACATAAGTTAAAGTAGACATTAAATTATACTTACAAAATACAGATAGAGCATTCTGATTACTTAGTCATACTTCAAAGTAAAGAAAATTGTCGACTTGGCGACCAAAGTTGATGAATTAGTCCAGTAATGGAATCTAAAAATTATTCTAGGTAAGGAATTCTGGCAAAGTTTTATTTTGCTATAATTCTCGAAATGGGCAGATAGAGAGTAGTTGACGATTGATAATACATATTATATTTCATATTTAGGATTCAAAACATTCATATGAAACAAATGATTTTTATAATAAATAGCATGTGTGACTGGAGACCTCTGCAGCAGATTTTACTTTCGATAATGTGCGATGAAACAGTATTTTCTCGATTTCACGTAAAAATAGAGAGTTCAGAAGGTCAGGTGGCTTTTGATGATATATTAAGCGATGATGAATTCTCATGTGAAATTAAATTTTCCGAAATAAGTCAAGTTATTGGGACTTGCGAATTTTGTCACGGTTTTCCACTTTGACAACATACAGTGATGCTTTGTATTTTTAAATTTCTTAGCAACCCAGTGGGTGGAAGAGGACTGTTGACCCTTGATGACATATCTGTAGGTCATGAGTTTTCACATGATCAAAAAAAATTGTCAAAATCAGCACAAGGGTTGGGGTAATCGTCTGCATCATTGGTTTTTCCTTATTATTTTAACTAAATAAAAACCATATTTGTACAGCTCAACCTTCGGAACAAATTGTGAATTCTAGAATCTCTTACAGCAGGACATGAGGCACATTTTCTTGTCTGAATTGCTCTGTCAATATCCAAGTGCTGCTGTTGTCCTTTACTAAGATGAGTTATATTTACTTTGCTTAAAAAATTGTAACGGACATTTTATCATGACCAAACAATACTTTCCAGTTCGTTCGTTTGTTTATTTTTTTCAAAAAAAAAAAAAAATGGCCTAAGTCTTTTTGCCCAAGTATCTTATGTAGTGACGAACGCCTGATGACGAGCGCCATCTGCTGGCCAACAGGTGTTGATACTTGTTAGACGGAGTGCAGACGAGACGAGATGGGTCTGAACGAAAGTCAGGACGTGTGAGACGAGACCGGTCTCTGAACGAAAGACGCGACGTAACACGTGAATTAATCCTGCGACGTTTTCGACGAAATCTATTTAATGTTCATTTCTTTTGTTAATGTAATTGTTCGTCCTAAATGTAATTAAATGTGCGTGATTCTAAATAGTAGTGATTCCTGAGTCCTACACTTATATAAATATGAATTTTTGCTGGTTTAAATTAAATGAACTATTGAAATGAGCATTGAATAAAAATATTGCGAATAAAAATATTTTTTTGCTCTGTGATTGTTGTACCATTCTAGTCAATCGCTTCTAGTTTATTGATATCAGTGTCGTCGTATCAATATCTTCTAGTTTATTGATCCAGCTACTTTGCATTATTTTACTACAGGTTCTTCTCGGCAGTTTGCGTGGCTAAAATATCGTCTAGCAGATTCATTTTTCCTTATTCCACGACTAAAACCCTAGTATATTATAAGCCTCATTTTTTTTTCTTGAAAGATAATATTACCAACAACGTATTACCGTTTTATCTTCTAAGTGCATCCATTTCCTTTATTGCTCTGAGCCAGTCTAGTCTTTAACCTATCCTTTAATAATTCAGCATGCATATTTGCATAGAAAAATTGTCGGGAGTGGTCTCATGATATTTTCTTTCTAATAAATGCTAATGTATTATTAAACACGTACCATTGAAGAAGAATAGTTATGAAAGAGCTTATTAGTGTACAATGTTTGGCGATTAATCCGTACAATGAGGTCATAAATACCAGAAAGTCAAATGCATATTTTGGACGCCTTTTTTCCGAATGATTAAAATCAAAATTTAATAGAGAATTTTAAATCTAGTCATAAAATAATACTAAATTTTACACACGAGTTATGTCGTTTATATGCTTGTAAAATTACAACCAACAGATGTTCAACCTTCTGGCTAGTTTGGTTTCAAATTGGATACATATTGTTACGAAATTTTCTTTAACGGGGGTTCATTTGGATAGTGGAAGTTATATGGTGCGGAGAACGCTCAATAATCAGACGGCAATGGAAAAAGAAATAACGACGTTTATTTACACGAAGACACACACAGGATAGCACAAAAGCGACAACTATATACAGCACAGAAGACGATTATCTTCACCCGAGACGTGTAGCATACAACCAGAATCTACTGCAGACAGTAGCGCACAGCTCAGTTCAGCACGAGCTTGACTCAGTCGCTTCCGACTACTCCGTCTTCTACTTCTCCGGCTCTGACTCGGATTACTGACTTTTCCGCTCCGTCTTCGGACTACTCCGTCGTCTCGACTCCGCTCCGTCGATTCCGCTTACTCTTCTTCGACCACTCCGTCCACTCTGACTACTGGCTTGACTTGCTCTGGCAGCTGTAGACCCTTTTATAGGTCTCAGGAGGCGGGGCTAGAAGCCTCTCAACCAATCAGGAACGTTCGAGGCGTATCTCGGTTCCTACTGGACGGATCGGGAAAATTCTCGAAGTTTCGGGTATAATCTATTTTGGCGCCAAAGTCACCAAATTGGTCGCCAAGTGGCCAAATTCGTCGCCAAGCTCTGGGACCCCCGACACGACGCCCAGACTCTGTCCCATAGAGATGACTGTAAAACATTCTTTCCAATGATGGAACCAACTATGCTGGGAAGCAGCATTACGGATTCGTAACAATATCTATTCCTTAGATGTTTAATCTGAGTATCAAATTTTGTCTATCCAGCACTCTTCGTCTTGCTGTTATTGTTGTTAACTTACATTCGGACAGCCGGAAAGTCAGATTTTCTGTTAATTGATTTAATACAAAATCTGAAAGAAATTACTAATCTGAGGTAAAGACCATATTCTGAATTTCATTAATCTAACTAGAAGCATTTTTCATTATCTTGCTTTTAAGCAGGTATATTTCAAAACTTTTTGAAACATGGAGATTCGTCCAAATCTTAAGTTCGAATTTCTAGGCGATTTCAATATTTTCTTTGTATACACGAAGATGGAAAAAAAAAAAGATTATTGCCTTTAGCGGGAATTTCAATTTTTGTGGTTTTTAAAAAAAAATCTTATTATCATTCACAAAAAGAAAAAAATTAGGCATTGTTTTATACCAAAAATTGTTTGTTAGATTTCAGCGTAAAAATAAATGTTGTTTTTTTTTTATTTCTTTTTTCCAAAACATTATGCCGTTTGTACGAATTGAAGAGTCCATGTATAACTTTTTTCAATATCTTACAGATGATATGCAATTTTTGAACCTTGTTGTAATTCGACAATCGAAAAATCAATTTCTTCACTTCATCCTATTACGAACTTTGAATTATGAGAGCTTAGGAGTAGCAATTGAACGATGCCGAAATGAATATATATCAAATAAAACCAAAATAACATTTCCAGAAAATCAAGAATAAAATACTCAAAGGAAAATAATGATGCAAAAAGTTAGTGAAAGTTTCGTAAAATAAAATGTGTGATTCTTTTTAATAAATTATGATTCCTGACAGTACCAGATATATAAGCTAGGTTAACTTTTAAAGCTGTATATATCATGATATTCTTTATTATTTATGAATGTGTTATAAGCTTGAAGGGTTTTTTTTTTTAGTTTTATTAGGCTGAAATAAAAAAAAAAACTTGTTTCAAACTAAAACATTTAAATCAAAAAAAAAAAACAAAAAAAAACTTAACACATTCAACAGAGCTCTGTTGCATTATTTTCCAATCAATCACATGACAACCGCAACTAGGCATGGCATCTGACAATTAATCATACGTAGTTTTTTCCGAAGAAGAAATTATTTCTGTATGATACTATCAAATGATAATAAACATGATTTTTTTTTCTTTGCAAATTTTGGTTATTATCCAAAATGGCAATACAAATGAAATACTATCATTTATAATATGTTTTCTAGACACAAAATAATATATTTTTTTAGATCGATGCACATTAATTTTTTTAAATATTAAGAGTATTTTTTGTATTATTACGTAATGAAAAACATATTAAGTCTCGTTAATGTGTAAGGCCTGTCTAGGAAAGACATTGAATATTGAATGCAGAGCGCTGATGCACGAAAATATCAGACTAACTACGTAACAACAACTGAAGCAATCCTGTGGAAGATATGCATACTTTAATCCGTCGTCTGTGAGATTGCTGAAAATACTGGCATAAGAAAAGCGCATGTGAAACAGTTTTAACTGATAATATGTAGGTGCTCACTATCTCGCCTTTTAACTAAGGAGCAAAATGAGCATCGTCTCGCAACTAGTCTGGAATTAATGGATCGTTCAAATGAGGATGAAAACTTACTAAAATATTATAAAACAGAGTATGAAATATCGTTTTATGTAAATGACAGTGAAACAAAAAATATAATCGTCGCAATGGATAAGAATTTCTTCACCAACACCAAATAAACTTCTCTGCCATCGATCGAAAAGTGAAGGCATTATTGATCGCTTTTTTCGATTGGCCTGGAATCGTTCAGCCCACGTTCGCTAAACAGGGCAACATTTTTAATTTAATATATTTGTTATAAGCGTTTAAAGAAAAATAATGCGACGAAGAAATCAGAATTTTACAGAACCACTATTTTGAATGTTTCACTGTTCAGAATCTATCTACCAGGAAAAAATACCAGAAATTTTTTTTAAAAAAATCTGTGCGAATTTTATACGTTTTCAGTGTCCAAAAAGACGTTTTACTAGTCAGTTGTTCTCACTTAGAGGTGGTATCTAAATGCAGGATGAAAATATTTTTAAAGAAGCAAAACTTATTACTAATGGGTTGTTGTTGTTTTTTCTAAATTCCATCTTTTTAAATGGAGGAATTATTCAAAAATCTTAACAGATTGAAATCTGCTATCGCGAATTTCAAGTTATCATGTGAGAACATCATTATTTTTAAATCATTATTTGTCGTAATTAATTTAAGTCATTAACCAGTTTAAACAGATTTGAAATATTTCAGTGATTATTATATTACTACCCTTCTCTTTGCTGGACAGACAGGAGAATCGGGTACATCTTTGTTATACCAAGTTGTAACTTTTTGTTGGCGATAAGTCGCCAAATGTGATAGCCTTCTTTATCATTTTCTAATAACCTTAAAAGAGAAACATGGATGCCTCAAAAGCAATAAATCGCCAATTTTTTGGCCTTGCATTTTGTGACTTCATGAATTTTAAACCAAAACAACATCATGTTCCCACAAGATAAAAAGACATTCTTAGCGATTTTTAATTTAACTTTGAAGTATATACTTAACTTGAAGTATGTACTGCATATACTTCTTAAATTTTGGATCGCAAATAAATTTCCTTTTTTCATTCGCTATTCTTCGTCTTTTTCTTTTCTTTTGTTGTTTTTCAGAATGATCATTATGTACCTCTACCAACGCTTGTGGAAAAATTGGGAACTGATCTCGAAAAGGTAAAATTCAAAATATTGAATCTTGAACTTAAAATTAGCATTGTTTCACAGAATCTTTTACTTTAAATTCCTTTAATCAGTGGTGTATCTTGACTTAAAACCCTTTATCACTTTATCAAGATATATTTGGAAGAATCGAGCATTGCAACTTGAAAATCAAAACTAAATAAACGTAAGGGACCTTAAAGAAATATATGTCATAGCCTACTCAAAACCTCTTGAAAGCTGGATACTGATCTTAGATGTTTCATCACATAAGAATATAGCTTTCCATGTTGCCATCAATTCACCTTCCCCTGATCGCTCTGGCTTTCTAGAATCAGGCACTGAGATGAATTCTCCTAGTGCATTGAATTGTGAGATAATGCAGTATAATATGGTTGAGAGCTCTGACGAGATGCATGAAGAAAATGCCTGAAGAGAACATTTGGCGACCATTTATCTGTCACATTAATTTAATTAGAAGTTATGAAAAGCACCAGTAAATCTCATGTGCATATTATATACATTTTATTAAAAATCAAATTCTAAAATAAAAACTGTACTTTTGACATATAAAAAGAAAAAAAAATTAATGCATATAATTTACTAAAATATTCTTCAGATAGGAATTTCACTTTATAAGAAGAAGAGGGGGAAGAAAAGACGCAAACAAACAAAAAAACTGGTACATACAATTTTCTAAAATAATTTTTTAGATAGGAATATTTTTTTTATATTTAAAATATGAAATTTTAAATGGGTTTTTGAGTTTCAATACTTGACGCATAGTTCGAAAATCGCTGTCAAGTATTTGCAGTCTGTTTTGCAGATGATCAGTTAGTTTGTATTAATATTTTGCAACTTTATTTATTAATTAAATGAAACTTTAAATTAAAGGAAGCTGTAAAAATGGTCCGTTAAGTAGTTTGAAACACTTGTAGGGCGGTTTGCTTATATTTAATCATTGCCATTAGACAATAACACTAACAAAGATTTCTGTGTCACTTATGCTAGTGTTTTATAAATATAAATGTTTAAATTGATTAATTTATCGGTTTCTCATAAATCTTACTAATTACCATAACTAATTTTTTTCATGAAATAAAAATTACTTATATGATCGTAATGTTTGTATTTTGATTATAATTTTTATTCTAGGTTGTAGCAAAGGTTAATTAGCTGAGATCTTAAATTTTATTATTTTATATCAATTCTCATTCATCGTGTTTTGATTTCGCGAACCAATTGAAGGTTATTGTTAATATTTTTTTCCAGCATTTTGTGTTTAACAATACATATCTGTTCTGTTAGCATAAAATTATTTGTTTCAATTCGATTTTGTGATTAATTTGGATATGAGTGGTCGTGAACATTGAGTACAGAAAAATTCCTTCACAGGGAAACAAAGGTTAGCTAGAGGACAATCGCACATTGGAGATCGAGACAAAGACAAGAGACATTAAATCACATTTAAAACCTTGGCTGTCATGCTGAATTTCTTACAATGTAACTTATATGGGCCCGTCGGTCACTGGTGAACCCCACGGAAGTCAAGGAGTTAAGAAATTAGCACAATTATATCCCTTCTAGACAAGCACAATTTCTAGATATCTATTTTGTGTTCGATTCTTTTTTTCACAGTTAATGAAAGGACATAGTAATGTTTCGCTTGCTTTCTTTGCTAGGGTTTAAACAGTACACAGGCACGAACAATTTTAGAAAAAGATGGCCCGAATGTGATTAGCATTCGTCGTGGGAGGACATTCCAAGGAATGCGCCGCATGTTCGGGCCTTTCACGGTTCTGTTGCTCTTCGGTGGTATTCTGGCTTTTGCTGCATACGGCCTGCAAGTGTATGAGCATTATAACTGGCAAGAGTTAGATTACGTAAGTGTAAATTATTCGTCATCATATTGAAATTGAGATTAATATATTAACTCATTAGTATGTTGATTATGAGAAATTAATAGAGAAATAACTTCAGGGTGTAACTGCAATAATAATAATAATAATTTTAAAACGCCACTAGAGAAACTTTAATAATTGCAGCAAATAAAATAAAATAAAAATTTATATTTTTTGATTAATGCCTAGAAATTATTAAATGTTGCTCGCTTGTTCCGATCGATAACCAAGTCGGAGAGTTAAATGAGCAGTCTGGAATTCGAATTGCTTTGAAGTGCAACAATAGAAGCCTTAACAAAATGGGAAAACTGCGAGCTCATTTCGTTAATGCAACAAAACAAATTGTACTTTTTTTTTCTTGAATGGCTTGTTTAATTTCTGGCAAGTACAATCTCTGAGTCTCTCCCTTACAGCGCTACTCTCCACCTAATATTAAGTAGGTCCCTACGTTAAAAAACTTACGCTAGCTCTAAATACACTACCATATAATTATGCTTGTATGAATTGAAATCCTTTAAAGCGTATACAAGTTGTTTACTAGTCGTTATATAGCATGACTGTAAATCGTTAATAAAATAAATAGGTATGTTTTGTGTTAGAGTTGAGATTTAGTTCGCTTTCTTCGTTTTTATATAGCTTATTATCTCTAGGAAACAAAATGGTCATTAATATTTAGTGGATATGTATGACTTATTCAGAAGAAAACATTCATCATTTCGCACGAAAAACAAGCAATGTTCTAATAAGCTATAGTAATTCTACAGTTTAAAATATTAACTGCCATGATCCCCATTTGGAGATTTTGGAATTTTACATATACCATTTTACATCAAAAACATTATTAGCTTCATTCTGTTGCAGCGATGTTTCCTGGTGAACCATTTTAGTTTTTCTTGAATGTCTTAAAAACTCCCCAGTTTTCACACTTCACGCTTATACCAAATTAAAGAATATAAAATTCCTTACATTTTCAATCTTTTATTTTTCTTCAAGTTTTAATATTCTTACAAAATAAGGGTTTTAAACTACGTTTTCAGTAGTTTACGATCCCTTACGCATCAAATTAACATGTTACCTACATGAAAAAAAAAACTTTTAATAATGTGCTTTCAGGTAAAATAATCCATAATTGAAATATTATTTGTTATTTTTTTATATAAATACAGTTTCCCACAATTTTACAGTTTCCCACAATTTTTTGACTCCTTATATTTTTGCGATTTTCACCCCCTAAACGTCGTTTGGGACCCCATGTTGTATGATGATTCTTTATCCCCTTGATGTCTACTATCACCCCTCTGAGTTTGTCGGTCGAATTCGGCAACACCCTGTATATATAAGTCAATATTACGTGTAGCAGAAAATATGCATTCTGTATTTTGTTTCATTACAATAAGCAGATATATTTGAAATTCGTCTGTAATTTGAACAGAACAGAATTGCCTTATTTGGACCATTATATTCTTGATTAAATTTATATTTTATAATGAAATACCGTATATAAATATATAATTTAGGGCTTATAATGGATATCTGCTACTTATTCGGTTGTTACTTTTGTTTTTTATTAAAATGATTTTATTGATCATTTTATAACGATACCTTTTTTTTAATATCAAATATTTTCAAAACAAAACATAATTTGAAAATAATTATACGGTTATATAACTTTTTGTGTATATATATAATTTATGCAACCACGAATTCCAAAAAAAAGTTAATAAATTTTGTAATTTATTTGTGACTAGCAAAAAATCAACACATAAAAAAAACTGTTTATTTATAAGGAAAAACGCCTCGATTTGCAGTATACGTTATGAAATTTCTGTAATTTTTTTTCAAAATAGTTAAAAACTGTTTTTTTAGCTTGTATCTAATTTCTTGCTTTCTTCTAATTATTTTTTTCGTGCATCTGGTAAATCTATGAGATAAGAAAATATCGATTTTAAAAGATGATTACCTAAAAGTTCTTTGCTCTTAATTACTTAAAATTTCTTTTATGCAGTAGTTAATTTAATAATTCAAATAGATCTCTTAATATTAATTATTACTTATAATAGAATTCCAATATTTACCAGATTCAGGTGAGATAAATAATGATCATGGATGCGCAATAATGGTTAATAGGGGGGAAAATACTTGAACTGTAGAAACGACGTTAAAGTAAACGACGTAAAGTTAAAAGAAGATCAAAAATGTGTAATTTGTCAAAGCTAGAACAAAATTCCCGTCATCTCTTTAATAAAAAGACTGAAGTATGAGCAATAAAATATATAATAATTCGATAAAAACTTTGAAATTTATCGAGTCAAATAAAATTTTATTCATTGAACTCAAACTGAAAAAACCCACCATGAAAAAAAGACAAATAATATGCCTAATGAGATACTAAAAATTGGAATGTGCTGAAGTATTTCACAAAATTAAGGCAGACAATCAAAGAAATCGCAATCATTTTTAAAAACTGCATTTAAAGATAAATTATTGCATTCGTATAGTAAAAGATACTAAGAAATAAAAACAAAATTTTAATTTTGGCAAAAGCACGCGAGTTAGAAATGTGATAAAACAGTACCGTAGACTTAATATTTCGATGGAAAAAAAACATTGTTATATATTTTAAATTATTTAAATAAAATTTAAAATAATAATAATAATTAAATAAATAATTTTTAAAAATCCTTAAAATTAGAGATACAATTGTACGAAAATGAAATTTATTTCATTGAAAAGCTAATTTACAAATTTTAAAATGGTATAAAAATAATATTTATTCAATAATGTGTTTCAAAGTTATGGCGGACAAGCAAAAGCCCTTCTACCCTTGCCATATTTCTTCACCATAGAAATTTTTCAATGGTGAATTTAATCCCTCTAGGTGCTAAGGAATGTGTATGAGAAATGTCTTTCAATTTTATGTAAAAGTGTGTAATGTTACAAGATTCCAAGCAACTAAATGAGCAGGTATTTAATTTTATATGTTTATTGCTTGCCGTAGTGTAGAGTAGTTTTAATAGCTTTCAAATTATTTACATACAATTTTTGATATTTAAAAAAACTACCTCATTTGTTTCTGATTATCAGTTGGTTTCAGATTAGTCTTAGAAAATACTCTTTCAATGTTCTACTCATTTTAAAATTTTTAGCCGAGAGTATTTGCTTGCATTTCTTAATTTCAGATCTATTCTGGCTTCATTCTGTTCTTTATATCTTTTATCAATGCAGTATGTTTCATGTATCAACACAAATCGCAAAAGGAAATTTTCGAAAAGTTCCAAATCATGTGGCCGAAGGTAAGAAAGCATTCAAAATGATCTAAATTAACACATTAACCTTCATTTATAATCTTACGTAACAAAAGCAATTAATTTCAAGTACAATTAAAACTTCCCTAAAACTCAAACACCTATTATAGCGAGTAATTTGCTTAAAAAACTAAACAAAACATAAAAAGAGTGACTCGCTTAGCGAGCAATGTTTTGCAAAACGAATGGTGAGGAGGCGCCGTTACATCACATGCTGAATCAGTCTGTTTTGAGTGCTTTTTTAAAATGAACTTTTACATCTATATGGAAAACGTTTTGACTGGATTTGTCGAATGCAAATCTGAGGAGTGTGAGGAATAGCTTGAGGAGCTTAATCGTCGAGATTGTGTCTCTGGCCAAGATTATAGATTTAGAGTCGAAGAACAATGAAATTGATGAGCTGGCAGTAAAACGTAGCTAGGACCATCGAAGAACTTATGGAGTTTCAGTAAATAGGCTACGAGAAAGATTTGATTGGGAAAGGAGGGGATAATAGAACAATACGATTGTTACAATATTTTATTTATAATTTTTACAATATTTTATTACAATACAATATTTTCCAGTGGAACAAGGGAGATAATGAAAGCATGGGAAATTATTGCATCAAACATTGAAAAGTATTGCTTTATAAAGCAGCAGTTATGAGAGCTGCAAATTCATTTAACGATAATGGTATGCCTAATTTTTGTTCCATTTTGAAGAGTAGTTAAAGCATTGTCATTAAACAATTTTCTGGTAAAAAAAACTATGCACTATAAATAATAAATTTCGTTATTATAAATTTGGTTGAATATTTTTTTCGGGATATCTCATGCCTGGAAGACAGTATCCTATTTTGCAATTATTCCATTTCTATAAAAAAATGTTTCGCTTATCGAATATTTCATAATAAGAGTAAGATTCAGGGAAGAATCATGCTGGTTGATCGAGATTCTACTATACCTGCACTCATTTTTTGTGTTTGTATTTCAATAGCTTTAAAAGCCCAAAATTTTCACAGATAAACATCAAACTCACTGTACCTTTTTTTTGCACTGCCTGAAAATGTAATATCAAAAGTTAAAATATAAAGTTTACACAATAAACTAAATTTTTATTTCTTTCTTTAACGTCGTGTAAATATTAATTACATTAAGACAGCACGGCTCTTTCACAATAGGGAACCAGCGTTCGATTTTTGGTTAAGATGTGGTTGCTCTCTACGCATCAGAATTGTGACGTCTACTGACAGGTTTTTCGTTAAATAGGAAAATGGAACCAACCACAGTGATTAAAATAAAGTCTTCCTTCTTAATAAATTCTTAATAAACAAAAATTCCTAAATTTATTTTTCATCGGTCACTTATTAAATTGAAGATTAATATAAATTTATGTAGTAACCCATTTGACACGATTAAAAAATCATTTTGCGTTCGAACATTTTCCCTATGCACTTTCTTTTTTATACTATTCTAATACATCAAAGATTTGAAATGCCTTTACCCTTATAAAAACTAGTTAAACATCTTAAATATTTAATTCTCTTATTTAAGTTTAGAAATTAATTTTGGAATTTATACAAAAGACTATTTTTGTAAGAGAATTGTTTAGGAAAACATGAATACTAATTTCAGTAAACAAATCATAACGATTATCTAGCTATAGTAAAACCTATTTTTCCACTCAATTAAATTTTCTCTTTGAGATCTACTTCTTTTATTTCTTCTTCTTTCTGAATGTACTTTTGGATGACTTGGTGGATCATTCCCAGAAAATTTCTTTTGACATTTTGCAGCTCCATTAATTAGCTAAAAGAAGAGTTGGTTCTATGGAGCTATCAAAACATTCAGTGAATCAGCCTGAAATTCCGTTGATAATTTGTTTACAATTGGCCGTTGCTATTCGATATTAAGTAATAAGCGAGGTGCCACAAACGTTAGCGTTTTCGATATATAGAAGGGTTGTACCATGACTTTTCGATATATAGATATACAATTAATATCCAGTCATACATAAATGGTATTCGATATAAGTACATCAAAAAGGATCTTTATAAATTTCAAATTGAACCAGTGGGAGTGCTCTCTCCGAAACTTTCTCTCTAATAAACTCATGCCAGACAACTCACATGGCTTTGGTGTACAACAGTTACGAAATATTACGTTTTGGCGTGAATATAACATTTTTGCTTAATCTATCGTATCATCCTTGGCGAGTTATATGGCGATTAATTGCTGGAATGCGGTTAATAATATCCGAAAGTGAAACATGAATTTTAGACATGTTTTTCTCCACCGATTGAAACAAAAATGTGACACAGATCTGCACTTGTAGTCACAAATTTCCATACAAAATTTGATATATTTAAGTCATTGCGTTTTTCAATTATCGCGTTTGCTTACTTCTGAAAGCGCAGACCGACAGACAATCTACTTGTTGGATTTGACTCACACTTTGACAAATGTCTACACTATAAACGTTAAATCTGTGTTCTGAATCTTATCTATCTAGCTCTCTTCGTTTTATAGTTACAGTTATCCTGTTAACTTATATTCGAACAGCCGGGTAGACAATTTTACTCGAAATTTGAGAAAATATGCAAATTTGGTCTAAAAGACAGTGTGTCAAATTTCATCCACCTAACTGGAAAAAAATTGTCTTTGTCACAGACAGACAGACATGCGGATATTTTTCAAAAATGTGTTTTTCGAGCTCGGGAAGGTTTAAAACATGGAGATTCGTCAAAATTTCTAGTTCTAATCATTTAACGTTTAATACACTTTTTCTGTGCTACGAATACGAGAAAGTAATAAAAGAAACTGTGCACATCCAGAATTGGAAACACCATATACAATGTATATAAAAGTGAGTAATTTGGTAATTAATTTTGATTCGTGAAATTCAATACTACAGAAAGAAGCTCGAAATTACTAACATGTCAGTGTTTATTATATCAGTCCATTATTATATTAAGTTATCAAAAAAATCTTTTTTTTTCCAGAAAGCTTGTGTGGTTCGTGGTGGTGAACCTCAATTGATTCCTGTATCTCAAGTAGTTAAAGGCGATCTGGTTGAAATCCAAGGTGGTGAGAGGTTACCCGCTGACATAAGACTGGTGGTCACCCACAGCATGACAGTGGATAACCGCTTTATAACGAATGACAGTACACCGGTTCCGAGAAATGTCCATAATAAACATATGAATATTCTGCGTTCAGAGAATATGACTTTTCTCAGCATGCAGTGCATGGACGGTAAGTACACTCTGAGGTCTCTAGCGAAGGTTGTATATCGGATCCGTAAACTTGCAGCATTCCTTGCAATCCCAACAATTTCATTACCAGATGTAAATGTATATAAAATCATTCCTTGAAAGTACAAATATTTTTCATTAATTCAAACTAGAGCATGGGTATAGTAATTTCAGAGAAGTATTATTCAGAGAAGTATTATATTCAAATATAAGCAATATATCATGAACAATAAATGTATGGAAACTTCAGTACGTTCGATCTTCCACCACGACCCCTATCGCTGAAAAATGATTTTGTTGGATAAATGAAATAAAATACTCGACGAAATATGCATATGATATAACAAAGACAGTTGACTGATGGGAATCTAACATTTACGATCTATCTTTGTATAAAATATCTCAATGTCAGATTATAATTATCTTGAATTTTTAGCTTATTAATCCAACAAACCTTTACTGTCTTCAGTAATTGTTCCAAAATTAATGTTAGACTGAATGAATCTTTAAAAAAACTATATAACGTTTTCTACGAGCAAGCATAATCCAGTTCCTTTCCTACTTTCTTAGATCATAGGCATTTTTTCTTTTTTGCTTTACCTTGTAATTTTATATACACTGGTGTGCAAAACTTAAGCAACAATGCAAATTTTAAGCAGATAGCCATGAAATTGCAGAAAAGGAGTTCTTGCGATCAGTACAATGAACACGTAATTCAAGAGAAAGATCATGCGTATGCAATTATCAGGAACAAAATGTCACAGGCGACGTGAGCGTACGCAAAACACGTGCGGAAGGCGCGCGAAGCTCAACACTACAATAAAAGGAAGGACGGAGACGCAATTAAAGACATTCGCTGCAAGTGCACGTGAGTTAATTCGTGAAATATGGCTAGCAGAAATCACCTGGACGATTTCACACGATTTAAATCCGATAGAACATGTGTGGGATGCTTTGGGGGACGCCTTGCGGCACGATTACATCCTCCTGGGAACACCCGACAACTTAAACAGATGCTGATTGAGGAATGGACACTTACCTCAAGAACTGTTGGACAATCTGGTGCTGAGTATGGGGAGACGGTGCGAAGCAACCATTGCAGTAAGGGGAGGGCATATCCCATACTAAGGAACATCTACTTGCTGTTCTTCCTCTTGGACAGACAATCATGTGTAACGATACTATGAGTTCAATAAAGCCTCTTTTTTTTTGTTTGATTCCATACTGTATGCATTGTATTCATTTCTGCGCAACTATGCTTTCGTCATTCTTTCAGAACAAAATGCTGTATCTCATTTCTGAATTTCATGTCTCTCAGATGATTTCTCGTGAAGTTATGGCAAAAAACATACCTTTTGCTTAAGTTTTGCACACCAGTGTAGCTTTTGTTCGGTAATTTTTAATAGATTTGAATATTTGTGAAGAAGGTTTTGATATGTCACATCGTTTGCGATAGAGGTATTATTTTTTATTCCAAGAGCACATTTGTAAAATCCATAATAAATAAATCAGCGTATTATAAATTATAATCTGCAGGTGCTTGGAAGCCACCTATTATAAGATACATTTGTACATGAAATTTAGAACATAACCTATCTTGTCCCGGAGCATGTATGGCACTTACTTAAACAGAAGTCATGTCTAAAGAATTTTTAAATTGACAAATGCTCTAGAAATAATTTCTTATTTTGCTGGCATTATACACAAATAAAATTTTAAATTCATCACAAACAAGAACTTCTGGTAAGTTAATCCTGCTCTCATGACAACAAAGAGACGCTAATCCTTCTAAATAAAAGAGTTTTGCATCACAATATTTACAAATTTTGCTTATGGAATAAACAGAATGTTTTGGAATAGTACTATCTTTTTTGAAAAATCCTTTCACGACAAAGAGGCATTGGCTTTTTGAAGTGCACTCACTTTTCCCAATATCTGTTTTCAATTGTTGGGACTGTGAAGATGTGGTGGTTGCAATTTCAGTCGAATTCTTTGCTACCGTTGCTTCGTTATTTTGTCAGACTGTTATTTTTTCTACTATAAATTATCGATTCTCCTGGATGCTTTTGGGGAGTTTTTTTTTAGGTTGTAAGCCCTGAAAGATAAACCCTTTTGGCATATCTGGCCTCTTCTAGATTATTGGGGAGATGTTCCTTTTTTAAAAATAACAAAATTAATTTTAAGAACAACAAAATTAATAAGTGAAGAAAAATTCTAAATAAAAATACTCTTTATGATTTTTATTGAATTTTTTATTAAAATGAAAAAATGAAGTATTGACTTGAGCTCTCGAGAAATATCCAAATAAATAAATTAATACAGTTAATAATAATACAGCAAAATTATAAAAGTAAATCTAGTATTAAAAACAAACAATTTTACACAATTCGAATGCTATCCAAATACCACGTGATAGTATGATTTAAATATATTTTCCATTACCGAATGTAAGAAGTGGATATGAAATCAATAAAATCTGTAACCCAATAATATATTATCCATCACTGTAAAATGTGCATTAATTAAGAAAAAAGATGTTAAGAAAAAAATAGAATATAAGTATAATAAAAATACAAACACCCGTATGAAAAAATGTTTGTATTTTTATATAGAGTAATATATATAATAATAATATATAATAGAATATAAAAGAATAATATAAAACAATAATAATATATAATAGAATAATATATAATATATAATAGAATTATATCCCATATTTTATATTTAAGTATATAGAAGTTTCAACAGATGACTTATCACTTTAGAAAAGGGAGTAATCATTGCAAATAAATATTGGGATACAAATGCATATATTTAAATAGTAGGTTTCTCTTTACAGGATTTGACAGAGGCATCGTGGTGGCCACAGGTGATCGTACAGTCGTTGGAAACATTGTGAGACTGACTGTCATTCTGGACAGCTATATCAAGCCACCTCTTGCTTACGAAATAAGGATTTATGATAAATATGTTGCTGTTTTCGTAACTCTAGTTACCGCAGTATTCTGTGTGTGTGTGACACTCGGCAAATATAGCTTATCAGATCTTTTAATTAATGCCATCACAACAATTGCGAGTAACGTACCTGAAGGACTGATACCAACTATAGGACTAAGTTCTTCTAATGTCAAAAAAAAATTTCCCCTTAGCAATTTTTTAAAAAAAAATGAATAAGATTGATTGCTTTTTTCTAGAAATTTCGTTCCAAAATTCAAAAGTATGACCAGATAGTACATCACTGATACAGATACGAGTCCGTTTAAAAACAAGAAGTCAAGATAGAGCAATGTTATTTCACTAACTGGGAGCTGATTACCGTCATCAAAGATTGAACTAGCCCTAAAGCACAAATAATTTTTTTAATTTTTCATCTTGAATATATTCAACATCTGCAATAAGATAATACCTAATAAAATTGTTTCTTTTATTTTGTATATATTTTGTTTGCTAGTCTGTGGTAGTTTCCTCTGTGGAGTTGAAAGATCTCAGATTTAAACCCAATTGTTAAGAAAAACGTTGTTTTTGTAGAAACGAATCTTTTTTTCTAGTGCGTTCCAAATATGCTGACTGAAATCAAACGTTCCAGTTCGGTCGTAGCGAAGAAGTCTGTCAAGATTGTATTGGCTCAGATGCTGTTCTTGTCATCTGCCTGCAGTTAAAAAAACGAGGTGTCTCGAAATAACTCTCCTATATCTTTAAAAAGAGATCTTTATACAACAAAACTAAAATGAAACGTCTATTTTTTTCATTTTGAATAATATTTAGTTTATCATTTTCGCATTTGTTTAAACTCCTTTTAATTACAAAAAAAAAAAAAAAAAAAAACCTTAAAACTTATATCGCAAACTGTAAATCTGAATTAAGGAAGTTGTAAGTCATTTTGGTGTCAAATGCTCTTTTCTTGAAATTACTTCTTTTTAGTCGTATTTGTCAACAGTTGTCAAATCAAGATGAAAATATCACATGAAAACTAACGTGCACAGAAAATATAAACAACGAATCCTTAAGAAAGGCAAACATAGTTGAACTAAACGAAACATTTTACTGGTTCAATTTCTTTTAATAGATTATCATAAAGGCCATCATCGACAATAATAAATATTTAGAAGTCATATGTGGAATGAAATATTAATACTAAAACTTTCAGAGATTTTACATATATTACTAGTAGCAATTAATTTTTAGGTCCTAAGTGTTTAACGGGGTTGATGGCACTTTCACAAATTTATTTCTTTAGTGCACCCTCAGGAGAAAAGCAATCTATCTATATATATATATATATATATATCTGTTCTGTAACAAAACGACAGATCTGAGCAGTCCATTCGAATGGAAATTTCCAGCTAATCTCGACGTTAAAAAGAAATCATCTTGAAAATCTGTGTCTCCCAGCAGGGCTGATTTTCTTTTGATGCACATTTATTATATTTTAAAATCGCCTCTTACGTAGATTTTTTTATGCATTTTGGATAAAAGAAAGTTATAACAAACAATATTATTTAAAATTAATTGAACGCTTCCACATCACAATGAGCAATCTTTCTTTTCTTCCCAGGTAATATTAACTGTTATGGTGAAGAGACTTGGAAAAAATCGATGTCTCATGAAAAACTTGATGGCCTTAGATACCCTTGGTTTGACTTCAACAATAATCTTGCGAACCAAGTCTCTCACAACAAAAGAGATGATAGTGTCTCATCTTTGGATGGACGATAAAATATATACTGTCACTGAAAACGAATATGAGCCAGGTAAAAATTCAAAAAATCCTAGAATATTCCCCTTTCGATTTTGCTGTGTACTATTACTTAAGGAGGAATTATAACGACACATTTTGCCTCTAACTTCTTACGAGATATTATTTTGCTTTTGTAATAATGAATAGAAATGGGAAACGTACAATCACATGATAATTTACTGGCGAAAAGTACATAATTATGATAGTTTTATGATAGGTAGGCATGTTTGTACCACCCTTTTTGCTATTGCATTAAAAAAAATTAGTTTTTTGGTGGCGCCAATTTTATTTCCGTGATCGTTTTTTTAATTAATAGCTTTTTAATTTTTAATATAATCTGTAAAAATTATTATTTTTACAATAAAAATTTAACCAATATTTTTATTTTATCAGATCTATCAGTATCAATAAAGTTCGTTATGATAAAAAAAATATATGTTTTCTTTGTACTTTGACTTCAAAGTCCTATTAGTATAGCTCTTGGGCGATTAATCGCTGGGATGAGATTAACTCACAAATACCAGAAAACTGAATGTATATTTTGGACATCTTTTTTTAAACCAAAATTTAAAGGCATAGCTGCAATTGTAATCTCAAAATTACATTTTAAATTTCATTATTTGAGTCATTACATTTTTGCGTTATCTCGTTTGCATGATTGCGAAAGTTCAAAACCGAGAGACAGACCTTGTTGGTTTTTACTCCAAATTTGGATAGAAATCTACACTTTTAATGCTAAATCAGTGTAACAAATTTTATTCGTCTAGCTTTCTGGGTTTTGTAGTTATAGTGTTGAATTATATTCAGACAATTAGATTCTTCAAAGTTGATTTCCTTCATAATTTGCTAGATATCTACAAATTTGATGTAAAAGTCCTATACCAAATTTAAATCTTGTAGCTCAAACCGTTTTTTTAATTTTCACGTTCAGAGGTAGATAGTAATAATGCCTGTGTGTTTGGAGGTCTGAAACGAAGAAATTCATCAAGAACACGAGTTAAAAAATTTTGATGATTTCAATACTTTCTGTTAGTGCACAAAAAAAAATGCATCCGAATTTTCTTCTAGACGTATGAATGGGTTCTAAGTATGTTCGGTCCACAAATTCATCTCTCGATTTTTTTTCAGTCAAGGCGGAATACCTGTCAGCCAAGTACTTTTCCGATTTTTCTAGAGGAGCCATTTTGAGTAACTGTGCGGAATCTGCCGTAAAGAAGTAAAGTAAGTTGTTTTACAGACTATATCATTCAGTAATAGTAAAGAAAAAACTGTATTATGCGACTACAAAGACTTTTCACAAATATAGGAAGAAACCGCTGACAGAATTTTCAAAGCAAATGTTTTATTTTAAACACAACGGTTCTCGTGCACTGAAAATGGTCAAATATAAGGAAAAAATCTATATCGTTCTTGATATTGTTAAAAATATTGCAACAACATTTCGAAATGGGCTGTGAGTTATTAATCCTATTCATCTGTTCTTTTTGAAGAATTTTAATCTTTCCATGGGCTCGAAACTTATTGAGTAAATAGTAGCAGGACGATGAATATTATTTATGCATGGGAAACTTAAGGCAAAAATTTAAGAATGATAACAGAATATAGCCGAAACTTCCACGTCGAAAATATGCCAATAATTTATTTTTTTGTGTTTGAAAATAACCTGTTATTTACTTAAAATGAATGTACAGCTATTACTTCAAAACAAGCTGACAAATGTTCTCATCGGATTATTTTAATATTAAAGCATTTAATTTGTAAACAGCAATAGAATAGAATTCTCTCATGTATTAATTTTCCAGAGATATTAAATTTAATATGCAACAGCAAAGATTAAATTAGATTTAAATATTGAATCATGTGTGTGTGTGTGTGTGTGTGTGTGTGTGTG
>JAPMOR010080535.1:60376-83341 GCA_026543865.1 Argiope aurantia | reverse complement strand
TGTCGAATGTCTACATCGACTATAGAGTTTTGAGTTACTACTACTCTTTCGGCTTGGTGTGGAATTATAGTAATCTTCATTTAATAGAACGTTGCAAGGAATTATCTTTCCCCAAATGCACTCTATAGTGCTTATATTTGGGGCGTTATTTGAAATGGTAAAATTCCAAATTTAGGTGAATGCTCTCATACTCCAGGATTGTATATAATAATTTATTTATTCATTTAAAAGCATTTAAATAATAATAATAATAATATGCAGTAAAATATATTTATACATTAACAAATTTCTATGAATTTTGCATATCTTAACTAAGATTTTTTTTTTACTCTTTTGTATGCGTTTAATTTTTTTCTTTTTTGTATGCTTTAAACAATTCGAATTCGAGATTTTGTCTAATATCCACGTTTTACATCTACCAGAGTTCAAAAAACACGTTTTCGGAAAATGTCCGTCTGTCTGTGACAAATATAACTCAAAAATGCTTTGAGCTAGGTGGTTGAAATTTGGTATATGATCTTTACCAAATTTGCATATTTCTATCAAATTTTGAGTGAGACCTGTTCAGTGAAAGTTAGTCCTTCCGACTGTTCGAATAAAAGTTAATACATTAATTACAAAATAAACAGATCTAGATAGATAAAATGCGATACACAAATTTAACATCTTTAGTGTCGATACCTATTAAATTTTAAGCCAAATCCAAATCCAAGTTGACCATCTGTCGGTCTATACTCTCAGAAACATGTAAATCTGATTATTCAAAAACGCAGTGATTTAAATATATCAAATTCGGTATGGGATTTTGTGATTACAAATGCAGCTGTGTGTCAAATTTTTACTTCAATCGGCAGTGAAAAATGCATTTAATATTGAAAACACAAATTCGATTTCCGAATTACTATTAACCACATACCAGGGGTTAACAGCCAAATCCTCGCAAAGGATCACATGATAGATTCAGTAATAATGCTGAATTAGAGTCAGAAGTTAATATTTCGTTACTATTGTACACTAGTGTCATGCAAGAAGTTCTCTTGCATGAAAAGTTTATTAGAGGGTATGCAAGAAAGTTTTGGGGTGAATACTCACACTAGTATTCACAGTGTTTCTGTTATTCATTATGACTTTATTTTTAGGGTATCTATTACAAACTGCCGATTATTTCACTAAAAGCTTTAACATCTAATTAGGAAATAAAGTCTTGTAAAATTTTAGAAATTTTCTATCTCACTGAATCTTCTAATCTGAAGTAGCATGAAATTTAGAAAAGTACTTGAAACATCTCTCCTTTTAAGCAAGACAATATGTCCTACGAAACATATGCGATTTAAAGCAGTGAAATTGAAGGATTTAATATTAACATTGCATGCCGGTATATTTCACTGCGTACTTATACGTACAGAGGGTATTGTTATGTGAATTTCGAAGTAAATTTACTAAATATGTACCTTTGCGTGACAAACGATAGTGACAGATTACAAACAAACAACGTGACATATTGAGAAAAAGAAATCCAGATGTCGCACAACCCCCCCCCCCCATCAAATTACGTTTTCCACAATCATTAAAGAGAGGAATGCAGAAAATTCAAATTCCAGCGTAAACACCAATTCACGGGTTTAAAAACGGTTGATTCATGGTAACCGACAAGGCTGAAAACTTGTTCTTTCATGAAAAAACTTTACTTTATGATCTAAAAATAAAGTCCGAGTTTTCCTACATTATTCTCCAATTTTAAATATATATCAAAAATACGGATATGTAGATGCAGCAGTTTCTATAATATGCAACAGATGAAAATAAAATGGGAAATAATGATATTTTGAAACGAAAGTGAATGATTCATTTCATTTTTCATCAAAAATTCTCCGAAAATAATATCTGAAATGTCTATAGTAACTTTCTTAACTCTCCAGCCACAGTTTACGAATTTCAAGTAATTCTATTAAAAAGAAATATCATATGATTTGTTTTTAGTGTATTTATATGAATTAATGTACATTTTTTGAATGAGTTTTCTGAAAAACGAATATTTTACTATGACATAATCACGAAAAACATATCCCCAAAATATTTGATTAAAATTGAAGGCAATTTGGTAAGCATATATCAAGAGTTTTTCAATGTGTAATAGATCTTCAGATTTTAAGATTGCTTCATTTAGTCATATTTTATATTCATTTTCAGTTCAAAACATAGGGAAACTTTGAAAAAAACTATTAATAGCAACTCCAAAGATTCATAAAATATTTATATATAAAAATAATTTATATCTTACTGTCTCTTATATGCTAGATAAGTTATGAACTTTATACATTAAATGAAATTTAAGTAACTTAATTTTTTTTTTACTTATGGTTTTTTTAACATTGAAAATTTTGCTAAAATCTTATTATTGAGTAGAGTCAGCTTTCAAAAATTAATGGTAATATACATTTTTTTTCTATGAAGTAAGCCTTTAAAATGCATTTCAGTAATATTTGATATTATAAAGCATTTTTATGAATCATTTTTTTAAAGAAATTCTCTAAACCTATTCGAACTGCTTTCCGCGATCTTCCAACATGCTACAACGATCTCTTGTTTTTGTTTGTTTTGCAGTCATCCTTTGAACTGATGAATGGGGATCAATAGCTAATTAAGGGATTTTTTTTAACCGTCAGGGGATAATCTGTCTTAGTTCTTTTTTATCCACTTCAAAGAGAGCGGTCTGTTTGAAGTCTTTTCTCTTTTCTTTAGATTCCAAAAATGATGTACCCTCATAGGGGTGAAATGTTAGTTTGCTTCATAATTAATCTATGTCCTTCGACGAGTAATATGTGAGGGAGTATGTCAGAAATTAAAAATTCGTAATTAAAAGATCGAGCTTCTTTCTTGTCAGAGTACGATATTCATGTAAAAAAAAAATTAAAGAAGATCCGAACCTTTCGACCCAAACATTGTTATACGCCAATAATGTATGTTGACTTTTTAAATTTTCAATGTGATTTTATTCATTGCTTTTGTACAATTACTGATTAAGTTTTAAATAAGAACCTTTTTTAAATTTTGTACTTTTTTCTTGTAGATTACCTACAAGTAACTATGTGTCAATTGCTGAATCGCTAAATCCAATAATTTCTCCTGTAGAGAAATTTCAGCAATTTTTACATTATGCATGTCGTATGATTGTAAAGTTGGTTTACAACTGCATACGGCGTTTATCACCGATTAAAGCTCTCTGAAATTATTAAGAGGCACATTGTGATATGTTGCTAAAATCTTGAATTCGGAATTAATGAAAGGTAGGCTTTACAGCTGATTCTACAAAGATCCTTCATTTACAGAGGTACTGACACATGTTAGATTGGTAATTCACAACTGCTCTATCCCAAGCAAATCCAGTTACACCGCACCAAAATCTTTCACTAATGAAGGAAATGTTAGAATTGATGTGGTGTGAAACAGAGTGTTGAATATCCAAAACTTCCATCAACTTCCATCAATCTGTGCTTTTCGCGCTGAATGCAAGTGGGGTGAGAACATGTTTAGAGTACAAGGATAGGTAGGAGATTGGGGTACATTTTAGCAAGGCGTTCATTGGAAGACTTGAAGTGAAGTTGGCTTATAGTCTTTGTGAAGTTCTCTTAATGTCAGGTCTAACTTGATGAGTTAAAAACTTTAATGGTATGAAGCGGTATAGCACTATTTAGAATGAGGAATGAAAGTAAATGGCTGTTTTATAATGGCCTCTTGATTCAGAAGTGAATAGTTAGAAGAAAGAACTGCCGACTTTGATACCATCAGAATTCAAAGGTATTTATTTCAGGTACTATTTTCGTCTACCTCAAACAGTCCTGTTGCAGTTTGAAAATGGATCCTTGATCTAATTCGACTAAAGCCAATTCAAAAATGGGCGCTTTATTATTATAACACAATCTTTACAAGCTGCTAAATATTCTACATAGCGTTATGAAAGAGTTCTCTCAAAATTTCATTTTTCTTCGGAAAATCAAATAATAATTTGCTTCAGCAATTAAAATTCAAACCCGTTGGCACTCAAGGAGAAAGAAATAACTTGTTTCTCTATACCGATAATCACGAATTCATTTGCTGAGTTTTGAACGCTTTTATTCCACTTGATGTGTTTCATATTTGAAGAAATCAAATCTATTATTCATTCTTTACCTGATGCATTGACTTTCAAATATTATAAGCTCTCTTTCTATTATTTTCTGAGCTTACATATCAGTTAATCAATTGATTTAATTAAATTTTGGTATTTCGCATAGGCCGCCATTTTGTAGACTAGAAAGTAATTTCATGAAATTACAATATTTATCACTCTACATTATAAGAAGAATGAAGAAAAAAGTAATAAAGCCAAGGGAATTCCTGCTGATAAAATTTTGTTTCCAAAAACTGTTTTTTGATAAACTATTGATTATTCTCATGTATTTATTCTTTTTATGTTTGGCTAATAAAAATATCTTAATGAAGTGTTCTTAGTTCCATTTCTTTTTGGAATATGACGATATGGTTAAATTTGCTTCTCCCTACCTTTCGAAGCCCCCTTTGGAAAAAAAAGTGTTGCGTAGAAGAGGTCTGAACAAACCAATAAAAAATTTAATAATAGTTTTTATCTTATGTAACGAATGCCTTAAAAGGGAAATTATTCGCGCAAATCAGATTCTTTAAAATGTTGTGGGAAGGAGACATTTGTTCCAGGTAAAAGGATTCTATTCGAACGCTGAGTAGGTTTTCATAGCCACACACACATAACAAATGTACAATTTTTTTCCCCGATGATCGCTTGCTCTTGTACATACGAAAGAATGTTTGAATCTCTTCTAAGGGTTTGATTCGTCTTCCTTAATTATATATCAGAGTTAAGGTGCACACAATTTTTTTAATATCGTCGTAATGAATGTGAGTAATCCAAATAAGGAAAAATATTGCTAAATATGCAGAGATAATGTTAAGTTAAATCAAAGAAAAAAAGTGTACAGAACAAAATTGCTAACCCTGAATAGCTTTCCATATTATAAATTGGGCAACGATGGCCTAGTGGTAAGGTCTGGGCTTCGAACCCAGAAAGCCTCAAGTTCGAATCCCGATTGCACCGCAAGAACCGCCGTATAAGCGGGCCCGAAGCACATTAAACCCGTCAACGCACCTCCTTCCCCGATGCGATGCACAAGAATAGAGAAAGGGCGGCAGCTCAGGTGTCGTCTGCTCAGCTAAAAATTACGATTTTCGTCTTAAAACAGCTCCAATGCTACTTTAAAGAAAAAAAGAACTTTGAGATAAAACTAAACTAAAACGCGATAAAAATGTTTATGCACAATTGTATGCTCCAAATTTATTTGCAAAGAATTAATACTTAATTAATTTTAAAGTAAAACTTAAGTAAATATTTTTTTGCTAAACATTTATTACTTAATAAACAATCATATGAGAAATTTGTTTGCTCTAACCCTACACCATGAAATATTTTAAACAATCATTATCTATATGCATTTAGCGTCACTCATGTCGCAATTTACTGATAGTATATTATCCTATAAATATTATTACTTTGAAAGCTTGGCTCTAATCGCTCTAATTTCGCCAAAATTTTAGTTTTTATCTTTGCCCAATGATAGAAAGAGTTGCGTGACTGATGAAGACTGGATCTGATAATTTGGCGAAATGATGCAGAAATATTGATGCCATCAATCATCTTGAGTCTCGATCGCCTGCTGTGAAAAGAAGGAGGGGCAAAGATGGATGATTTTCGGAGCAATCTTTGGCGACTATAGGTTGGAAAACTCCGTGAAGAAAATCATGCTGGGGGTGGGGGATTCTTCGTTTGACTTCTCATTGCATGCACTTTATGATATCCTTTGCGTTTCTTCGTATATCGACTGAATCTAAAGAGAATATATGTCTACAATTTTAAATTCAAGGCTATATATAAATTTACAATGTTGTAACTATTTGTAAGTTTGAATTATGACGCAAACATACATGAATAGACTATTTGAAACAATTTTTGGATAATTTAGTTCAAAATTTGATAGAGGTCTATAATTTTAGTCTAAAAATCAAACAACAAATTTTATTTCTTCAGTTTTTTTTAGGCATTGAGTTGACAAATATGATTTTAAACCCTTTGCACTCGGAAAAGTAATTCGGAGCATAATTATTCATTTTAATACAGAAAATTGTTTATTACACCAAAAAATAAATACATACAATTGTTTTCAGTTGAATTTCCCTGAAAAAATGAATCTACATCTTTTTACCATTCTGTAGGTATTTTTAACAAATAAATAAATAAAATTTCAAAGTTATGCACAATCCAACTGCAAAGGGTAAAAATTATAGTCAAAAGAGTCTAAAAAGAAAAGATTTATCAAAATTTCTAGGAACGTATCTGTCCTTCGGTTCGCATGTACATGAGCACTATAGCTGGAATGTGTTACAAATTTTCCTAAAGATTATAGCACTTATAAAATGCGATGTAAATGACCGATATGTATGTTATGCTACAAATGGGCAGTCACTGCCAGTGGTGGATTAATCAGGAACTAAGGGAGGGGGTACAGATTCCTCAGGCTCCTGTTTTATTGAGACGAATCATAAATGCATTTTAGCCACTTTCTAAAGCTAAATACAGTGAGCAAGTAAAAAATTGACGCCATGCCCAGAGCCACTTATCATCAGCGTTAATACTTGCTGTAATCCTATTTACAACAAAGAGAAAAAAAATATTCTATGTCGCCCAATATTCTCGCTAAGCAACTATATGCAGCCTAATGATAATCATCAGAAGACCTATTATTGATAGTCTGACATTGTTATTTTTGATTTCTCAAATCTAACACCAAGCAATAATAAATTTAGTAAATTTTAGAAAAAGTGGTTATGAAGCGATCCGAAAATTAAATGAAATTCATTCAAATTTGTCTTTTTGATTGTCTTAGGAGTCGATAGAAAAATTGACTTCGAAATTTTGAACAATATCCATGTTTTATATATCCTTGCATTCGGTTAACATATTTTTGGTATAATATTTATCTTTGTGTAAATATGATACTATATAAATGCAAGGAATTTGATGGATGAAACTTGATATGTAACTTTACCACCAAAGTAGATTTATGCCAAGTATAGGCATGAATGCCAAATATCTATGATAAATAATAAATATAATGAATTACATGGATAAAACTTGATATGCAGTTTTATCATCAAAATGGAAGATTTGAATCAAACTTTGGGTTTATATAACTTGAATGTTTATATATCCCTGCAATCGGGTGCACTTTTTCGAACTACTCGATTTATGTCGAGTAATCCAAAAAAGTGCATTCTATTCTCTTTTCTGTACAATGAAAATAAACATAAAACATTTCGTAGTAAGGAAATACCAGGTATAATTGATTGGACAATGCCGGTGTAAGTATGATAAATTATAAGTATAATGAATTAGATGAATGAAATTTAATATATAGTTTTTATCGTCAATATGAAAGATTTGTATCAAATTTTGGACTCAGTTTATTTATGTCGAATAATTAGAAAGTGTGTTCAATTTTTTTTCTCTGTGCAATGAAAATAAAAATGAAACATTACATAGTAGGGAAATACAGGATATAATTGATTGGAGAATACTTTCAAAGGATGAATTAGATAAATGAAACTTAATATGTAGTTTTATCATCAAAATTGAAGATTTGTACCAAACCTTTGACTCAATTAATTTATGTCGAATAATTTTAAAAAGTGTATTCGATTCTCCTTTCTGTATAATGAAAGTAAACATGAATCATTTCATAGAATTAAAATACAAGATATAATTATGTGGAGAATATTCCCACTGCCTTTTGCATGATAAAAACTTTTTCCTCTCATTCTGATTCTCGCAGCTATTAAACAAATATACTTATTTCCGAAAAGTGCGACGAAAAAAATAATTCTATTATCTTAACTCTGATGAACACCATTTTTCTTTTCTCTCTTATGGACAATTTAAGGTATTTTTCTTTCTTGTCCCATTTAAGTTCGAAGTTTCTGGAGGGTCTTTCGAAAGTAAATATTGCCAGAAGGGTGGATGGGGGAGTCGCGATTACGTCCCCCCAAAATCGATTGGTTCCTTTTGCGATTACATCTTGATTCGACAGAAGGGTCCCTTCCAGACTTGATGGATGCCCCGTTTTAATTGGATGCCCGAAGAATTTTTTAATGTTCGGAATTTTAATATTTAAAACTGAGTTAGCTGTTTCTGAACGGAGAGTGTAATGGATTTGGGAACTCCACCAGGAAAATGAAATTAAGCAGTCATCAAGTTTAGAGACGAGATGCGTGCCTCTTTATTACATTTTCACCTCCTACAACCTCCCCCCCCCCCCCGATTTCATGAGTTTACAGATTTTTTTTGAAGTTTTGGTGGATGAAGGCGGGGCTTCTGATTGAAAACACTAAAACTAGTTCTATGAAACTTTATCTCGAGAACTTCTGTGCAGCCGATATTTTTCCTTCACAAATGTGCAGGTTGGTTATAATTAAACTTCCACTATAAACAGCTTCCTACAACGCAAACGGATGAACGGATTGCGACAAAATTTGGTATATAAACTATACACGAGAAGCGCTCACGGAATTTCGAAAAAATTTTTTAGTTCCAAAATGTTTACCAGAGGGAACATTTTCCGGAAAAAAAGCATTAAATTTAACACAATAAACAACCAAAACGGAATACAGAAACAATATTTACATTTATTGACAAGTTTCTGATCACCTTGTTATTGAACCACATTAAGTAACGGTAAAGAAAAAGAAATAACAGCACGCTGTTTAAAGAGAAAAAAAAGCAGTTCAGTTCGCAGAAACAAGAACAGATTAGGACGAAATTGCAATAGAGGAGCAGTTGTTAATCGTGTCCAGGACAATGATGGGAAAGGTGTTCCATGCTACCACCCTCATTCACCTGCAAAATTTCAAGTCTATGGACAATATGTTCAACAACAGATCGTACTGATCAGCTGTGATGCTTCGCACTTGAAGCGCTATGGAGTTCTTTAAGTCACTCAACTTCGTAATACCTCCAAATACACCAAACTTTTCAAGTAAACTGAATATTTTTTCTCAAACAGCCTACTATTATTTCTTCCTTACTTTTACTTAATGGGGTTCGATAACAAGATGATTAGAAACTGGTCAATAAATGTTAATATTTTTTCTCTATCCCGTTTTGATCGCTTGTTGAGTAAAATTTAATTTTCCGGAAAAGGAAAATATTTTTGGAAAGATCAACTAGCTTATTTTAAATCGAAGTTTGTGAAATAGTTTGTTCCCTTTAACCAGCTAGAATAGAGTAAATGTTCACAACCTTTCATTACCGGTATCTATTGTGTATTAACTATGCTAATATAATCACATCTAGTGGAATCTCTGATTAAAAGTTTTAAAAAACGTATGTTTAATTTTACCCTGTTCCAAATACCCTCGGGCTCACCTAATGAAAACAGGCTGCCTTCTTGAAGAACCAGATTCACTTTTATGCACGGAGAAAACATTAAAAAAAAACATTTGGAATCCGATCGTAAATAATAATTTATTGTCAAAGTGCATATTGGTTTACCACGAATGCTGTAAAAAGTAATCAGTTTGTGAAATGCTCCAAACATTCCGAAAGGTATTTTGAAGAACAACATGGAACAAATTAGATATAGTTTTTTTATTACAAAACAGATCGTGGTGTCCGCCAAATAAATTAAAAAGCTATATCTAATTCTCTCTGATAATTCCAATTTCTTTTTCTGGAAATCATTTCTCATATAAACTGTCCTTTCACAATCGTCTCCCTCCCCTGTTTTCAACTATTCTGGCATTCTATGTACAATTAGAAAACTAAATCCATGAGCAAATCATGATTTTATATTCTAAAGCTATCCATTCCAAAATACTGTTATCTGTGGATTAATATCAGCAGTAAGAACAAGTGGATGTCATGTTACACGTATTTATATCATCCAAGTGTCTAGCAGATATTTGAAAAGAACATTGCTGAATTAATTCAAAAGTCCGATTAGTAAAGTTTAATAAGAAAAACTGCATTTTCATAGCAAAATTTATGCTTATTGCTTAAAATATACAAAATTCAACTTTATGGATGAAATATTATGACATTTAAAATTTGAGCAGCACGTTTATTTGTTATATTACACAAACTCGGAAACATCTGCATGCAATGGGAAGTTTTCTATTTTTACTTTCTAATATGTGAAATGTAGATAATGTATTCTAATCATCAGAAAATTGGAGCTCGAGATTTTGACGTATCTCCCTGTTTCACTTCTCCCTGAATACGCAAAACATATTTTTGGCTTTCTACCGGTTAGTCTGTGACAAAGTTAACTCTAAACCGCTTTGAATTAAACGGATGAAATTTGGTATACAGTTTTTACATCAATTTTGTAGATTTTTGGGAAGTTTTAAGCAAAATCTGTTCAGAGGAAATATATCTGTCCTATAATACGAATATAAATACATATGACAGCTACAAAATCCATAGAACTAGATGGTTAAAATTCGGCACATATATTTAACATCCATATAGAAGAGATCTATCAAAGTTTCAGCAGAATTCGATAAATATTTGGACGTCTGTCAGCCTGTACTTCCAGAAACATGCAAATGCAATAAACCAAAAACGTCTCGACTTAAATATATTAAGTTTGGCATTTGATTTTGTGACTACAAGTGTAGTTTTGTGTGAAATTCTTATTTCAATCGGTTAGGAAAAATAAGTCTAAAAATTAAATTCGTTTTTTTTAATTTTTTTTTTAGTATACCATTAATCGCAAGTCAGAAATAAATCGCCAAAACACTTGTCTAGGATGATATGATAGATCCGATATAAATGCTAAACTCAAACCAAAAGTTAATATTTCGCAACTGTCGTACGCCAATGCCATGCGAGGGGTTTTCAGAACCATGCACTAGTTCCACAATTTTGAGCAATGAGAGGGAGGAGAAACACCTTTATTAAAGAGTATGCGAGAACGTTTTGGAGAGACCACTCTCGATAGTTTCATACTTCCTGTCCCGTTCTAAAAATGTCCGCCTATTGGCAAGAGGCGAAGCTAAGAGTCGTTAAGCAAGTGATAGTTTTCCCATCCCTTTGCCCTTCCTTAACTTCCAAACCATTTTTTTTATTACTATTGATTTAAATTTTAATTGTTGTATCAACCCTTGATTACAGTTGAGATAATAGAGTATTTAATTTTGGATCAGTTTCAAGAAATTTTTTTTAAGCATTTCGCCTATAAAAAAATACAAAATTAGAACTAACTTCAAGGAAATAGAAAGAAAATAACAAGCTTGTATTTAACACAATCAAACAATTATTTAATTCTAGGATTGGAAGTTTCTAATTATGAAATAATATATATTTAGAATTACTAATCAACCCAATTTTCAAAAGATAGTTAGTTAAGAATGCTATCAGAGCCATATCCCAAAATTTAAATGATACTTGATTTTACTTGAAAAAAGCTGAGTACTCGACCTTTGTAAATTAATTTTCTCGAAAAGCACCATACAAAAAATTCTGGAGACTGCGAAGATCCCTGAAACTGTTTCTCGGTTTTCCTACTTATTAATCCTGTCCAAACTATTGGAAGAGCTGGTTTACAGGGATACTATTATGTACAATAATTAATCTCTTCATATGAAACTTACTTAACTTTGGAATTAAATGACACATCCTGTTTAAGACATTTATTATTATTTTATTTCCTATAATATTACAATAAGCATTTGAGATATTGTAGCGTTTCTGTTTTTGGTATTTTAAATTATTTAATACTTGCATTTAATTGCAGATTTAAGATTAAAAATTCCAAAATTCGATGTGCGAGTCAGACTCGTCAATGTACGCGAAAGGGTTAAAATTTTCTTTAAATATGGTCATATTTTTCTTTTCATTTGATCTAATTTTGTACTATAATTTCGATTGAATAATCTTATAATATTAATCTATATTTCGTTGCATAATGTATGTAAATAATGTGGTTTACATAAACTTATGCATTGCTTATTTGCATCTTTTTAAACTCGCTTGCATCAAGAAAATGCACCCTCTTTCCAATTCCGGTTTTCATTTTCCCAACGAATCTGCCGTCCGCGAAAATGGAAAAGCGATTTAATTATTCGCTCGAGGCGAGAATAATTTTATTTGCCGCGGCACTCGATCGAAACTCGTTATTCTGCCGTTCTATTTTGAATTTTCCTTTCTCCCGTGAACCTCTAACTATATTTTTCGTACGGATTCACGCCTTCAGTTAAGTGACACATTGTGGGCTCTATTAATTTTACCAAAATGTAGACTGCTTTCCATCAAATAAATTTCCTGAGTTGTTTGAGAAAAAGTTCATTAATTCCAAAGCCAATTTACTTTTCAAAATTGTATTATATATCTATCCATATATATATATAGGAGTCCATTCTAGTCTTGGTCTAATTTCTCAGCTTTTAGAGAAATGCATATTGATTGTTTATTCTGAAAGCGGTGCAAGTCTATTTTATTAAAAGAAAATGAGATAACATATAATTTGTCATTAATTTAATGTTTTAATTATCATTAATTTAATGTAATAATTTTTATTTGTAATTAATTAATATGAAAAAATATAAACTATAGCATTAAAAGTAATTTTTTGTGGAACTAACTTATTAAAAAATATTTTTTGAAAACATGAAATTTCGAAGGAAGATACATTGCATTTAGAGAACGCCAGTGCTAAAACATATAAAAGATTAATGAAATATTCGAATTAAAAATAATCAATATTTAAAATGAATTAAATTATAATAAACGTAAAGAAAAATTGGAGCAAAATTTTGCTCTGATTTTTCTTCCTGCAATTTTTTTAAATTAAAGAAATGATAAATCAGGCCTGAAGACTTTATCAAGGATCTCTTCAAGCAGGGATTCAAACTAGACATCTTTTCTGCAATGGGTATGACTCTCGTTCAAGTACTGTTCCTTAGTGATACTTAGTCTAGTTAATATTAGGATTTTTACTTTCTCATGTACGTAGTATAGAGAAAATATAGCAATCGTCAAAATATTCGAACTCCAGATTTTGACAAATCTCCACGTTTTAGACCACCCTGCGCTTGAAAAACGCACTTCTGTAAAATGTCCGTTTGTCTGTGATAACTCAAAAATGCTTGGAGCTAAATGGATGTGATTTGGGTACACACTCTTTACACCAAATTTATAGATTTCAATCAAATTTGAGCAAAATTACTTCAGAGGAAGTCTATCTGTCCGGCTGTTCGAATACAAGTTAGAATAATAACTTCAAAACTAGGAGGGTTAAAGGGATAAAATTTGGTACACAGATTTGACATCTGTAGAGTAGATAACGCTAAAATTTTGAACCAAAATTTTAGTTGGCTGTCTTTCGGTGTGTACCCTCAGAAACATATAAACGCAGTAATTCAAGAATGCATTGATTTAAATGTATCAAATTTGGTATAAATTTGTGTCAAATTTTTGTTTTAATCAATGAGGGAAGACACTTTAAAAAATAAATGCAAATTTTTGATACTATTAATCGCATCAGAGATTGATCGCGAAAGCATTCACGACGGATGCCACGATGCGTTCGTTCCCTATAATTGCTAAATTCACACCTAAGTTTGATATTTCGTAACTATTGAACGTCAACGCGATGCAAGACGTTTCTGTGAAAATAGCTTTATTAAAGAGTATGCGTTTAGCTTTGGGGGGTGGGGTCACTCCCTCTGGTTAAAAATAGCAATGTTTTATTTAATTCAAAATTGGGATCTATTGCGCGCTCATATATCTTGATTTCTCTCTCTTTGCTGCCTTTTGATTGCCCCCTAACAACTCTTCCTATTATTCTCCTTAGTGATTCCTGGCTTCTCTTTTGCTCTTGATATTCAGTCTAAATTTATCTGTGTCGGGTATTTATTTCATCTTTTTTTCAGTTTCTATTTTAAATTTTAATCTTTTACATTTTTTGTTTTCTTTCATGTTTTTCCAAATAGTTACCCAAAGTTTTAATTCCAAGATATGAGGTTGAATGTTCCCAATGTACCACAGAAAAGTTTCTTCACTTTGCTGTAGTATAGCAGTTGATTATGAAAATGGTACAAGTTCATTTTCCATACTAAGGTGGCGGTGTCTCATGGTTGCATTTGTCTTATTTCACATTGTGGATGATAACCTTACAAATTTTTTCTTCTAAAAACGGATAATTTTATATTAACACAAGTAGAGATACACGTAAGAAGAAATGAAAAATAAATAATATTTTGCAACTGTTGAAACATAAATAATAGTAGTACCTCATATTAAGCTTAAAAATTTATATAAATATAAAGAACATTCAAAATAGGAAATATTATTCCAGTTTTATTTCTTGTTATTATTTCTAAACAAAATTGGATTGATTAAAAATTTATTTTAAGGGATATTTAATTTTTAATAATTTCAGTTAAGTGATAATTAGGAAAAGATCACAATTCCATTTACAATTTCTTAAAATATATTATTTTAGCAAAATTCGCCTGAAGGAAATTTATATAATCAAGTTACATATGGATAAATTAGTAGAAGCATCTCCAGACTTGACATAAATAATTTATATTTTTGAATTAATAAATAGAACAAAACAGACATTGATAAACACAGAAAACAGACTTGCACCACTTTTAAAACAACGATCCATATGCTTTTAGTAGCAAAATTCCTGTAAATGATGTTTAATAAAATTATTTTAAGTTACTGAATGAATAAATAAATAACAGAAAAAGTTACAAAATACAAATTTTGTTAATTCCCCCGATATTTTAAGTCATATCTACCGAATACTGAGATATTAACATTTTAAACAAGAGAAAATTGCCTTCCTTTATTAAAAATTTATCGATTTATCGAATTTCGAATATCACTATTTTATATGTTTTTAGAAACATTCAGAGATATACCGATTAAGGTATGCTAATCAAGATACGCTATTGCATTAGAGAGAAGCATCACATGCACAAGCAGAATCGTTACAGGGAACTTATATGACAGGGAATTGTATCAAAGAAATAGATACAACAGATTAATTGTGCAATATATGCTTAATGGAATACATATTTAATCTGACACACCAGTTCAGTTTTAAGAATAACAACATGCGGAGTATGTATAGCCTCCATCGATAAATGTTTTGAACATTTACTTTAAGTACTCGAAAGGACCATTGTTTATATGATATTGTTACAGAAAATTTCCAAAATCCATCCAATAGATTGTATGAAGGAAAAAATTCAATAGACTCAACAATAAATAATGACATTTTACTCTACACAAAATACCGGTAAAAAATACGGACACAGCTTACACAAAACAGCATGCAATAAACAATAACACATAAGCAGAGCATATTGCTATTAAATAGTTATAGCAGCAAAAAAAAGATCAATATTTCACAGTGAAAATTCGCTTGACTACACGCTTGATCTCAACTCAGTTGCCACAGCTCTATCTTTTATAGTTTCCATGGCAGGGTAAAGAAGCTTCTAGAAGGATATTTTATCTTCTTTCCTAATTAATATATCACCAAAATTCTCGAATATTTTTTAATTTTCATTATATCGCCAAATGGTCGTTAAATTTATCGCCATGATCAGGGTGATTAAGCTGGCATCCATCCAGTTATCTGAAAAACTTTCTTCTTTTCCATGAAAGTAACTGAATAGGGAAGCAATAATACAAAATCGCAACATTATTTTCCAGTTATAGTATCTGTCATGATATTTCAATTTGTAATGGTGTTATTTAAGAAACAGTTTCGCTCTTGTGTGAATTTATATTTAACATAGCAGCTGCCGTGTGTTTCGTCTTTGATTCACATCTACTGTCCAATCAGTAGATATGAATCCCTTACCTATTATCTAATTATATGATTTATTCTTTATTACTGCATTTCAGTGAAGAAAAAAGGGTATAATTTAATTAGATAGATAATCCGAATTACAGGCCTAAAGCATGGCAGCTAACTTGTTAGTTAATTTTATCTCGAAGAATTATGAGTAATTTATCCGTTTTTCTTACTTCACGCCAGTTATAACAATCCTCTTTTTCGTTTGTAACTCTATGGTCAGTTGCAAAAGGCTTGTTGCCTATCTTTCTTTGAAATTAATCTCGTGATTTTAGAAACACAGGCAGGCACACAAGAAGGCTTGTTGCCTATTTTTGATTGAAATTAATCTAGATATTTTAGAAACACAGGCAGGCACACAAGAAGGCTTGTTGCCTATCTTTCATTGAAATTAATCCAGAGATTTTAGAAACACTCTCAATAATGTCGTAATTTATCATTACTTATTTATTTCTTTTTTTCTGTGCTTTAATTTATCATTATTTTTTCCCCTGTAATTTCTATAATTTTATTTGATTTATTTTTAAACTTATTTTTATTATTCTGAATTAATTATTACTTTAAATTTTAAATTTTAAGCATTTCTAGTGAAATAAAGTTTGAATGTGCGCTGCTTTAATTTTTTTCAACACAAAATAATTATCATAAATGGATATTCTAACTGAAAGTATTTCTTCAAAAGCCCGCAAAACATACTGTGGCATAAAGAAGTAACACTATTTTAAATTCCAATTTCAAGTCATTGTAGTAGAAGATAATTAACTAGTGGCGATAAATATTAGTGACTAGTCAAACTAATATTTATTTCGTCCAAAATCTGCAAAACATGTAGTGATGTAAAGAGAATAAACAAATATTGAGATATAGAGCCTTTTTTCTTACTCCCTCATTATTTTTGTTTCTGGAAAATAAGTGAAGTGTTCTGGAAAAGAAGTGATTAACTTCTGTTTAAACAGAAAATCGGCTTACCTTTTTTTCTCAGCCCTAGCTACACTAGCGAGAACATGAATTGTTTTTTGTGTCGTATCAGTTGAAAAAAATTCGTAATAATTATTGATCAGAACTCTAATTATTTTAGTAATTGCTTCAGAATAAAAATGTTACGTTCAAAAACATACACTCAATAAAAAGACTCTTCTAGTAGTGTTAATTCAATCCATAATAGGGGAGGGGGAAGGGATTACGTGGTATTTTTCGGTTCTTTCGCCTCCTTATCTATGGCTAATCAATTCTCTGAAATTAATTTTCGGTTCTTATTTTTTTGTAAACATTTTAATTAAAAAAGGTATGTAAGAAAATAATATTTTCTAATTAATTTTCGACTTTTCTTTGTAGCTTTTCCAGCATTGATTACATAAAAAAACCGCCAAATTTTAAACAAAATTTTTTTGGGAATTTTTCTTTGTTAATCTGTTTAAGAATATAGTGTTTAAGTGTTTCAGTCTAAAGCTAATAAGTAGGCAGAGTTTCGAGAAAAAAATTCGAAAATATCTTACCAAATTAAATATTGAAATTTTTTTTTAATATTTAATTCGGTAAATTAAATACTGAAAAAGGACCATCAAACCTGTGTTATACGAGTAAAATGGCGTTACGCAGTTGTATCAACTAATTCCGTATGTTGAGCCACTTTATTATTGGCTGTTATTACAAGTAATATGATAATTATGTTCTATGACCATCCAAAGTTGGAGAGGCGAATTTTAAAGAAACAAATTTCAAAATCATTCTTTCTCGCTCTTTTTTCTAAATTTTTCAATAACAATTGTTTATTTATATGATTAGTCAAATGGAAGAAAACATTCTTTTTTGTTGCCAGAGATTGAAGTTAGATTTTGGGGACACGTGGAAACTCTTCTGCGATGTTTGGATACTTTGGCGATGAATTAGAGATTCTTCAATCTTCAAACTGTGAAATATTGCATCTCGAAAACAAGGGAGAGACAAATGTAGCCTTCCATAAAGAGGAAGAGATGTCTGTGCCTTCTTGCTTCTGATTTCTATTTAGAAAGAATTCCATTTTAAAAAGTGTAAATTATTGCACACATTCAAATATGCGTTCCTGTCCTTTTTGTGTACGTATAATATCTATATTTTTTCCTAATATTTGGGTCATAAATTCAAAAAAGAAGATTCATTACAACTTTCTTTTTCCTTTTCTAATTCCATAACAGTTGGAGCAATGAGAATGAAAAAGGTGAGAGTCAATGCAACTGATGATGGACTTTCAGTAATGTATGATAAGCTTAGGTCAAAACTAGGCAAAGGGAACTGAAAACCACTTTTAAGGCATTAAACCTTGAAGTCAAAGGTATTGAAATTTGTGAGAAAAGTTTTTGTTATGATGAGACAATAATTCAACCACATAAAATCATTTTTCTCTCTTAATTAACAAGGAAATTGTGGGGAAATAAAAATTTCAATATCCAATATTTCCTCCTCCATTGGATAATACATCTTAGAACTGGATAAAGATCATCACCCTTCCTTCAACATGCCGTTTGGATGTTCAAATATAATCAATATTACTTGGTTTATCCTGTTCTAAGTTAACCTGGCTAAAGTGTTGCAGACATATAAGTTTTTGAACGAGGTGTGGTTTTAGATTCTAGGACCACGACCTGTAAAGATCTACTGAATTTTCTTCTGATGTCTTATCATGAGAACCATAAGAACCAAATAATATTCCGATAAGTTATATCTAAAATGAACTTCCTCTGCCAATGCGGGATTTTCTGTGACTTTATTTAATAAATTGCAAGGAGAAAAAACGATAAAATTCAGTTCAAAATTTTGAAACTTTACTCTTTTTTGGATATTTTTTTGTTACAATCTTAAAATGTAAATTGAACTCTAAGGAATAAATTTCTTTGCTTAAAAAAAAAGGGATATTTGAATTGATATTCAGCAGTCCTGTCTTCCATCCCAACATACATAGAGATGTAAACCATATAACCACGTGTCTTAAATTTTCAAATAAACAGGCGATTACGTTAGTAATAAGAACCATGACACACAGTCATATTCGAAAAAGCATATGTGTATCTTAGATTCCCATCCATATTTAGAGTAGTGTAGAAAATCGGTGTTAGGGGCTTCTTTATCAGAATTTACGATTTTGCATGATAGACATCATTGGCAGGCGGTGGTGTATCTTCGTATCGTGGTGTGGATATATTTGCATTTGCTTCCTTTCTGTGTCAGTTAATATAATAAGTATAAATGGCTAATAAAATATCGTATTACTTTCATTCTCCCTCCTTGTTTGATTTGAAAAGGGGGTATAAAGAAATATATATTATATATAAGATGTACAAATATATATAAGATATCGTATTATTTTCATTCCTCCTCCATGTTTGATTTAAAAAGGGGTATAAACAAATATATATTATATATAAAATATCGTACAAATATATATAAGATATCGTATTATTTTCCTTCTCCCTCCATGTTTGATTTAAAAAGAGGGTATAAATAAATATATATTAGTCAATGTTATATAAATATAAATAAACTATATATATTAGCCAATATTTTGCATGCCCTGTGGTATGCCTTAAACCTGACATCCGTGACGCCTATATCTTTCGTATCCCTTGGACACTATACCACTGCAGCTGAAAGCCAAGTTTGGCATATTGCTATTTTGTGCAGAGATTTATAGAAGACAATTGATTAGCCAAGTGTCAAGACAGATATCCAAATAGACGCACAATTTGAAGTTTTAAGGGAGTGTGCGGAAACCTCAATCCTGATCACTAAGGGGGCCCTGGATTCCTCGGAAGCAAATATTTGAGGCACCTTCATAAGAAACATATAAATCTTAATTATATACCGTACATATGAATGAAAACTCAATCAAGTAATAAGACTTAACCTATTAACTGCATTTATGGATTTTGGAATTTTACATATACCTCTCGGTGTTAAAAATATATTTAGTCCTCTTGATATATATATATATATATACAACAAGTGAACGAACTAATTTGAAATTCGTCTGTAAATTAAACGGAACAGATTTGTCATATTTCAAGAATTCTATTTTGGGTTTCTTTTTTTATATTGTAATGAAGTATACTGTATATACATATACACTTTAAAAGTTAAAATAATTATTTTTCACTTATTTATTCTTTTATTTTTTATTGATCATTTTATAAAGATACTCTTTTTTAAAAATATAAAATATTCTCAAAACAAAACATAAATTGAATACAATTATATTATTAAAGATTTTTTTGTGCATATATAAAACTTATCTGGCCAACTATTTAAAAAAATGTCAATCAATAGGTTAAAATTTCGATCATCATTTGATTCTCAGTTATGTCATTATGTTATAGCTATTTAGAGGAAACGTTTTAAAAGTCTTGGTACCATTCTACTTCAAAGTCAATATGAAGAAGGACGCGAAGATTACTCTAAATATTTGTCTGAAATGCGATAATGAATTTTTGAATTTTAGAAATGAAAAACTGTTTAAAAGAAATCACAGCACTCGTTTCGAGAAAGGATGAATTCACCATCTAATTGAAAGAGTAAAAATCATCAGGCATGAATAAATTAAAAATCAGTCTGTGTCTATAAAGCATGATATATATGTCCTGAAACACTATGTTTATAAAACAATTTTTGTATGTATAAGTGATACAAAAATCACTCTTATTATTTATTGTTAAGTGGCAATGGCCAAATGTAAATAAACCATCATACTAAAATCAGATTGATTCATTGATGATTTTTACATTTACACTGAAAACAATGCTTCGATTAATACATTAATGGAGCTGCAAAATATTCTTTAAAATATTCTGGACATTGCTCATCGTGTTACAAAAAGCTACATTCAGTCAGAGGGAAGAAGATTTAAAGGAAATCTAGAAAATTAAAAGTTTAGATGAGTTCAAAAATAGACTTAAACGTCGCCAGATAGATAATCGTTGCAATTGGCTTATGGAAATTGATGTCCATACTTTTCATAACATTTGCCTTACAAAATAGTCCTTATAATAACTTGAGACTCAAAGAGTTACATTGTTAATTATATAAATTTCATTTACGTACCTTTCCCCCTTAATTTCAATGATATTTTTAATTTAATTTGATACACTATCTGTGGTAATGCTTATAAATTCCATGACGGAATTCAAACTCATCCATCAAAACATTCAATACTAGGAGTTACCAATCATTAATTCCGTAATCAGATTTCGACTTTTATTTCGTAATATATACACTTTTTAATTTGCAGTATATTGGTAAAATTGATTTCAGGGGTTTTTTTTGTCGCATTAAATAACAAAGTGAAATGCTTTAAAAAGGCATTCTATATTAATTATTTAAAAATCAAAGGAAGTCAACAATCTGGTCGTCAAAGGCGGCTAGTGTTCAAATAATGCATTTAGCTTGAAAATAGTTTAACATATAGGCTCTTTCTATCTATCTATATTTCCCCTTCAGAAATATGCTACAAAGGTACTGAGAATTCCATCTATTGCTTATAACAAGCCCTTTGACATTTTGATAGATTCTCTACATATCTTTCCTTACTTGGAAGAGGGGGGGGGGGTAGATGGCTCTCTCTGGTCCGATTCCGGCTGGAATGTGTTCGGCGGTCTTTATCGTTAAACGGCTGGCCACTACCGATATCGACCCTAAAGGAACTTATTAGCTTGCCGACCCCATCGATCGGAACACCAAACGGGCCACCTTCTAACTGGGTCAATTAGGATTGCGTCCATTTCCCTTGAAAATCATTCTGGGAACTTTCATATAATCCTGTTGTGTTCTTTTTTTTTTCCCTAGAAAATTTTACTGAGCAATGGCTGTAATGTAAATAAATTGAAGGAGAAAAATAATGTAATATGTTAAAATCAATTATCAATTTAAAAATTCAATTGAATCATAGTTAATAATTGATAATATCTATCAGAACAAGCTTCGCTCGGCAGTTCTTTCTCTCTCTCTCTCTCTCCTTCTTCTTCTTCTTTTTTTTTTGAAAATATTTTTTTGGAGAAAATATTTGGAAACGAATCACATACTGATTAAATATGAATATTTTTCTATATTACCTATATATGAACTAATCATTTAAATAATAAAACCATGAATGCATTTAGTTTAAATATGTCATTCGAAACAAATTGTCATATTATAGCTTACAGTTTACCTACCATTACTTATATTTTTGAACTTACAGCCAGTTTTACAATGGTGAAATCGGGTCCAAGATGGCGTTATATGATATTGTCAGCATGAGAGCAGATAGATAAAAACTCTAATAGTTTATTTTAAAAAAAGAATTTTTTGTGTGTGCATAAAATGGTGTTTTTTCAGGAAAAACACCTTTATCGACAAACTTAAAAATCAATAATATGAAATATAAATATGTAAGTAAAAAATAAAACTAAAAGCACGATTCGAAACGAGGACCCGTAACATACGCATCATTTATATTATTCTGAGTTCTATACTGCACTAGCCACGCTTCGAAGAGGAAGTTTAATATACTTATTCTAATAGTTAAAATTGCGTGTGGGTGAAATCACTTTTTTTTTCAGGAAAGACATTTATGTAGATAAACTTAAAAAGCCAAACATTATCGATATTTTAAAATTTGATTCAAATCGTTAGAGTCGTTTCCGAGATACAAAGAAAAATTAGACTTATACCAAATATCTCGGTGAAAGATCGAACATTTTATTATATTTTTATATATTCAGACTATCACCGATGTATGTCTATAATCACCGACATGATCTGGTCGAATACAAGTCCCTGATGTCGACTGTGGGCGTACAGATGCTTCAAATGTGTTGGCGGTTCGTTAAGCAGATTTATACCCGCAATCAGTTTGTAATTTGTAAAGAAAAATTACTTTCCATAGGTTATAGTCCAAATATATAAGAATATAATAAAATATGCGGTCTTTCACCGTCTTTCCACGTCTTTCATACATACATATATATATATATACACACACACACACACACACACACACACACACACACACACACACACA
>JAPMOR010080535.1:0-36046 GCA_026543865.1 Argiope aurantia | reverse complement strand
CAATTTATTTTAATCTTCAAGAAAATTCAAACTCGAAATTTTGACGGATTTCTACTTTTTAGACTTTTCGAAATCTAATTATATTAATCTTCAAAAGAATTTAAATTCAAAATTTTGACGGGTTTTTACTTTCTAATCTTCCCAGAGTATTTATTTGTTTGTTTATGAACACCATAACTGATAAAATCTTTAATTTAAATGGTTGAAATTTTAACATGAAATAATTTTTATATCAATTTGAAGACTTCTCTCAAATTTTGAATAAAATTCATTCAGAGGAAATTTGCTTGTTTGTCTGTTAGAGAACACAATAATGATAAAATTTTAAAAATTCAGATGGATAAAATTTGACAAAAATCTTTTTTACATATCAAAAAATATTACCTAAATTTTGAAAGGGAAAAGTTTTAACAAAACCTCGGGGCAAGTTTTAACGGGAAAAAAACTTGGGAGATTCCTTTTCATTTGTGTTTGATTCATTTACTTAGATTTTCTGCTTTAAATTTATCATGCATTCTCAAACATCGTCTGTCTCCCTAAGGATTTACTCCTGAAAGAGTCTAACATTGATTCTACATTAAAAAAAAATTTAAAAAAAATTCTTAACTCACCTATTTTATAAAAAAAAACAGTGGGAAAAGAGATTAATTACATAGTTGATAAGAATGAAAGCAAGAAGAAAGGATAAAAAAGAGAGAGAGGCTTGTGGGAAATATACGAATGGGAAAATAAAGGAAAAAAAATTGAAGGAGAGGATTTTAATCATTTATAGATTTAAAAAAAGAATAGAATTACTCTAGTTTACGAAGATATATACAGTAACACTGACAATTTTTAATGATGTAATAGTAATTATAAGATATTTCATTAGCATCCTTTTCTGAAACCATTTTTCAACATACCACTTAATTTTGAACAGCAGTCAGACTACGTGGAATGCTTCTGAGTTGGCACTCCTCTATCACTTCCGCGTGGACATCAGAGACTCGACATATTTAGTGTAAACCAATCCACTTACACAGTGATTTTTCGATGAAATCGGATTTCAAATCAGGAACACACTATCCTGAAATCGAAAACATAACAAACAGGTCATTGAATCCCCCAATTCTATTCATGAAAAATGGGTTCCATGTTTAATTTGAAAAATTTGGGAACAAAATATGTATTATAGAAAGCAGTTTACTTTTTGCGTTCATTGCAATTCTTATGAGAATTCACTTCTATGTTGAATGGTTAAATGATTTTATCTTCATCTTACTGTAAACAATTTGATATAATCTATTATTATTATACTGATAGTTATTACCAAATGCCTTTATATTTTAATTAATAAAATAATTGAAGATGAAAAATGATTCTAAATATTTGTGTTTTTATTGTTACTAATTGCCACAAGTCTGTTACAGCTTGCTTTACATCCAAGGCAATTTGTAACAGCCGACTTGTTTTGAAAAAAATATTGCTTGTGCTAAAATCAAAAAAATTGTTGAAAGCTTTCTTTATGTATATAATGAATACATAATTAACCTATAAAATAAGTAGTTTTTATCATAGAATAACATTACTAAAACAACGAGTAGTTGTATTATTTTTCCAAAAACTGTTACTACTTACTATTCCCTGCTATCTCTACCTATCAATGATTTTTGTGCTCCAGAAATGTGATCTAAAGGTTAAATCCCACTGGACCAACTGAATTCAATGAAGAGCGATTGGTCCATTTTTATCATAAAAATTCACGTCAAATGTCCTTGGAGGGTTTCAAATATAAATTTGACGATAAACATTCATGAATTATTCCCCCAGCCAATATATGGAAAAAAGTAGATAAAAAAGATCACGCATCGACTTCCGGAAGCGAATAAATAAATAAATAACCGATACCATAATTATAGTCTGACACGTGCTACTTTTTACTACTTCTGAAGCAGCTCTCAAGAAAATTGCTTCATTTTAAACTCGCGATCCACGGAAGGCGTCTCGGAAAAGCAACCGTTTGTTTTACTGTTGAATAAATTACATGGATCTACTAAAAAAAAAGAACAGTTTTGTAGAAACAGGGCAGTGATTTTTCAGCTTTTCTTCCAGAAAAACGGAATTCGTAAATGACTCACGTCTCGATTTTTAAGAAAATGCTTATTGATGAGAATCCTATTAATTTATCTTGCCTAATGTTGGAGTCCCGGTGGAATATTTACATACACGTCTCTTTCCTCTGACCCCAATGAAAAAGCCCTATTTATGAATAAAACTATCTGATTTGTGTGGCGATTTATGCGTACAGCGGAGGAATGAGATGTTGCGAAAAAATATATCTTGTTTTCCGTTCTATTTGTATTTTAAAGAACGTTAATGAGGTTTCGCCGTTTTTCTTGTGCACAGAAACTATTAATTATACGACGGAAAGAATTGCCATTGCTGAAGTAAAATGTAAAAAAAAGGGCTTTCGGATCAGGAATTTTTCAAATCTTTTAAAATGCATGCCTTATATTTTCATTAATTTTGTTCAGTTCGACAAGTACGGGAATCAATAAAATTTATAATTAATCTGGTAGTTAGACTTTATAAATGGAATCTAAAAAGGTAAAAAACCTAGAATTTTTAAAACTTTTTTTACATGTAAATCTTCAGTATTCATTAATACCGTTTAGTTCAAGTATAGAAGTCACTAAAATTTTTATATATTCTGGAAGTTAAGCTTTAATAAATAAAAAGATCATTTGGATAGGCTTAAAACAAAGTGGAGTTACGACATACCTAAGTATACAAAGAGAAAATTCGGTAATGATCAAAAACTTCGAATACGAGATTCCATGTTTCAGGCTTTCTTGAAGTCGAAGAACACATTTTTGGAATTATTTTTGCCTATCTATACCGATAATAGGTAAAGGCTTTGAGTTGGAAAAATGAAAAAGGCTTTGAGTTAAAAAATGAAATTCGGTACAAAGTCTTTACACCAAATTTGTAGATTTTTGTCAAATTTTGAACGAAATCCATTCAGCGAATGTCTTTCTGTTGGAATAAAAGTTAACATGATAGTTATAAAAGAAAGAGAGCCAGATATATTAAATTTGTAATTAAATCTATTAACATGTTGACCGTCTATCGGTTTGTATTTTCACAAACATGTAAATAAGTTATCTGTACATTCACAAGTGCGATAATTCAAAAACACATTGATTTAAACATATGAAATATTGTACATGATTTTGTAACTATAATTATAATTTTTGTTGTCAAATTTTTGTTCTAAATGATTGAATTAAAATTGTCTAAAATACACATTCAGCTTTCGGGTACTTGTGAACAAGCGGCATCCAGAGATTACTCATAAAAGATCGCACTCTAATAAGCTCTATTGTAAGTTTTGTTTGTCAATATAAGTATATTTATTGGAGAATGTGCAAGAAATTTTCAGGGAAACCATACCCACTAGTTTACTTCCTGTATGCTAGAGCGTAATATTTTCAGAAAGAGTTCGATCTCGAGATTTTAATTAATATCTAAGTTTTAGCTTTCTTAAAGAATTACTGAAAGAATTTTGTCAGTCTGTGTGCTGTTTTGGAATACAACAATTCAAAAGATTAAAGAAGATTTGAAACTATAACTCATAATATCACTGAATTATCATGCTTTAGATTTAGCCCATCTGTTTTAAATCTTTTACTTTCTTTTATGCAGCAAAGTTAAAGCGCACACAAAGAAATGTTTTTAATATCGCTTCAATATTCTTATTAAAACAATGGAAAGCATTGTTGTAAAAGTGTTTTGAGCAATTACGAAAATTAAAGAAATAATTTGTAAGAGAAGAGTTGTTATCGTTTTGAAATAAGATTAAAATGAGAGAATATTTTCAATTTAAAATGATGTAAAAATGTTTTTTTTATGATAATATGCTGCAAAGTTCTTGGAGAATTTTTAGTTACCTTTAAATTTAGAAGCTGCAAAAATTATTAGAGAATATTTACTATAAAAAAAATAATCATTTGCTAAATTTGGTTTTCTCTGGCCGAACACCCTGTCATGCGCAATTTACTAGTAGAATTTTATATGTAAAAATATCATTTTAAAAGCTTGACAATAGAAGGATAAAAAATTTCCTTTGCATTAAAATTGCAGATTACAATCTAATTTGTGACAAATTCCATCACAATTTTCCAAATTTAATCGAATTTCATAATCATTAAATTATAACTCTCCGAAAGTGTAAACGCCTTTGCATTAAAATTCCATCTCCAATAAGTTGATTTTAAGATACTTGTTACATTGCTTTATCACTATAAAAATAAATTGCTCTAAAGTTTTATAAAAAAAACCCCTGTCAACTAATTGATTGTCAGTCAGTCAGCCGAATCGAATACATGTGGATACGGTAGCATCAAAAAAATCACCAATCTAGTAAAAGGGAATTTTGCAGGTTTTAAAGTCAAAATTGCACATCCGTATCAAATTTTAGACCTAATTCGTCAGTGCGATGATTGATTATCACCATAAAAGTGCCATAAAAAGTTTTAAATTTAAGCAGTTCAACCTTCAGTGACTGAGCTATTGCTTTTTAATTTCATTGCTTGAAACAATGGTGAAATAACTAAAATGAAAATTGAGCCACTGATCCCTTTAAGAGTTCGGTAAGAAATTTCTTCTTTCCCTTATTTCAACAGTAGAACGTTGTATATTCGTATACTTTATACAATGATGGATTCATGAATTTTGCACGTTATGAGGCTGCATTTCATATCTTCAGTCTATCACATTCCAACTTTTCAATTTCAGACATTTCAAACCTTTTTACTTTAATGAACATGTTTATGATTTATTTTAAGTGAATCTTTTATTTTAATTAGCAACTTTGTGAAACAGTATAATCTTTGGTTTTTTCTTTTTCATTATGGCACACAACTACGTTCGCGGTAATATGCAATATTATCTATCCTTTAGGTGTTTAAAAATACTGTAACAATTTAGTTAATATAATGAAATTCACCAAAGCGCTAATATTAATTAATAGTTTCCAGCTTTTCAAATAAAAGTATATTTATTTTATTGCCATAAGCAAAGCATATTTATTTTTCAATTACAAATATAAAATGCAGTGAATTCTGGTGGAGGGGGAGGTGTCAAAACACTGGTTTATTGCGTTTCAATAAAAAGATGTTAATTGGAGTTTTAAAATTTTTATTAAAAAGTTTTGGGATTAAAAAAATCCTAAAAATGAAAAAAAAAGGCTGTCATCTCTTAATTAACTAAAAGAAAAAGATGCAAGTTTGGATAAATATTTTTTTATTTTTAAATAATGATTTAGTACCATTTTTGAAATTCCATTTAAGTGCATGTTATGTAAAAGGAGATAATGTTTAAACAATAAAAAAGATATTCAAGATCTGCATTAGTTTTTGAAAATTACGACTTTGTCAAGAAAGAAAAGAGAAAACAGGAAAAAAAAATGTCTATAAATACTTTTTTATTCATCAGAATTCGCGGATCGGAAAAAAAATCATATTCTAAGAATGTTTCTGTGCAATATATAATAGTATTTTAATGGCCAATTTTGGAAAAGATCTAAGTACTGAAAGCTAAATTCGAAAAAAAAAGTCTTGCTTTGTAGCAATTGATTCTCAGAAACCATTAAAGAAAATGTTCAAAAGGATAATGCCCATAGAAAATGAATTCAGGCTTTATAAAATGTTAATATCAAATTCAATTTTTACCCCATTTTATTATTGAAGAGCGATCATTATGATATAATTTTAAAATGCAGAATAATGCTTTTAGAATATGTTTCTTCATTTTTTTAGCTCACAAATTCCGACGAATAGAAAGCTTACTCATAGACATATTTTGACAATCCTATTTTTTCTAATAAATTTAGATACCTCGAAAGATAATAGAAATATCGATCTGAAATTTTTCTGAATTGTCTTCTTCAATATGACATGCACTCAAGTGAAATTGTGAAATTTTCATACAAGTGTTTTTAAAAATTGAAATATTTTTAACAAATTTACTTATAAAAAACCTACTCCCATCCATATTAAGGTATCATAACGCTTAATAATTTTTTTTCCATATCTACACTATTTTAACTTTCTGTCTCAGACTAATAGCCTTTTATTGAAATACGATAAACAGGTTTCTCAGCAAATACTATTTCAAAACTGTCTTGAACAGGAAATTCAATAATTTAAACCATAAAAAAAATGTTTCAGTGTATTTTTTCACATGATATTTTTCATAACAATCAACTAGACTGTTACACGGATAGGCAATAATGACACAAAGACTGCAAATTAAGCTTCATTTATCTAAATCATTGTATATTTCTGAGTTAACATTCTCACAAAGATCAAATATATAAGCTAATAGAGGTTAACTTTAGATAGAGGATAAATTTAAAGTCCAAATTTTGGTACAGATCTAAAATTGAAATTTAAAAAAGTATGCAAAATTTTAACGTTCTAGCTGAGTAAGCTTTGTTTCCTCCTATTTAAGGTGTACGTACACATTAGAAGATTTTTTTTTTAAATTTTAACTTAAAAAATCCAGTTTTTTCCCCTTAGGTCATTAATATATGTTTAAACTCATTTCAGTGAGAAAAAACCATATTGTACTAATTTTTAATTAATTAATATTAAATGAGCTAATTAGCATATTTTTTGAAACATGTTATTTTAAATTCTAATTTGTACAGACACACAATTCTAGTTGGAAATTATGCCTAATATTAGCCTTCATGTTGTCTGTCTCAATCAAGTTAAAAAAATATTTAAAAAAATTTAACATTTTTTTCATCCTCGATGAATAGAAAAAGCGAGACTTTTAAATAGCTATTAAAAATTTATTTCTATAAATATAACTTTTATTGAGGCACAAAACATACATTGTTTTATACAAGTTATTTTTATATGTAAATAATTGTATTTGGTTAATTTCTTGTTGAGTTATGATTGTTTGAATAAAGCAACATAGTGGAAAAATATCATTCTTCATAAAATAAGTTTAAGAAATAACCGAAACTAGAGTTTTCAGTGAAAGTACCTGAAGAAAAATAATTATAACTCGAGAAATGTTCCGAATATTCACAACATCTTAATATCGTTTGAAAGCTAAAGGATCAGAGAACATTTTCAACCCATAATTTTCTATATTTTAAACGATTTTCGAAGTTTCAAGTATATACGTACACCTTAAATGTTAACAGACTATCGGCAGACCACTTTCTTCCTAATTTTGATAAAAAGCTACCGTTGTTTTATAAAGACAACTCAGGAATTGTTATTTTTCTATCTTATTGCCTTTCTGAATTACTGTGTTCAGAATCAAACATAACTCCAAAGACGTGTTAGCTTAATCTAGAGAGATATATTTAAAATATGAATATTCACCAAACTTTCGATTTCGGATGTTTTCAATTGTTTCTCTTTGCGTATGGCGTATACATGAGAATGGAACGGCCGAATGCTCATTCAAACGAGCATGACAACAACTGCGATAGTTTAGTAGTAGGAACTCGGTTTCAGGGGTGGTTTCTTCAACTTCGAAATCCAATTCGGCCGAAGAACTGTGCGTAAACAGGCATCTGCATGCTAAATTCGTTGGGGGCTAAAAAAAGCCCTCCTGATGTGTGGCATGAGAGTTTTGGAAGAGGTCCTGCTGTCCTTATCTGACATCGATTCAAAAGTACGTTTTTTGTCACAAAATAATTATTTTGTTGATTCGAAGCAGTACATAAAAAAACAAGCTAAGCTAAACACAAACAGATAAGCAACGACTTGCATCGCGAGCATTGAAATGCGATTGGCAAGTTGGGATATCTGCTTAGGATTGTTGCAAGTTGGGAGACTTGCTTATAATTTAAGGAAACAATTCAAACAAATTGTTTTCCTTTATCGCGTTTTTGTGTATTATTTAGAAGTCGTTTCTTTCGAATTTTCAAATATATAAAAATATACAAAATAAAAGAAAATGCCAATTTTAAACTAAAATACTCAACAAGTATAGAATATAATTTTTTTTTGGCTTTTTAGTTTCAAATAAGTATAAATAAAGTATGGTAATAGTAAAAAAACAAAACAAAAAAAATCGGAATTGAAATTTTTTTTTTTGAATCTCTATTTTTCAGATCTCTCTAAGCCCAAAAAACTTATTTTGATAATTATATTAGATTCTTTAGGATATAAAAAAATTCAAAAACATTTTAAGCAAGACAGATGAAGATATATGGACTTTTCACCAAATTTGTAAATTCCAATAAAATTTTGAAAGAAATCCATTCAGAAGAAGTCTGTCTGTCTGGCTATTCGTGTGCAAGTGAACTTGATAACTACAATACACAAAAAGTTATATATAAATAAAATTTGGTAATGTAGGTAGCATCTATAACATATATCTTATCAGATTTTGAATCAAAACTGTCAAATGGTTGATCGTCTGTCGGTCTATACTTTTGCATGCTTGTAAATGCAATAATTCATAAAATCAATGACTTAAATCGATAAAATTCGGAATCTTATCTTGTGATTACATTTGTAGTTCCCTGTCAAATTTTCTTTTCAATCGGCTGACAAAAAGACGTCCAAAATACATATTTTCATGGTAGATTAGTGAAAGATCTTTATTAGCTCCAAATATCACTAGAGCCATGCAAAGTATTCATGACCGTGACCGAGGTTACAATATAATGTGGGAGGAGATGGTTAGCCCTTTTATTTATGAGTATCCGAGAAAATTTCGAAGAGCCTGCTTTTTTCAATAAAAAGTTATAGAGTGGAAGCCACCGTCTCCACTATCAAACAAACTGAACATTTCTATAGCAAATGAGTGGTAAAACACTAGTGAATTATAAAAATGGAAAAAATTTGTAGAGGAAAAATATTTAAGAAATTAAAACTGTGTAAAAATGATTTTTATGTGATTGTATGCTCGGGTTGTATTGAGGAAATCCTTTCAATTTCAATTCATTTCCAAAAAAACTTTAAAATATTATTAAAATTTAGAAAAATCCTTTTATAATGGGAACTGTCTATCGGAGAAATCAGTAATTGCGAATTTTGGTAGTTTCAGGCAGATTAGTTAGCTCTATGGAACTCTTTGAATGATTTTTTGTTACGCATCCTGCAATTTATAGAAAACATGCCAGCCTGAAAAATTACGAAGATAGTTATTTTTTCAAACACCGATGGATCATGAAAAGAAAAGACAAGAATAGGGAACAAATCGAATTTACCATCAAATTTTATGACCAAACATGACTACCTTTTGGCATGACGGTCTTGAAAATTCAGGCATTAGTTTTAGTGGTGGACTAGATTTCTCTTCGAAAAGCAATGACGCCAATGATGTGAGATGGACTTTAATTAATTCATTGAATTAGGAAACTAGGAAAAACAGAAGAAAAATTTATATAAGTTTTGAACTTAGTCACATATTTGTTTTTCTACAGAAATTGAGAATCAAAATGCTCCCAGCTCTGAGATGGAAGCCGTATTCCTACTCGCCTATGAAAATTCAAAAAAGTCGAGCCGTAAAACGGTATTATAACAGGAAATATATATTATAACATGAAACATACTATAACAAAAAAATTAAAAATACACATATTATAACAGGAAAACTAAACTAGATATGAGTTTTATTGTAATGTAATTGTATGTCGAATAATTAATTACCGACATTTACGAAAAATCGTATTTCTTATTTATTTTACAAGCAATCTTTCTCATCGGCGCAAACATTAAATTTTCAGGACTGAATTATGAGAGGTAAACATCCTTCTCAGAGATAGAAGCTTTTCGGATTTCAATTTTTGAAAGTGTAAAGAATATTTGACGAAGAGTTTAAAAAATATATACTTCTTTTTGCCATTTTCGATCTAATTTTAATGGATTAAATTTTCCTTTGAAGTTATCAATAGTGCAGAAGTTTTTTGAGTTTTCTTTTACGGAAACGAGAACAAGTATGTCTAAACATTCCCATTTCATAGTCGAAATTTCGGCATACCGTCGGCCATCTCGTTACTTGGAATTCTAACCTCTCACATTTTTCCCAAATCACCTGAACAGTCTTCTGTAGCAACAGATTTACGTACTTGTTCTCCTTCGTCGTTCTCCTTCTGTGAATCGAAGAACTGGCTTGCAGACCAAAGCTTATAGACTTATGAAGAGCTTTGCAGCAACATTGAAATTCATGTCACATCTTCAGCGCCAACATTCGTTGAAGAAATGATCGGAAACCTCGTCTGCTGAAATGATAAATGCCTGAATCTTTAAGAACATTATGTCAAAAAGTAATAATTTATGGACATAACTCTGGGTAATAAATTCATTTTTTCTCTGTTCTTGTTTTTTATTATGATCCATCGGACGTATAAAGAAACGCCCCTCATACCATGTTAAAAATATTATCATCAGTAATATTATTTTTGTTTGAAGGTCTGGGATGGTTTCCTGTATACTTTCCCACAAATATTACTGAGCACGGAAAGATCTGTCGGCCGGTCAGTTAGGAAACGCTTCGCAGAACAAATGGTGTGACTGGAGCTCGGAGGATCTCTGTCCATCCAATTCACCCACTGAATTATTGATGAAATTTTTATGAATTATTCATGCCGACTTCTGACTGAATGAGGATCCATCTAAAAAAACGTAAATTTCTCCCTCTCACGATCGCTTTCTTTTCGTGTCGCTATCGAATAGCGCTCTTCTTGAACTCGACGAATTGTTTTTTCGGTAATAGATAAACAAGCATAACAAACTCGCGGCATATCAGGATCGCGCGTTTGACGTGTTTTTTTTTCAAAGTTTAGTTTAGTTATATTAACGTCCCATTGTAAAGCAACACTACGGCTATTTTAGAACGGATTTCGTAATTTTGAAATGCGATCAGATGACAGGGACGACACCTGAGCTGGCAACTCCCACTCTACACCACACATGTGGGAGGACATTTGGCCTGATGGGTTTAACGTGCAACAGACGCTCTTACACGACTGCTCTTCGGTGAAATCGGGTCTAGAACATGAAACTCTACGAGTCACGAGCTGAGATCTTACCGCCAGGCCACCACGGCCCTTTCTTTTCCAAAGCAAGGTTGCATTATAAAATAGGCAACTGCCTAAAACCTCCATAAAAATAGTAAAACCTGAAGTTTCAAGTTTCAATATATATATATATATATCTGTATATGTGCGTGCGTGTGTGTGTGTAAAAGGCAGAGAGTGAGAGAGAGAGAGTTTTTGAGTATTTAAATTTTATGCTTTCATTTTATTTACGAAGGGTTTATGCACTCGAGGTAATTCATATATTCGTTTAAATTTTAGAATATTCTTTTATTATACTTAACTAATTTTATTCTCTAAGAGTTACTTTTCTTCTACAATACTTTACTTGGAAATTCTGAAATAAATTTGCTTCTTTAAAAAATATGTATTTTGAAAATTAAATAGTATTTCCATATGAATGGTTTTTATTATTTCGTTTAAAATTGCTTTTAAATTTGAATCATAATATTTTTACACGAAAAACGGGACTCATAATTAATTGTTTTGGCAATTTATCAAAAATTGTTTAAAACTTTTAATGGAGAGAATTAAAGTTAATTCAAAATGCCAACATAGGAAAGTAGGGAAGACAAAAGCGCCCCTCTGTTTTCGTGATTTGCTTTTGCTTAAAGTATCTTAGAGGAGCAATTCCAGCACGTAGTCTATTATTGAAATCATCAAATAATTTCTCTTCGATACTTGGATTATTCTTCGCGTTTTAGGTCTCCTTCTTGTGATTCTGGTCAGAAAACTCTCCAAGAGTCCACAAAAATAAAAATGAGAAATTACGTTTGTTTGTTTGCCTGTGAAAAGAACAAATCAACAACGCAAATTTAAAAATGCCAGATGAAACTCGGCATGTGGTATTCTGATAAAGTTTTACACACAATTTTAGCATCTAAAATATGTATTCGAATTAAATTTGGAAACAAAACTACTAAGAGGGTGACCGTTTGTCAGTGTGCACTTTTTATGCATGTAAACAGAATAGTTCAAAAACGAAGCAAGTTAAGGTAACTGAAATTTGGTCACAGGTTTAGCATATAATGTAAAGATTTTTTCAAAGTTTAAGCCAATTCTGTTGTTGAATTTACCCTCTGTCGGTCTATACTTTTTCATGTGTTAAATTCAATAACACAAAAACAAAATGATTTAAATAAATAAAACTTGATATGCGATCTTGTAGTTTTACATTAAATTTTGGTTTCAGTTAATTTGAAATAAAAGTTTTCCAACATAATATTTCATTTTTGAGTACTTGTGTATTAACCGCTTTCCAGATATTATTCTCCAAAAGGGTTTGCGCAATATATTCACATCAGTGATAGATATTTCGTAATCATTGTTCGCTAATGCCCGGCAATTAGTATACAATGCCGGTTTTCTTTATCTTTTTATGAAGTTTATTATCATACTATAACTATTTTTATTTGTGAGATTCTAAAAATAAAATTAGAGCACTCATTTCATTCACAATTTTTTCCAATGTCTCCCATTTGATGCAGGGGGAGAGCGGAAGGTGATATCTCCTTTATTATCGAGTGCACGTGCAAGTGTTGAGGAGACCACTCCAGGTGGTTTATGTTATATTTGTTTCTATTATATAAAGTTATGTTATATAAGCTTATATTTTCTCATCACATATTATAATATTTAAATTCTTATATTTGTTGCTAAAAATATTAATTTAAACTTCATGATTTATTTTTCAAAAATTTTATTATTTCAGTTATTTTTTTCCACATTATACATATTAAAAATAAATAATTCTTTTTTACAAAGATAAGCATCAACATGTTATTATTAACCATTTCTAGAAATGGGAAACTTTATTTATTTACTTTATTTTTATCGAAAGTCATTAGAATAAAGAAATGAAGTGTCTTACATAAATATCGGATGTAAAAATTCTTAGTGTAGGAGAATTCTGCGACAATTGTAAAACTTTTCTTGGATCTTCTTTTAGATTGTTGGAACTAGGTTCACGCCTTTTTTTTTCTCTAACTCTAATTTTTCTTTTCTAAATCTATCTATTTTTATTGCAATCATTTGGATGAATCTATGCTTTATAAAAGTATTTTCCTCATCTGCTGTTGGCTGTTTGACTGACGAAAAGAAATATTTGATATAACTTTTAAACGGCATTTTTTCAATAACCAGTATTTTTATTTTCATCTTTAACTCATATTTTAAAAGTACTGTTAAAGTAAAGATTTGACACAAAAACATTTGTTTGGATATCGTACAATTATGAATTATTTATTTTATAGAATTATTCGGCCAATTAATTAATTTTATTTGAAAGTTTTAACAAAACAATTCTTTGGAGCAGTTTTTCATGTAGTAATCGAAAATTGTATTATATTGCACAGCATTGTGGAAACTATACATAAAATTCTATGTTTATCAAGACTGATTAAAGCTATAGAGATAATATTATAAATTTTGTATTTTACAATATTGTCATGAATTTGCGATGTTGCTCTCCTGTACAGTAGTCCTATTGTAAGAAAGAATTGCTATTTTCTTTACTTAATTACTGCTATAATAATGGCTGCTGAAGATATACTGAGTCAGTATCCTTCGGCTTTGGAGAGAAACTTGGTGATCCTTGGCGACAACTTCGGCAATTTTAGAGACAAATAAATGAAAGATCCCGAATATTCGAGAATTTTGGCGATAGTCCCATTAGGTCTTTGTCTACGTACTGCTGTTTACTATAAATGCTATTCTCGTCTATGCATCAGCTGTGTTTTACTATTCGATATTTCGTATTTACATGTATAGCAAAGTACCTTTATACATTACTGAGAATGATTTTTAGGTATACAACTCAATGAAAGATTTTGATTTTTTCCGAAAACAATGAAAATATGATACATCATTGTACTCATCATTTTTTTTGTAAATTTCATCTAAAATTACTAAACCATCGAGCTACGTTTGTAAATATTTTAACTTGCTTTCTAGTACTGATTAAAAAAAATAAATCTTCCGATTTAACAGACTTAAATACGCAATTTTTATATATTTAGAGCAAAATAAGTTAAATTTTAAATTGTTCAAAAAGTAAATACATTAATAAAGTTTTTTCAACTTTTGTAAAATTCTCCCTTATAACTTTTACTCATTAAAAAGATATTTTATATTACTTGAGATAGAAAATTGCTTATTGAACCCTTAATAATAAAACTAAGTGCTATTGCTAAAGGTACAATAAGCCCATTTATCAATTCATAAGTTTTCATAAATGTTTCAAATATTAGTCCACGTCAATTTTAAAGGTACAATAGTGGATATAGTAGTGGTTTCATCTTAATCAGGTCACTGCACGTTTAAACTTGAACAATTTCTTATTTGGTTCATATATATAAATGAACTATTAGTAAAATTCAATCTAAGAAACATTTTCGAATAATAGCTGAGGCTCCTAAAGGATCAGTATCTTTCAAGTAGTGGTATATTCAAATATTTTTGTTATTGAGATTAATTTAACTAAATTAATTCCTTTAGCTAATTAAATAATTTTAATAATTTAATTTTTAGTTATTTGTTTTTGTAGTAAATGTATTTTCCAGCACCTCAGTTGATCACTTTTATCAACTGAAATGCATTTAGATGGCAACACAATATTATATTATTTTTCACTAGCTGCCTTTGGCGACCTGCCGGTTCGCCAATCTTAATGTTCGTTAAAATTTTAATAATTAAATATTTTATGCAATTCCTACTTTAATGGCTTCTTCATAAAATATTTTAAAACTTCAAATTTTGATAGTCATATAATTCACTCATAATATTATAAACACTTTCAGTCATAACGTAATATGTATCTCTCAGATTTTCTGTTAGCTCCCGTAGAATTTATACTTTTAATTAAAGTGGAAAGAATTAATTTGCAATTAATATAATAATATTTTTTACAGAAACAAAGAATTTTTTTATAATATGATTACTGATAACAGAGTCACTGAGTGTTTAAACTTTATGGGCACTAAAGAATATCTTTCTTAATTTATGTAATATTTCAAGAATTTGTCAACAAAATTTTTTCAGATTCATCATGACCAGATCGATTAATTAACAATGTTTAATTTTAAATGCATCAAAACTAAGAAAATAAAACGAATCGTTTAAAATAATTGGTTGAAAACAAGTTAAAAAAACTACTTAAAAAACGATGTACTTAAAACTATAAGCATATACAAAAATAACTAACTAACATCAATACAATTTAATTACAAAAGCATGCAACTAACCTAAAAATAATTTATATCAAATCCGCATCAGTTGATAATGGTTGTCATGACAACAATCAGAACACAATACTCCTGTGCGAATTTTTAACGCCAGTTACGGTAACGCAAATGCGTGAATTTTTCTACGCCAGGAATAACGCTATGCAGATTAGACATTTTTAATTTCCTTTATTCTGTGTTATTTTAATTCAAACGTACTTCAGAATGAATCTGAAAGATCGATTAAATAACAATGTTCAATTTTAAATGCATAAAACATTAAGAAAATAAATAGAATCGTTTGAAATAATCTGTCGAAAAATGTTAACCCTAGCCTCATTATTGTTGAGGAAAAAAATTGAAGCCTTACTCATTTGGCGGTGGGGAAAATGGAAGATTTTTTGGTGGGAAAGTTAGTTTTTAGTTAATAATTAAAATTCTAATTAAAAATTCAAAAAAAAAGGGGCCCCAGGTGCACATTCCCGACCTCTAAGGTATACACGTAACAAATTTGGTAGCTGTAGGTCAAATGACCTGGCATGTAGAGCGCCAACACATACACACACACACACATTGAGCTTTATTTATAAGTATAGACTATTTAATATTTTTTGTAGTTTATAAAGCTTTTAATAGATGGCAGCACGAGTCAAAAGGCATCATTTGTTATTGGAATTTCAAAATCCTCCAACTTTATCATTCAGTTCCCATGGTTTAAAAAGTGATTAATTAATGTACTTGCAAATTCATTTACTTACCGTTATCTTCAAGTGATGAAATAGTTTAAAAACTATCACCTTTTGTTCTGCCATTGCCTCATTTTTTAAATAATAAAGTAGAATTATAAAATAAATAATGAATTTATAAGAGTGGATAAAATTTTGGCAGAAAGTATAAAGTATACCGAAAGTGTAACTAAATTTGTTCATTGTTCCATTGAATGCCTGAAACAATATTATTTCGGAAAATATTCAAAAATTTATAACAAGATTTTTTTACATAAATCTATAACTGTCAAATTTCAAAATTTTGCTATTTGTAGCTATAACATTATTAACGTCCTACTGTTAAATATTGAATCTGTATGGGTTATTTTTTCAAGAAATTTTAATGAGATATCGAAAAATAATCATGTTATTATCAGAACTCTAAAGAATTTAATTCCTTTCCGTGTCAGAGTTTTATTAACCTAATTCTTCCAGAACACAATTATTAATTACTATTACACTATTAGTAAGAATAAAGTTTCAAAAATAATGTGCAGAAATTTTAATTTTTTGTCTAATTGGCATTTATTGCAAATTAGATGCAATATTAATTTAAATTTTCAGTAATGAAAGTATAATAATGTTTAATAATAGCATGTTTCAATACAATTAATTGATGGATTGAATAAAATCGCCCTATATGTTATTAAATACTAGCCGCCTTTGGCGACCAGCCGGTTCGCCAGTATTACCGCTCGCTACAATTTTAAATTAAATATTTTAAGTAACTGGTCTCTTTATAGATTCTCAAACAAAACATTTTTAATCTTCAAATTTTGATAGTCATACCAAACTTATACTGTTGTTTAGATTGTTTCGTTCAATTTACTATATATATTTTGCTAATTTGTTGTCATTTCCGGTAAAACTTCAACTTTAATTTAAAGTGGAAATGATGAAATTACAATTAATATAAAGATATTTTTAAATAAAACCAAGCGTTTTATTTTATTTATCATCTTTATTGTTATTTATTTATTTATTATTATTACTGAATATGAGTATTGCAAACAGAATCGCTCGGTATTTAAGTCTTATGTGAACTACAGAATATTTTTCATAATGTATGTAATATCTCAAAGCATAAAATTCAGTTTTTAGTTTTGCTTTCAGGTGGATTGAAATGAAATCAATAATAATATTTTGTTCCGGCCTATAAATATATTTCAAAAATTATGATGTCTAAATTTAATGCAGTAAGGTATCATATTCTGAGAAATATTCTGGACATACCAAATTTTAAATAAATGAATGAATGTTTCTATTTTCCACGATCAACTAAAACTTATTTATGAAGTTTTGAACGTTAAAAATTTTAGAAAAACTGAACATTTTCATAATCTTAGGCCAATTAATCTTGAGAAACCTGCGCGTTGATTTTCTTTGAAACGATCGATGGAAAATCTAAAATTATCCTTTTTTTATTGAATAGTGATATTTAAATTTTCATAAATGAGTCAGTTTAAGTGATTGATTTAGTTGATTGGGAATTAACTCTTTTTATTTAAAATATTAGTTTTTCAAGAACATTTTGTTAATCGCGATTTCCACAGCAGAAGCTTTATGTAAAATCAAAAATTCGTTATTTTTTAGAGCATTTATTGAATCAAGTTACATAAAATATAATCATTTTCCATTTAGATCATTTTAGCAGATCTGTGTCTTACTAAAGGTTTACAAATTAGCTGTGTGGCCTTGATTTGAATGGATATCCTATTCATATTAAACAAAACTTGCCTTAAAATAAAACTGATTTATTGGATTAATAATATAGAGAGTGTAAGAGATCATAAAATAATTTTTCTTGAATTTATTTTTTAGAAAAAATAATATTTCTTATTTGTTTCATTTCCTAGACACTTGCCAAAAATTATATTTTTGCAGATTTCATTTCCAAAAAGATTTATTTAATTTTTAATTGGAGCTTTAATCAATGTGATGGCAACACTTTGTAAAAAGCTAATTTTTTCCCATGAATGCGAAACTTGCTCGTTCAGCTTAAATTTTATTTTTATTTTGTACGAAAAAAATTATTGAAAAATTTAGTTAAAATATTTATTTAAAAATTCATTAAAAATAGAAGTTTAATTTTAAGTTTAAAACATTGGTATCATTTAAAAGATAAATTTTTGATCTTTAACGTGATATAAAAATCTTTATTGTGCTATAATATTTTCGGAAATTATAGCAGAAACACGCCAAAATTTGGCTTAATTTTTAAATAAATAAAATTCTAATTAAAAGTTCGAAAAAATAACCCCCAGGTGCATGCACATTCCCGACCTCCAAGGTATACACGTGCCAAATTTGTTAGCTGTAGGTCAAACGGTCTGGCCTGTAGAGTGCCAACACGCACACGCACACACACATTGAGCTTTATTATAAATATAGATGGAAAAATCAACAGCTTAAAACTTTAAGTTAATCATTAATGCCATTAAGAAAAGATGCCCTTTAATTGAAAAAAAAATGAATTAATCCTTTAACAATTTCTGTCTCATTCTTTGGATGTAATTCCACTCCTATGGAAGAAAACTACATTTCAAGTTTTTAAAAATTTAAACCCAGTTATTCTTTTGAAAGTCTTGGATTTAAAATTTAAAAAAAATATTTAATTTAACAACTATTTCTATTCACAAATTTAGAATAATTCCTATTCCCACTTTTCATAGTTTTAAGTGTCCTAAATTAAAAAGAATAAGAAAAATGTTTTAAAGTATAATTTGTTAGTGCATAAAAAATCGAATGTTTTTGTTGTTTTCAATTTTCTTCTTATATCTTTTAATCCTCAATTATTATTATTATTATGAACATCACGGATCAATTATTTCTTATTTAATCTAACAGATGGCGCTCAGATTTATAAAATAGTTTAGATCACTTCAAGTGGAAATAGTCAAGATTGAGTCTGTTGTCAAGACTTAATTTAGTTAATAGAATAATTAATGACAGTTATTTTTTTCTTTAAGTGAACGATTGTTTCGCATTTCTTTCCGTGAACAAAAGTATTTAGAAGAGAATTATCTCCATTTTATATCTAATTTCTTTATAATGAGCTTAAAGTATCTTTCATTTAAAACAGTGGAGAAATTTGGAGAAAATAGAGCTCATCAAGCTGTATTTTATTCATCATTTCCATATCATTCAGAATTATGCAATGCATTTCAAAATTCATAATGACAAAATATTCCAGCATTAGTTGTTAATAAAATTTAAAATAATTTGCTTACAGCCCTTTAAAGATGTATTCACTTCATAGAAATTAATAAATCTATTTTTAAAGAAAACAAATTAATTTCAAATCTCTGCTTCACACGAATTTTTGATTTAATGGTTATTTGAAATAATTTTTGCATTAAAAATTGTTTTATTAATTAATGTATTAATAACTATGACTGGAATTAAATACAGATAAAGTTTTTGAAGTGCATAACTGTATTTTTGTTTCTTACATATGGCCTTTTTGTTTAGTGTCACTACAATTAAAAAGAAAGAAGAAATTTAGAGCTTATTTAAATTTAGTTTCAATAGATGGCGCCAGGTGTGATAAGAGATAGGAAAGAGAAGACGGAAAATTTCCTACTTTCTTCGACCTAGACAAATTTTTGTTTAAAACAAAATTTTAATTCGTCTCGAATCACTCTTCATTTTAAGTTTTTAAGCTATATATTGCAGATATGTATAAAGTGTTAGAGATTTAGATTTTATAACAAAATTCTACTTGAAAATGAGAACTTCTTACATATTAAGATACTTTATTTGGAAAAATTGTGAATTTTTCTTGCAGTTCCAAAATACAATGTTCAAAAGATCCAATGCATCACATGATTGGCAAAATAAATAAATAATAGGCGCCTAGAGGTGAAAAATCAGTTTCTTCGTTCGACTATTCTTGAAATTATGCTTTTTTCAAAAAAAATTTCCATTTCACTCTTATTTAAAGCTGCATTTTTGTTTTGTAACTAATTTACTTCACAGTTTGAGAGTTGATACTCCATGCTTTTTTTTTTTTAACTTTGGGAATTCCAAAAATCAACAAAAATGGAAAATAACAATAAAAACGCGAAGGGAGAAAATAAATCAACAAGTGTTAAATGCAAGTAGGGATTGCAATACCGGTATACAGGCATACCGAATACCGGTATTTTGAGCCATTTGTACAATATTGTAATACCGGTATTCACAAGTTTAAATACTGGTTTTTTGGTATTTACTAGAAATTTTTAAAATTGTCTCCACTATATGTTCAAGGATCGCCAACATAGCAAAATAGTACACGTTTTTGTTTTTATGTCTCCCTAAAAAGCGAAATTAATTAGCTAGTTAATGGCTTAATTAATTGCTTGAATCTTAATTAGCGAAACATGGATTATCCTTGAAAGAAGATATTGTAATCATAACGACTGATGGAGCAACAGTTATGAAAAAAGTTGGTAAGTTGATTGGTGCTAATCAGCAATTGTGCTATGCTCATGGGAATTCCATTAGGAGTAATAGATGTATTATACCAAAAAAATAAAGAACAGAAGAATCCAAATACTGCGGATATAGAAACTTCGGATTCCAACTTTGAAGAGAGTAAGAGTGAGAGTGATATCGACAATGAGCATAATGACAATGTAATTGTTGAAGAAGATATTGCTAGTGAGGATGAAATATTTACCCTTCAAGAATTGCTTCCTATAATTTATAAAGTTCGAAAAATCGTTAAGATATTTAAACGTTCCCCTATAAAAAATGAGATATTACTAAAATATATACTAACTGAAAATAAAACAGAATATATGTTAATATTAGATTCTAAAACACGTTGGAAAAGTTTACTCCTAATGATGGAACGATTTTTGAAACTGGGAAATCCAATCCAAAAAGCAATAATCGACTTACACCTGCAAATTAATTTTTCAGATAGTGAATTCGACTTCATATCCAGAACTGTATCAGCTCTACTTCCAGTAGAACTGACAATTGAGGCATTATGTCGGAGAGATACTAATCAATTAACAACTAATGCAACAATAAATTTCAAGTTACAGTCACTGAAAGAACAGCACACATCACTATCTGAAGAATTATATATTACATTGAAAAATCGCACAGAAGAAAGGCATACCGAAATAGAAAATGTCTTATGGTATTTACATAATTATAATGATTTTAAAAATTAAAATGAAAAAGAAGAAAAGAAAATAACCAATTCAAATCTGATTAAATTTATAGTAAATTTTCTTAAAATTTTTGACCCACAAACCTATCTACATTCAGAAGAATTCGGTTCAGTTATCGAAGATCATGATTACACTAAAGTCGATAATGAAAAAGAATTCTCTTGAACAAAAATTAAAATTAGCGATAAATAAAAATAAAAAAAAAATCAACGAACCGAAATACAATACAGAAATCATCTATATCCAAAACCATCCGAAGAGAAATCGATTTATTTGAAGATGAGGGATTTAGAGGTAAATACTTGGAAAAAGTATAATACACATACCACCAACAGTACCACCAACTAGCATAGAAAGAGAGTTTTCGACAGCTGGTCATTTTTACACAAAATTACTTTTCAGGCTTAATGACAGTACAATTGATGCATTATGTTTTTCAAGATCACATTTCAAAAATTTATAATAATACCACAGACTTAATAGTGATATTTAAACTTTTTTTGTGTTCTTTATATACTGCTTGTTCCTTTACTTTTTTGTGATTCTTTATATATTGTTTGTTCCTTTATTTTTTTGTGATTCCTTATATACTGTTATAATTTATAAGTTACAAATTATTTTTGTGATATTCACACTCTCTAATAAAACTGGCAAATAAAACAAAGAAATATCTGTGTTTTCTTTCTTTTTCTAAAATTTCTACTACCGGTATTAAAACCGGTATCCCGGTATTAAGAACTAAAAAATACCGAATACGGTATTGAAAGTTTGGTTCGGTATTGCAATCCCTAAATACAAGTAAGGACTGGATGTTCTGCAGTTTATGCAATTCTACTGCGTATACAACTGATTGATTTCAAGTCTAAAAGCAACCGTTGCTCTCTTTAAATTCAGATGGATTATATATGCAATTCGGCAAGACCTGCTTCTACTGTAGATAGCTGATCCGTTTTTTCCTAACTCCTGTCCAACTTCTGCCTTGTTCTCTCATTATTTTTTTTCTTTCTCTGACGGTTTTTATTTTTATCGCCTCAACATTTGGTGAAAAATGTTTGGTTTTTTTTCTTAAAAATCGTTTTCAATTCAACCAAATCAATTCATAATTCAATTATTAGAGTCACACTACGTGAAATGGTACTTCTGTAATTTTATAAAATATTATTCAGATGAAAATTTTTCTGAGGAATCAGTGGTTATTAATTTTTATGTATAAAATACAATAAATGCTCTCGGTTTTCAAAAGAAATGTATTTTAGCAATTTTCACTCAGTAAAGATTTGAATACAAAAATTTCTAGTCATTCTATGCCGGATTTGAAAATTGGAAAGTCACCTAGCAAGAAAACTGAGTATCAGAAAGAATTCACAGCTTAGTTTATTCTAAACTGTCATTCTATGGCTGTAATGTAAAAATAAAACATTATTTTATATCAGATGCTTATTTTAAGTTGTTGATGATAACTGGATTTATCCCAAAGACGCTTGCATGATGATTCAAAATAGTGTGTCAAAAATAATAATTACAAAACAAAATCATATTGCTTCTCAAATATTTAATAATACATTTCTTTTTGTTTAATAACAGGATGAGACCTTACGATGAGAGCAGTTAATAGGGTTTCAAATTTTTAAACTAATGAATTTCTAGTGAAAGCATGCTTTTGTTTTTATCTTATTCTTATTGAGATACCTCAAAATTATAAAAGTCAATAGTGAATAAGAAACTGTAATTAGAGTTAATAAGTAATAGATTTAAAAAAAAATTGAAACTGAATATAAAATATTACTGATTAATAAAGTAAACCGCACATTTAAAAGGTTTAAGGCATTTAAATGTTTAATAATGTACTTAGAAACTATTTTCTCTATTCGGAAGTTATTTGCTTGAAATAATCTATATGAAATAAAAATTCCGTATCAAACTAAATTAGCAATTAAAATAAGAATTATAATTTAAAGAATAAATATATTTTCCAAAATCATCACTAATAAAATAATAAAATTGGTTTAAACGTCCTTTCTATATTTTAATTTTTTAAGATTTTACTTAATTATTTATAATATTTTTAATAATTAAGTTGATAGTAATAAACTAATTGTTGCGACCGGAAGACTGCTGGATTCAAGATTCGTTCCAAAGGAAGAACTGTTGTGTATGTGGCTTAGGTGTATATCAAATTTGGCGTTCTCAGGTGATAAGTACCAACACCCGTTCGAACAGAACTGGAGATGACGACACAATTGTCTTCCTCATCATTTGACCATAGTTCAAAATATATTTTGTTCCAAACCATCCATCCTTTTGCTTCAAAATAGAACATGAATGTAACTGAAAATAAAACTTTAAATTCTCTAGCCTATTTACGCTAAAAATAAAGTAAGAAAAGAATAAGAGTGCACTACTTCGGTAACAAAAAAAAAAAAAAAAAAAAAAAAAAACGAAATTGAGCTTAAAAGTAAATCAAATTATTTGTGAAATCTTAAAAGGACTTTATTTTTTGAAAAGAAATATATATTTTTTTCTCACTTTCTAAAGAAATTTGATGTCCTTTAAATGACAGGGAATTTTTGGTTTATTTATTGAAAGGAAATGATTTTTATATTCATGTCCAGATTTTAAAAGAGCTTTTAGAAAAGTTTGACTCTATTAGAAGAAAAGTGATGTAAAATTAAATTTTTTAAGAATTACTTTTTTAATGATTCTTGATGAATTTTGAATTTTATAAACTGCTTTTTTTAATCTCTTTTTTTTTTGTGAATAATCTCACGTACTGCAAAGTATTGTAGAATATGTAATATAATAAACGAACTAAATAAACGGGAACGATTTCCGATAAAGCACTTGTTTTCAAATTTGGATGCAATTTTTGATACTGTGATTTAATTCCTACAATCGTGACATCATTTGTAAGTTGAAATAAAATAGATATTTTTTAATTAAAAATTTTTTTAATAGAAAAGCAAGTTTAGAGAGGCATGAACAATTAAAGAATCATCTTGCAATTCAGAAATATGAAACTGAACATCTGTCAAGATAAAATTATTTCCAATTTAGAAAAAAAGTTCCATGATACATAAAAGAAGGAAATTTTAATCGAAACGTAGGAATTTAAAGAGGAAAAATGTTATAATATAATGTTATTCAAAAGATCAAATCAAATATAAGCACTAATCACATTGCCATCATTTCGTAAGATATAAAATCAACATTTGACAATATGGACAGGATGGTTTTATTTGACATTTTCAATAAATATAATGTTCCTTGTTTTTAAAAGAAATTTTGTCTTTCACTTCCTCAGAAATATTATAATTTATTACGTTAACGACTTTCTGTCTATCACTAAGATTTATCATAAAGATTGTCCTCAGGGCTTGGTGGTGGTCTCTACTTTTTGGAACATTTATATCAACTTATTACTGGAAATGATTGAGGAAAATACTGTCAAACAGATGTCACCGAGGACGACTTGACTCAATACTATTATTAATAAATTACCCGACATGTTGGAAAAAGTCGGACATTAATTTTTAGATCGAATCATTCTAAGATATTTTCTAAGGGGAGCTCCTCTATTCCGCCTAAAGTCCCTATTTTAAATTAATAATTACCTAATCATAGTTTGTGGACCTTGAATTCCTCGGGAGTATGGTAGATTAATAAACTCACATGGTCATTTCATATACAATCATCACATTCCAGGACATTGGAATTAACATCAAAACTTAACCGTGTAATAAAGTTAAACTGGAATATAAACAAAAGGTTGATTAATATATTGATATTATTTTGTTATCGAAAAGGCCTTACTTTATGAAGTCCTGGTATGGGGTGTATCTTTAACGGGTGCCCAGATTATCAAATTACAAACAATTCAAAGAATTTTTCTCTTTGAAATCTTCTCCTGGTGATCCAGGAAATGAATAAGATGGACATTTTGCTAAATTACCGAACTATACTTACCAATGTCTTAAATGCTCTTATGGGAATATCATCTCTCCACGTAGTGGCAGAATCCATTCAAATCAGTTTCCAGAGTTGGGTTAGATGCTCAAGCGAATGCTGCGATTATTTTGGTCTACATATAAAATAAACTATTGCACAAAGAATCTATTGCACATAAATTTCTGCCCCAAATTTAATCATATAAATCTGTTTTCCCGGCGAGGCTCAATGCCATTCAATTTCCATCAAAATGGACTTTCGAAAATAAAATCAAAATTAATTTATTCATACAAAGCCTTTTTTCCTTCCAAACAATTAAAAGCCCTATATCTAGATCTGAATACATCCTCAGTGTGAAGGACACTACTTAAATGCAAGGTCATCGGTCAGCCTTTGCTGTTGTGAAAGCGCATGCTGGTAATCCAGGAAACGAATAAGATGGTCATTTTGCAAAGATAGCTATTATTCACATTAAGGAATTAAATATATATGCTCCTCACTCATATATTAAACACAAAATCAAATTTTATATAATTCTAAAATGGCAGAAATATTGATAATTTTTTGATTCTGCATCAAGTGCTTGGGTTGAAGTATTCATTGAAAATATGGATGACACGTTTTTAATCTTTAATAAATACCTTGTTTATTGCCTGACTAACCAATGCCTGTTTCCTGCATATTTTAATGGGTTGAAAATACTAGAGAGTCCGTGTTGTTTATGTGGAGAATTAAATGACGCTGACCATTATGTATTCGAGTGCATATATACAAAATATTATCATCTTAAAAAGCCAGCTAGTGACAACAGGAGAGCGTGGTTCGTAAATTTAAATAAACATTTAATAACTATGAACTAAATGATGGAAGCCTTTATAATCACTTTAGCAATTTGCAACTCACTTCTTTACTAACGGGTTTGAAATCCTTTGTTTTATTTTTTTTGTGTTATAATCTTATATTCAATCATTCAGGACATTTCTATTTTAAATGTGGATTACTTTTTTATGTAAAATGTTAAATCGTTACATTGTTGTTGTATATATTTTAATATATTTTATTATATATTACTATGTAAGTAAACACTCTCCGTGATAGTGGCATGAGTTGTATAACCACCTTTATTCTTTATTGGGTTTGATTGAGAAGATGTCGTGTTTTGGTCTGTATGTATTTTAATTATTGCTCATTTTTGGGTCAATGATTGTAATTGTTTTCCAACGCTCCGTATTAGGCTTTATACCCTTATTTGGGTAGGCTGGATTAGTGTGGCCTATAAATAAATAATTAAGAACCTAAAACGAATAGATTGATTAAATTTGACATTCAATTAAAAAAAGTGAACTAAATTTAATCAAAGGAAGTCTATATTCCGTCTCTCTGTATGCAAGTAAAAACAGTCGTTGAAAACTGCAAATGATAGTATAATGTGGAATATACCGATTTATCTTCAGGAGTGTAAATTTATAGTATTTTTACTATTAATAGTATTAAATTTTCGGGGGGAAATGACTATTTGCTGATCTGCATATTTGCGTATGCGCTAATGAGATAACTAGAAATCTCAGCAACTTAGATAAATAAAATATGATATGCGATCTTGTAAATAGGATTATAGATTGGTATCTAATTTTGGTGCCAATAAATGGAAAGTAAGCCCTTCAATATGTATACTCATTTTTCTTCATTATACGACGAAGCAAAATGCGTGCCATATTACATCACTATATGCAACATTCAGGAAAGGGAACTCAAGCTTGCGGACTGCCGTAAATTCGATAGTTTCACAGGCTTCTTTCTTACCTAGTACCCTACCTCCGCTATATGTTCAAGAAATGCAAAAAAAAAAAAAAAAAAAGATAAAATAAGAAAAGAAAAGAATGTGTTTTATTGTATGCAAGAAAAACGTTGATAAATCATTATCATCCCTATTCGCCTAGGATATCATACGATATTTTCATCGATTCTCTTTGATATTCTGAATGTCGAACAAAACCTGGAATATAAGAAAACAATAATGTTAGCTGCTTTGAGCTAATAGAGACTGATTGTGTAATATTGCTGCAAGTGAAATAATTGTTTCAAAGTATTTCTTTTATAGAACACTTTGAAGCATTATTAAATAGAGTTTCATAATATCATACTAATTTTTCTCCTGTCTTTTTCCACTTTTTTCTAAAATTTTGAATATTTTTTAAAAAATTATTTACTAAAAACTCTTGAAATTGTAGATACTTCATTATTTAAAAAAATAGTAATTGTAAAGTGTCGTTCTATGGAGATTTTATGGATCCTTTTTTACCAGCTACCATAAATAAATATAATACAAACTAGAGCTATCTGGGCCTCTCAAAAATATTCCATGAAACTGACACGAAAATGTGCTTTCTCTATTATCCCATATAAGGGTCTTTTATATTGCAGCAAAGAAGCACCAAAACGCGTGATCCGAAGCTAATACAACTTAGAAGTATGACTGAACCACCTGTCTAAGTACTATCGAGCATCTGGGAGTCCATTTATCCAAGCTACTTTTTCACCCGCTTTTGTCCGTGTCCTCCATTACGGTAGTAGGTTACATATAATTGAAGCCACGGATCACTAAAGCTTTTCTGATTCGTGCAGTACTTCAGAAAGGTAGAATGGCATCACTCTGCAGCTTTCTGTTTGCACTTGAAGGAAATAGAAATCGTTTTCGCGGTGGGGCCTAAAAGCATTTCTGCAGATGGGTTTCTGTTTTCTCTCTCCTTGACGATTCTCAGCACGAATCTCATCCGTGTTATACAAAGATCAGATTTCACTGCAACTGTAACTAGACACGTGTCTGCTCGGAAAGAAGCGACAGGATTCAAAACTTTGAAGGGGAGTCAAATGTCAAGAAATTCCACAATTTTTTTCATTTTAAAAATTGTATTGTTGGTTTATTTAAGTTAGAATTTTATGGTAAGATTCTTTCTGAAATTTTACTGTTTTGAATTCTGTGTTTAAGAAACGGAACGGTCCCCAAAACATGATATGGTTTCAACAATAAGGAATATTGTTTCTGTAATTAATAACGAAAACCTTAATTTGATCTCTCTCTATGTAATCGAAACTCTATAAAAATTGAATAAGTAGAATATCAGACTATTGGCCTCTATATCAAGGAAACAACTTCTAAAATCAAGTTTCCTTTCGTAGCTAATAGAAACAGCTTGTACCACGACAAATATTTGCGATATTTTACTGTTCACAGGGTTATTATGTCAGAAATATTACATTTTACAGCTTAGAAAGTTAAGAATTGGGAATAATAGATGTTCAATTCACTTTCTCCAGGCAAAAGTTTTACTGACAGTCAGCTTCTTCGGTTTCATACAATCGGACAATCTTTCGAGAATTTTGGAATTCAACCATGATTATTAAACTTAAATAATACTTTCAAATGTATCAAGAAACATAACATAAAAATTGAATTACACCCAGATTCATTTAAAGGAATTGGAATGATTGTTACTGCAATTTGATTTACCGTGAATTTATTTATTCAACAGCCTTTAGCAATGAAATTAATAATAATGAAAATAATTAATTATATATAAAATTAATTAACCATATTTACAATAAATTTTTTAAGCGTAAGTGTCTTTCATGAGATTAATCTAGTTCTTCAAATTACGAAGCGTGAATTAAAGTACTACTGTTTGATTTTCTACATCCATACTCCTTCGAAGGTCTTTTCATAGATGGGGATGAGAAACTTCCGGCATGGTGATTGGTTCTCGCTGCCCTTGTAAGTGCAGAAAGGGTATGAGGTGAATACTCTAACTGATGATGGGAAGTTTCTTCTACAGAAGGGGTTGAACCGTGAAATTTTGGAAAAATCTCATAAATAGAATCCGCAATTGAGCAGGGAAACTATATATTTAAATAGACATAAATCCTTTCCACAGAATGAAAAAACGGCAGTCTGTTAAAGTGTTTTCGATGCGCTCTTAACTGATTTATTTCGTATCAAAATAAAACAGGAAGTTTCATTCACATTTTTATAGTTTTTCACTTACTGTATAAATTTGAAGACGCGTCTAAGAGTGCTCGTGATTCATTGAGCCATTTTATTCCATGAATATATTTCTTTTTGGCAGTAAAAACTGAAGTGTAATCTATTAGCTATTTTCAGCTTGCTTTTTCAACCCATTTGTTATGACAATAGCGGGAAAAAATGTAAAAGGGAAATATTTTGAAGTTAAAATCCATAAAAGAGATCAGGGATTTCCTATATCATCGCGTAGAGTTTCAGAAAAATGGGAAGTTATCTGGAAAAATGAGTATGAAATTCAACCCTTTTTCATTCTATTTTATGACTAGAATTTATAAATGAGAATGATGTTCTCCTGTCACATTGGCAATTGGAAAAAAAGATTGTAACTAATATCTAATTTTGTATAAATTGTTCAGAACTCAGTGAAATCTCCGTGGTTAAAATGTTTTTCTAATATACGCACAATTCAATTACTTATTGTATTGTTTTCAGCTATTCATGGTTTCCTGACTTCGATATTGTTTCTTAGTTCCTATTTTTGTTCAAAGTTCTTATCTTTGATATTTTTTGGATGCTTTTGTATTCCCAGTTGCTTTGTATCGGCTATTGCATTTGAGTGAGAAACAAATTATATTTCTATATTTTGAAATGATGGAATGGATTGGAATGTGCAGTGTTAATATAATTAAAATATTTGTGTAAATTTATATTTTTTCTTTTCTTTCTGTTGTATAAAAACTGACTTTTATAATATATATATATATATTGTAAACATTTGCACTTTCATGCTAGTGGTAACTGCTTTGCATGTTGTTGTATTGTACTGTGCTATTTACTAGATACAAATTTTTCACCTTCTTTTCTTTTATTATTATTTATTCTTTTACTGTTATTTATTTATTTTTATTTTCTTCTATTCGACGTATAGAGAATGTATTAAAATCATCAAAAAATTTGAACACGAGGTTTAAACGAATCTTTACGTTTTAGATGTACCTGAATCCGGTGAACACATTTTTGTTATCATGTCTATTTATCTGTCTCTCAGTATGTTTTTGAGATAATTCAAAAATGCTTTGAGCTAGTCAGATGAAATTTAGTATATGATCTTACGACCATGTTTATAGATTTCTATCAAATTTGAAGGAATTCGATAACTACAAAATACAGTTAGTAGACAGGTTAAATTTCGTATAGATGTAGTATCTATAACTACGAAATAAAGTTAGTAGACAGATTGAATTTTGTATAGATGTAGCATCGATAACTACGAAATACAGTAAGTAGACAGAGTGAATTTCGTATAGATGTAGCATCTATAACTACTACATACAGTTCGTATAGAAATTCAATCTGTCTATGACAGATTGAATTTCGTATAGATGTAGCATCTATAACTACGAAATATAGTTAGTAGACCGATTGAATTTTGTATAGATGTAGCATCTAAAATACAAATTCTTGTCAAATTTTAAGAATCAAATCTGTCAAACGATTCGCCGCCCATCTGTCCATACTTTCATATGCATATAAGCTCAATAATTTATAAACACAATGGCATAAATTAATGAAATTTTGTACATTATCGTGAGAGTAATTCTATGCCAAATTTTGGTGTCAATCGGTAGGGAATAAGGTGTCAAAAATGCATATTTTTCCTGTAGATTCTGTGAAAATGCTAGATTCACGATAGATTCTGTCAAAGTTCACGCCAAAGATCTGTATTTCGTAACTATCGTTCACTGCCATGCAAGATATTTGGATCTCACCCAAGACCTACAATTTTACGCAGGAAGAGGGGAATAAAATTATTGAAGAATATGCGAGAAAGTTTTGGTAAGACCTTTTCATCTAATGTTTTACTATCGTTGCGTAATTACTGAAGAAATTGTATGGAGGCGAGAGGATATAGATTACTTATTCGATGGCTTATTTAACTTGTATTGCTTAATATATATATTAAGAAACAAAGCTATATTACAAATTGTATTTTGAATATCAATCAGTCTGCAATTACTTGGAAGTGTTCATTGCCTAAATTTACGCTACATGCTGCCAAGTTAAGTTATCAATCTTTCCTGAACATTTTGTTTTATATTTTTTTATTGTTTTGTATGAAGTTTTCTACTTTTTATAGCAGCAAATTTTTCATAAATAATTATTATAAAAATCATTTAAATTCAAAATCATTTTTTTCAAATTTGTTTTTTTCCCCTTCAAATCCTATAACTGAGGAAAAAATAACATAGAATTCAAAATTAATAAAAATTCATTGATTAAACGATAATGCAGGTTTGCAATAAAAAAATAACAGAAATTGATTTTGTATTATGTTCAATAGATTTCCGCATACCGAAAACTGCAACTCTTTGACAAAAATAATATTTTAGTAATTCAATTTGTAACGAAATTCCCAAATTAGAATTTTTTTTAAAAATAAAGTGCTTTTTTTTCATTACCTGAGACGTAATTTTCATGGTCAAGGGAGAGATTTATTCTTTTTTTTTAAGTATAAAGATAGAAAGTATGATAAAAAAAAATTCAAACTGGATATTTTAACTTATTTCCACGTTGTAAGCATTTTTAAGTCTGACACACCCATTTTTGAAACTATATCTATCGGTCTGTGAAGAAGATAGCCCAAAAATATTAAAAAGCACCCAGAAGTTTTTACACCGAATTTTTAGATTTCTATTAAATTTCTATTTACTATTACAATTTCTATTTAATTTATTATAAATTTCTATTTATAGGGAAACTGTCTGTATGAGTACAAGTGAATATGGTAACTACGAAATGTAAAAAGCATTTTGCATTTATTTTGTATATTTGAAAAACAAAATGCTTATTCATACAACTCTGAAAATAAAAAATAAGAGTATTATATTTTCATGTCTTCATTCTACAGTATTAATATAAACGCGGGTGGTAGAAATTTTTTCTTTCTTTGATGGGCTATTTCGAATTCCATTTTGAATAGCTATTTGTATCTGAAGGTTGTTTAGACAATTTTTCTGCTCTTTGACAATAATTTGGCATCAATTACTGCTGGTAATTCAGTATATTTTGATGGGAATTATTTTCATAATATGCCAAATTCATGTTAAAGAATACTATAAAAAAACTTCATTCCTTTGTATAAATTTCCGAGTAAACACACACACACACACACACACACACACAAAATCTCAAAACTAAATAACATTAGGAAATAAATAAAAGAATGCTTTACGAATTTAGTTCCATTAATGCAAACACGGAAATTCAACTTAAATAATAAGGTATAAACATTCCAAATTTGTCTAGATTTAAGTTTTCAAAGTATTTGTAAAAAGGAATCCTTTCTGGTGTGATTGTTGCCATTCCATAGAAAAAAGAGCAGCGATAAGAAGCAAATTTTCTGGAAATATTTTACGTAATATCCAAATCTAAAGAAATCATTTCCACTTCCTTTGTAGCTTTTGCAGAAGAGCTTTAAATTATTCCTTCAGATCAAAGGTTAAAAAATTGGCATCATTTTGTATTCCGGCGGCTTCTGTTACCTTTTATAAGAACGTCACATTTCTCGAATTCGCTACTTAGAATTCAGGGAGCGGATGGTTCGTCTGTTTATCTTGACCACTTCATTGATCTTCTACAAATACGGAAGCATCATTCGAGCTAGAATTCAAACATCATTTCTTTTCTTCTCAATCATCGATTCTTCTATCTTTAATAAATTCTTAAATTGTAGTAAAAATCGATTTGGATTCTAGTTTAGAAATATCTACGATCCATTTTGAAGCAATATAAAAGCTATTTTAAGATGGTTTCGCAAATCTTAGTCAAATGTTGAGAACAATGCCTGAACCAGCAACATTCATCCTTACTTCTGCACCACACTATGTGGATTAAGAGTGCTCCTAACCGATTTATAAGAGAATACTTAGGTGGAATAAAGCTGGCAATCTTGTCGTATTGCCAGAGAAATTGTTGTTGCTATATCACTTGTAATGAAAAAGCCCGCTGATGAAGTCAGCGAGCTGAATTTTATGCAACAGCTTCTGTGGGTAAAGGCCCCTGAGCACCCGAGGGCAGAAGTCTGACTTCTTGCTCATATGAAGATGATACTCACATGATCGCTTGCGTAACCCCTTTTCACAGGGGGGGGGGGATGTTTAACACACCTCACACACAGAACACAGGGGTAAGAGCAGACAGGCTCCAACTCGGGGGATCATGGGGACTACGCTCTGCCCTAGACCAGGACGCCGCCGCCAGAGAAGTTACGTGTATCTATAGTTATTGTTGAATTTCAGAAGGTTTCAGCTCTCCTATTGACGAAATAAGGAAGTTAAAAAAATAACTCAATAAATAAAGGAAATCGGCCATGTTAGTAAATTATAAGCTATATCAGAACCAAAGCTCAAGAAAAAATTTAATCGAGTTATCTAGACAATTTGCTGAGATATTTCCGATTAAAATTATAAATTTCTGGTGATTTGAAAAAAATTGTTTTCCTTAAAAGTATCCCTCAATAACCTCAAATTACCTCCAACCACAAAATCCGTTTTTCAGTTATTTTAAAAATTTCTTATTAACTTCCTTCCTGTATTAAATTTTACTTCGTCGTTGCTTAATTGAGAAAAAGTGTATAATAATACTCGGGGATATATTTTTTTTGATTTTAGATTAACTCTTTTTCAAGTCACGGAAAGTTTAAAAGTTTTATTGCAAACCTATCGACTAATTTTATTTTAATTCAATGTCACTTTTTCCTGTGTTTTTATTATGGTATGGCATATATTTTACTTATTGGACTTTTTTGGACCTTCACTTTTATTACTTTTTTATTTACTTATGTAACTTCCTTCTTTCGCTGCTAGGGATTATGTAACTTGTTTCAATATATTCGGCACAGGTATTTTTTACCTTTGACATACATCACTTCCCTATCTATATGAGAAGTTGTTTGGAGTAAAAAGGCTTAAAGGACTTTTCACTCTATACAGTTTTTAATTTGCATATGATGCAATTATTATAGGTTGATTCCATTTTTCCATTTAATTTATATTTTTCATTGTTATCAAATAACAACGAGAAACTTTAAATAAATTCATTCCATGCTAGTAGTTTAACAGCCAGCGAAATCATTCCATACGAACTATCAGATCACCAAAGATAGCCGCTTATTTTGTTACGTATCTGTTAAGCTGTTTTCCTGTGCAATTAGCTTCATAGTAAGGAAGAGAGATTTACAGATTCTTTTAATTGATGCTGATTGAATGGAAGGCCATTCTGTCGAGTTTGCGCCTTAACTTGGCGTTCTTTTGGCGACAAAAATTAAGGCTCTGGAAAATACATTTATATTTGGAACCTATAACCATTGATTCTTCTGAAAAATTGCATGTCTTGTCAATAAAACGATATAAACGAGAAGAGCTAAATGAAAGTAATTCAAATTGATACATTCTTTGGAGCATTATTGCATTGTAAGTTTCAGTGCAAAGAGCTATAGTACTGTTGTTATTGTATAACAATATTTACAGTGCGTGCGTTTTATAAGTTTGTACAAGTGAGCATGTACAAGTGAGTTTGTCTTTGTGAGCATGCCAGTTGCACCTCGCTTCCTGGATTTTTTGTGGACTGGAGTCCCGTTATTTTATTTTCGAGTCTCTTGGACTTTTTGTACAATAAACTTGCCAAATGAATTTCATTAAAAGTACAAAATTTGATGGAAAAAATAGTGTTTGAGTAAGTCCTTAGATTGTTTCTTAAAATAAAATATGTTATAAATGTAGAATATTATTCTATTTATTCTATCCTTGATGAAGTCATACAGACATCCCCAATACAGGGAATAATGAAGCAGCTTCCCCCATCCTTTCCAATACCCAGCCACAACAGTAATGAGGTAATAAAAAAAATCAGTCGGAAAAAAATAAATTCTTTCACTTTTATGTCTTCTAAACCATCACATAGTAGTATAATCCCTTTAAGACGATCTGCTTAGACGTATCCATTCGCCATCTGGTCTTCAGCTCAATTGACAATACTTTAAAAGTAAACATTTTATTCTCTATTGGAAGTAAATAATTTTTTTAAACAAATTATGTTAATGAAAAGTTATTTATCAAGTTGTATAGAAATAAGTGCAGAAATTGTTTCTTTAACCTAAAAGATGAAAATGGCATGCTTGAATAAAATCTTAATTGCTCAGTTTTCACAGTTAATTGACATTTTATTTCTTTTACTTTCGTGAAGTTCACACTTTTAAATGAGTAACATAAAATAGGGTAGCCGGGTAGTAAGATAAGAAATAGGTAGCTAGTTATTAGAGGATTTTATGTTCGAAACCCAAGCAAATGATTGATGCGGAATAACTGATGTCGAAGTCTAAACATTCTCCCTCTGCCGCAGAAGTTTTGAAAGGCTCTTCGACTCTTGTCAGTTGCCGAAAATGATGAAATAGGACGCTGATTTCGCATGATTCCAGAGTAGCATGTTGATTTTAAAATAACACATTAATATTTCAACTCGGCTCAGGAAACACAGTTTTTTCAACCCTTTGATCCTCTATTTTGTTTTATTTTCCTGTGTGGCCGTTTTACACTGGATGTATAGAATTTACAGAATTGCATAAGAAATAGTATCATGCACCTCTACGGCGTTTTGAAAAGACAGTTGAAACTACTTTCATGCAAATTATAATGAATTGCTGCAAATAATAGATAAAAGAAACTTCTGAAAAATAGAGATACTAACCGAATTTGTTATTTAATTTCTTTTAATATTTGTATCTAACCTGTTGGGATAATTTCACTATCATCTCATTTATCCTTCATATCTACTGCGGATTATTCTGATGAATGGCGCCACCTTGCATTGCA
>JAPMOR010080533.1:0-13524 GCA_026543865.1 Argiope aurantia | reverse complement strand
AAGAGACAGTTCGAAAAATGCGATTCAATTTTATATAAAAAATTATTTCAACTTTAAAAATGTTTTCATTTATTATTAACAAATGGCAGTCCATAAATGATATAAAGTGTGTTCCAAAAACATCGCTTTTGCATTCAATAATCATGCTGTTCGAGAAGTCAAGAAGAGAAAAGTAAGTTAAAACATGTATGATTAACTTTATCTGTATTTCATAATTTTAACAGTACATGTACTGCAATGAACAGTGTACTTTTCGGTTGTAACGGCGACCTAAAAAAGCCAAAAAATCGCCAATTTGGCGATTTTAATAGTCAGACTATATGGAATATGATTAGCAAGTTCAAAATTTTACATAATAAATAATATTTTTTAATAAATAATAATAGTCTATTTTTATCATTTGACGACATTTTTTCTTGGCGCTTTTTGATCACCGTTAAAATAGAATTGTACCTTTTTTAGAATGTTTAGTATTTTAAAATAGTCTCCGTTTAAATTGAAAACTCTTTGGATTATATTATATTACATTTAGATTTGAAAAATGTTTTTCCAGTTTATTAGAGAGCAAAATATACAAAATATTTTTTTAACAAAAATATAAGATATTAATGGATTAATCTGATTCTGAGAAAGCGCAAATATTTGCATTTGGATTGCATTGCATATTAAAAGTGCAGTAAAACTTTCAATCAGACTTCTTTGAACTTTGGTATCATGAACTATATTTCTTTACTCTTTGTTCCATTCTAAGTTTTTTTTTTCTTCACAAAAAATCCTCTTAAATAGAAAAAAAAAAAATGCCGTTTTGAAATTGAACGAGACATTATTCTCGTTCGAAATTCAAAACAAATCGCAAAATTATTAGATTTACTTCATTAACCTTATGACTCTCTGACTTAAGATTCATATAATCAAAGGTCCACAGCTGTAAGGAAAAATGCTCTTAAGAGTGAATTCCAGTTCACGCGATATAAGTCTAATGTGCCACATTCATTTTGAAATCCATTATGTATCTTGCAAAGAGAAAAAGATCAGAATATCGGCCACAACGCAGAATAAAGTATCGAGTAAATAGATGTTAGATGACATGCGTAGTCACATTTATCATGCGGCTGTGAAAAAAAAATATTACTTCATTTTTGTTTATTAGTATTGGAAAACACTACAGAATTCTTCGTAATGTCGTAATTTAGGATTTTGTTCTGATAAAGAATTTGAAAATTATTAATGCCAAATTGGAAAAATCATATGCTTTATTAGTTTTTCTATCTAATACATATGGACTATAGTACGAAGCAATTTTTAACACTTTGACGGCTGTAGGGGGTACTTTCTTTTTGTGTACAACCGACCACCCCGCCACCGCTGAACGTAGCAGTATCGACAGGATTTGTTGTTTCCGACTGCTATCTTAAGCATAGTCCGTCCATAACACTAACCGTTCACTTATCTTCCTATTAAAAAAGGAACAGGCCATCACTTGAAGAAAAATCTTCGCGAAATTCCCAATATTCCTCCAAATTCTCTTTTCACAATAACAGAAATCCAAACGCTTTCAAATTTTCAAACAGTTGCTAAAAAAACTGATAATTCTTATCATCATGTCCTTCAGAGTTTTAAGATTACCTGTTACCATCAGTACTGTATTTAAGTCATTATTTTCAACTTTCGGATTCTTCCGTAATTCTGAGATTTCTATGCATTCCTTTAAATAATGGTAAACAGTACCGATTATTCCACAGGTGCATTTATTTTCCTGCATTCTTCCAAATCTTTAGAAATATGCGAGAAATCTCCCGTGTCCTAATATAATTTGAATTACCAGTGGATGGTATCTTCTTATTTTCCTTTCTGGATTAGGAATAAAATCGAAATTTACTCTTTCTTTTTCGGGTATATACTGTCTGTCAAACCATTGTAGCTTTATTTCTTTTCTTAGTTCCCATTTTAAGACAATGTTTGATTTGGGAACAACCATATCATCACGCTCTTTCTGTGTCGCCAACTTTGCATATTGATCCGCCTTTTCATTACCATATATTCCAACATGGGCCTTAATCCAATTCAACTCTATCCACTTGATAATTTTCATATTTTTTTTCTCTGTGGGGGTCACCAGTCACCGGCGGGTCCATATAAATTACATTGTAAAAAAATCAGCTCGGCAGTCAACGTGTTAATCGAGTGATAATTCACCAGGTATGGCAATCCACAACATTTCACTGAACAAAAATTGACAATTAAATATTTGGCAATTTTTTTCATCAAGATGGCGGCTTTTTGGCGAGCATTTAAATGGTTGGTGAACACAATGTGAGCTTAGTGAGGAGTTAGTATTATTATATTCCATTTTGAGCTCTCGAAATCTAATGAAACAGCGAATTAAATGGAAAATACGCTAATTACTAATCGAATTTATGTAAACTTTCCAAAAAAATACAGTTGTAACATCACCCAGATTGATTAAATCCAATAAAGCGATTTTTCTGAGAGAATTTATATTCAAATGAATATATATGTTATAAAAACATTACTTTATGCTCCCTAAAATAATTTAAAAAGGCAGAAGACACTTGACTTCCGGGCTCGGGACAATCCAACCGAGTTAAATAAAATTTGTGTAATAAAATGATAAATGATTTATTTTCAATCGTTTTGCAATTATCCATTTGTGTTTAGTAAAGTGACATTGTATCGTGGAAAAGGGCTGAAATGTAGAAAACATTTATCAAGACCTTTTTGGTTTGAAAATTTAAAAACTGTTCATTTCGATTCTTTCAGCATAGTTCATTGAATGATTAATTAATCTGATTAAGGAATCAAATGAGTTTCAATAATTGCGTACTTATCGTTCAAATAAATGAGTATTCAAAATTAGTTGGAATATTTGAATAAGTAATTAATTTAGAAATTATGTTTAAATGTAATTCCTCATTTTCACTTCTTAAAATATTTTTAATAATTATCTAAAAATGGCAACACGAGAGTTATCGAACGAAGCACTCCATGAAACTGATGAATATGATTTATATTTGACATAATAAAAAAGAATTTGGTTTTGATTCGTTAAAATACCGCCTTTGATATAAAAATTGATAAAGTTGTTTTGAAAATATTTATACCAGTTATTCTGCGAGTGGTTCGTACAGTGAAGAAATGAATGATGTAATTAGAAACGATAATGAAATAGAAGAAAATGAATAGTGGAAATCTATAAAGCCGAACAGCATGGCATCTACGAATAAAATCAATACAATCGCAACGAGTTCAAGATATATTCGTAGGGAAGGAAGAGTCATCTATAGAATTTTAGCCATTTGGGATTTTTTTTAAATCTGGTCTGCCCTTCTTTTATATATGGTCGGATACTTAAAAATCTGCTGTGCATATTTAACCCTTTGCACTCAGATATCTCCTCTGAAGCACCAATCAAGAAATAGCACCATTTTGACGTTTTATTTATTTATTTTCTTATTTTGATGGCTAAAAATGTCTAAAGAGTCGTAAGAAGATGGGGATTAATTTTTAGAGAAATTCAACTTAAAACAATTATAAGTATTTATTTTTCGGAGCAATAAATAAACTATTGTATTAGATGAATAATCATGCATCGAATTATTATTTTTTCCTAGTGCAAAGCGTTAACCCTTTGAATTTCTTAGCTTTTTGGATACATTTGACCTATCAGAACGTCCAGTATTTGTTTGAATTTATGTTTCAACTTTTTGTAATGCTAATTAGCTTAAATTATTTTAATATAATGCAGCAGTATATACTCTGAATGATATGAAATATATTAATTCTTACATAAAATCTATCTCTTTTAATGTTCAAAAAATTAAAAGTGCTCCAAATATAAATGACGCCTTCAAATAAATGTGTAGTCAAATGGTTAAACTTGTTGATCCGAGACATTCCTTTCATAAATTTGGATATACCGAGTTAGTCAATGCACATGTAATGAAAGATTTCTTTTATATGATTATAAGATTTGTCCTTAGAAAAGATTGTGGATTCCACCACTTTCGAAGAATTTTATGTAAAAACTGAGAAAACAGTCTAAGGCTAATCAAGATTTTTTTTACCTCGAATTCTTATCCCAGAATTCATTTGAACATTTTGAATGATTACGTCGAAAGGAGGAGAATGCAAGACATCGTCATCTTCTAAGTCTGTTCTCCAAGTAACAAAGCACGGCTCATTATGGCTTCATTTCGCGAGGTCGTTAAAAATGTTTTTCTAAACTGATGGCTCTCGGGGGACTGGACGCCCAACAATTAAGTTTATTGTTTCCCAGAGGTGGAGACTCTTCCGCACGAGTTTTTTTTTCTTTTTAAATCCTTTCTTTAATGGAATAAAGAACCTTAATAATTACTTTCTAAGATCCTGGTCAGCATTTCAAGGTGCATAACCTTTTAATTTCATTGACTCTACGATTAAAAGAGTAAAACCTTTAGGGAATTCATATTTCACAAAATTTGAGTGATTAGTCAAATATATTTTAAATTATAATTTAGAAATTTGCAGAAAACAACGTTAGAAATGGTGTGGCCAAACACCACATAAACCTAACCATCGGACTTACCTACTGAATGGTTGCTCATTATATATTTGTTTTCGTTAAAATTCTTGATTTTTTAAAAGAATTTTTTACAAATATAATCTCATTTCATTTATATTTTGTGGGGTGAGATCGTACATTAATGTCCTTTTTTGAAGCTAAATAAATGTCGAATTTTACAGAGAGAGGAAAATTTTACAATCTTAAACCAAGATAACCTGTAACGTCTGAAGCTTTATTTCACCATTGATACTTCTATGCATACTAGAGTGACGACATCTGACAAAATTATTGTATACAAGGCCCATCGGTTGGAATCTGAAGCAAAGTTCTTACCAATAAATTAACCGAAATCTCTTACAAACTTTGTATATGAGAGAAAAAAAAGTATATGAAGTCAAAATATTATATTCGCAAAAAAAAAAAAAAAAAAAAAAACCTCATGATTTTGATGAATCATCATGTCTTATATTTCCCCGAATTCAGAAAAACATATTTTTGGAATCAAGTTGGCCTGAGAATACGCTCACTCAAAAACGCGTTGAGCTAGATGGCTGAAAACTGGAAAACTCTACTCCAAATTTACATATTTGTTTCAAATGTTGTACAAAATCCATTTAAGTATGTTTGAAAATCGGTCTGAATATAAGTGAATGCTAGAGCTTCAAAAAAGCAAATGACGATAAGAACTAAAATTTGGAACATTTAATGTGTGTATCAATATAAAATTTTGAATCAAATCCTTCGATGATTGGATCCACACGTAGATATATACATTATCAAACATGTAAACACGATAACTCAAAAATGCAACGATTTGGGTAAATGATGTTTGATATGCGATCTTGTCGTAAAACCCACATGTATGTATGTTTTGTTTTTAAAGAGTACCGTTCTTTCTTAATCCTTGTTTCAATGAATCCTTGTTTCCACCAAAACCGAAAGTTAATTACAAACGGAAAGACGTTTTACTTGAAGACTTGAATTTCGACAGAAACTTCGGTGTGAGGACATCAGAGATGATCACACTATTGAGATTACTTGAGATTCACTGTTGAGGAAACACGCCATTTCGAAACTACACTGTGTGTGCACATGATGCAAAAACAGTCGGCGGTCCCTCTCGCCCACGTCTTCTTGCGATTGCGACACTCTAAACAAATACAAATGTCACCATCTCACGAATCAAATGTAAGCACTGTTTCTTGTCAGCTTCGCCCCTGCATCTTCTTGTTAACATCTAAGCATTTATTTTTTTTTATTATTATTTTCTTGTACGTAAAAGAATTGTGATGAGATTAATCCTCCTAAAACTTTCCCACACACTCTCTAATAAAGGTGTTATCCCAGAGAACACCTTGCATACAATAGTCACACAATATTAACTTTGGCGCGAATTTAGAATTTTTACCGAATCAACCTTGACGAGTGTTCTGACGATTAATCCCTAGCATGCGGTTAAAAGTATCCAAAAAATCAAATTTGGGTTTTAGACGCGTTTTCCCCCAACCGATTGTAACAAAAATTTGACACAGAGTTACGATTGTAATCACAAAGCCACGTACCACATTCGATGTATTTTAGTCATTGATGTTTCGAGCTGTCGCATTTACACGTTTTTGAAAGTAGAGACCGACAGTCGGTCAATTCTATATTGTATATGGCTCACAATCTGACTGTTGTCTATTTTATATATTGTTGCATCAACATTTAGCATCAACAAAATATTATAAATAAAAATAAATTTGGAAATCAAGTTGTAATCTTTATTTGGCGATAAATCGCCAAAATGTGACAACCTTCTGCATAATTTTCTAATATTTTCTAATAACCTTAAAAGCGAACAATTGATGCCTCAAAAGCTATAAATCGCCAATTTGTTGCCTACTCATTTTGAGACTTCAAAAACCTCAAACCAAAACAACATCATGTTCTCATATGATAATAAAACTTCTCTAATTACCGAAATGCTGGGACATCAGATTCTTTTAATCCTTAAGATTGATATGGAAATAAGTAAATTCCCTTGTGTAGTGAAATAATGCTCACAATAGCAAGAAAAGAATTTTAATTAAACCAATATTTACAAAAAAAAAAGAGTTGTGAAAAAATTTGCTTAAATTATCGTTTGCGTATTTTTTTTACAAGAAATTGAGTTGATTGGTTTAAATTAAATATTGGACGTGATATAGATGTTAAATCTGTGCATTGGATTTTATTCAGCTAGATCTCTTCGTTTTGTAGCTATCATGTTAACAAATATTCAAACAGCAGGACAGACAGTTTTCCTCTGAACGGATTTTCCTCAAAATTTGATAGAATCATATAGTAAATAATAAATATATAGTAATAAATAAATAATAAATCGTATAGTAAAATCATATAGTAAATAAATCATAATAATCATAAATAAATAAATCATATAGTAAAAGATCATATAGTAAATTTATCCGCTTAACTCAAAGTGTTTCTAAATTATCTTTATCAACAAAAAGACATTATGCCAAAACTGTATTTTCAAAACTGTATTTCATTTCATTGTATTCATTGAGGTTTAAAACGTGGTGATTCGTCAAAATCTCGAGTTCGAATTTTTTTTATCAATACAATACTTTCTAAGATACACCGCATACGAGAAAATAAAAGAGTTCGACTTTCAAATGTTGATGGATCTGTACCATAATTCGATAGAACCGTTTTTAGGACCATTCTTAATTTAATTATATATTTTTCTTTCATTTTTTAAAAGGATATTACTTCCAATATCTAACAAATACAGACTTGAAGTAATTTCACATTATCTTGCAGTGAAAACTGATCATTACTCATCGTAACAGTCATCTATTCAAATGGAAACGAAATTCGACCGAAACCTCAATCTTATTTCATGGACTAAGCATTTTATAAAACTAGGTTTAACTGAAGACAGGTATTATTCTATGTTTGGTATTGCGAAATTTCCTCAATTTCTGTCATTGCTAAGCAATAGGCTTTTGAACTTGAATTATTTTCGCTTTTTACACGACAGCAATTATTTATTTTTTGCAAGATAAAACAAAAATAAATTTACTCTTTAGTTCTTCTCGTCATAACCAATACGACTTGCGCATATTCGCAGGGATAAACGTACCGCAGGTTGAGAATCTTTGTCGTGTAGGAAGGACATCGAACAATACACTCGTGTTATAGGGGTGGGGTACAAAATTATGGGAACATTTAGGAACAGGACCCGCAGTTCTCTTTAATGATGGGATAGCCTAGAAGACGAAGCTGCTTTGAAAGGAGACGGATTGTGTTTATAACAAGCCCCCTTTCATTCACAAGGTTCCTTTTTATTCTTTGCCCTATAAAGTAAGTGAGAGGTCAATGAACTTAAAATGAATCACACGAAATAAGGAATCGTTTTAGTGTGAGGGTAAATAATTCTGATAAAACCTTGCAATATTTCCCAGGCCTGCAATGAGTACAATATTTATATAATACTAGATGGGCCCAGTGTTACAAATGGCTTTGATATTATTTTTTTATTAATATTATTTTATTTTTGATACTAGTATTAATTAAAATTAATTAAATCATTCTATTAAAAAACAATAAAACTACATAGTTCCTAGTTTAAGTTGGAAATAAACGTTCGAATAATAACCACACATTTTTTCTATAGATAACGAAATTAAGTCTAGAGTCAAATTTTTTGCCGAATCTCGTTTTAGATTTCCCTAATTTAAAAAAAAAAGCATTAAACTGTCTGTGTCTATGAAGATTCCAAGACGTTTTGTACTAGATGGGTGAAATTTGATTTATCGTTTTTATAATAAAAGATTTGTCTATTTTGGACAAATTTTGAACGAGATCCATTCGGAGAAAGTCCATGTACATGGCTGTCCGAAAAGAAATGAAAATGATTACTACAAAACGCAAAAAGCTGTGTAGATTAAATTTAGTATATAGGTTTAGCATCTGAAACATTCTTATCACAACTTGAAACAAATAAGTCGAAATGTTAACCGTCAGTCAGTCTGTCTGTATTTTCACATACACGTAAGCGCAATGACTTAAATCAATGAGAATCGATATATACAGACATAGTTCCGTTTTAAATTTTGGAATCAATCAACATTAAAAAGGCATCCATATTTTCCTGATAAATTCCCCAAAAAGGCTAAATTCTCGACAAAGATCTATATTTGTAACTATTATTCACCAATGCCATAAAAGGTATTCGCGACCTTACTGAAGGTCCAAAATTTTATGCGGGGTGGAGAAAAAAATTTATTCTAAAGTGCGCGAGAAATTTTTAGGGAGACCATTCCCACTGGCTTTGGGGATAAGTTCACACCAACGCTTGAAACAAGAAATGAGTGTCCTTCTTGAAAAAAGACCCGATCCAAAAATAACTGTTCCGGTGAATGATTATGCAAGGAAATTTGAGTTTGAAAGCGACAGAAAATTTGTTTCTATCCCCTCCCCAAAAAATGCAAGCAACGTTCTTCACGTTAAAATAAATAAAAAAAAATCACTTTATAACTTAATAAAGGAGAAAATTAACTAGTTCATATATTAAGATGCCGTTAGTGTAAACGTTCTTACTCTAATAAGATTTTTTTTTTGCCAATTTCTTTAATATTTTTGTTTTTGGTACTTAGAATTTACCATTTTTAATTTTGAGTGTGCATTTTAAGATATATCCTATATTACAAACGCAAAGACTAATAAACATAGTGATGATCTTAAATCTAGATGTCTCTTATTGAAAGTGCCGGATTTAACACATTGGGTTGCAGATATTAGTATAAACATTTCACAATCACTCAGGAAAAAGAAGGTAAACCGGCAATGTAAGTATTTTCTTAGAATCTTTCTTTCTAGGAAAACTGTACTCTTTTTCTTTTACAAGAAGGGAAAACCCAGGAAACATCAAGATATCGACTGCAACATAGCAATTCTGCGAAACCCCACATTCAATCTACTTTTTTACAAACAATTAACTGGAAAAATATTGCTAGTTAAAAGCGTAATGGATTCAAACTCAGGACCTCCTATACTGAAGATGTTACATTCAATTTTGAACTTGCATTGTTTTTGATGCTTATATTCAAAGTGAAACAGATTTTACAACGAAAAAAAAATTCATGTTAGCAGCAGTTAAATTCGAATAAAAATTAAAGATAAAGCAAAATTAGTTATTGATTACAAAATTATTTTTTAATTAAAATAATGATAAAATCAGGTTAAGGTAGTAATTTTTTTAAACTTTTAAAACAATTTGATTTTTTTTTGTATATTTTTCGTTTATAAATTTTTTTTCTTGTAGTTTTCTTTTTAAATTAAGCATAACGACGTGGTAACTATTTCTCAGTAGTTTTGATAAGAAAAGGGGAAAAAATTGCTTGATTTTGTGAGAAAGATTAATTTTTTTAATGTTGTAAATTAGCAGCGCTTACATAAATTACAATAAATGTCCTAGATATATTTGTTATGTACATAAACTGATAGTGTCGTACATTGCATTTACTTACATTTCATCGATCAGTACTAGTTTAACCCTTTCTAGTGCCGTGGGAAGTATGCTTCCCACCAAATTTATCAATCTTTGTAAGAAATTATGTAGGTTTGCATAAGCTCTGACAAATTTTTTTAGTAAGTCAGAAACTTAGATGCTTCAGTTCTTTATCTCAGACAAAATGATGCATCTTGATTTGTTACTTAATTATTAATTAACCAAATTAATGAATTAATCAAATTAAATGTATCTAATAAACTAAATGAACACTTTATCTTATTCTCATTTCAAACCTAAAAATATTTTAACATAATATGACTAGAAAAAAAAAATGGCCCTTTAAAGGGTTAAGTAATGCAAAGTAATTTTCAATAAGTAAGTTTATAGCGCTTTTCTCTCTCTTGAAAACAGTAAGAAAACAACTATCAGCCAATATGAGAAAGTGTTTCAGTAGATCTTTCGCTCCCCCAAATTTTCCAATATTAAGTTCGTTAGATTCAAATTCCCTTAGAAACATGCGGGTGTTATTTTCATCCGTATTCAGGTTTTTGAAATTCGTTACATTTTGACTGCTATAATGATGACTTCAACTGTAAAGAATATTTGAATTAAATACTTTTTTCCAGACCACGTATCAATTTCTCTTCATTGGCGATATGCAATTTTAAAATTTAAATTCTTCTATTGAAATCAATCAACTAATTTAAATAAGTTGGAAATAATAAAAGAATGTACCTAAATATTATTTATTAATAAAATAATTCTTAATGAAAATTATTAAAATAAGGCTTAAACAAAAATAATTATCTATTGCAGATGTCATAGAATGCTGCAATTTGTGTTTCATTTCTGTGATAATTTCGCTAAACAGGCTGAACGGAAAGGAAAACAAAATAAGCTTAGCGCTTAATGTAAATATTCAAGGTATTTTAAATTAATTAAATAAACAAAGTACAAGAGAAATATTTGATAATTATACTTCTTCTTTTAAAAGCAAGTAGATGCGAAAATAAGTATTATTTAAAACAGAGTTTGTGTTCGAAAATGACTCGTTTAACCTAGATTGCATGACTTTACTTTATTTATTTAATTATTTTTTTGAAAAAAAAGTGTTTTAAATAGCTGCATATAACTTAATTAAAAATGTTTTTTTAATAATTTTCTTATTTCCTTTTGCGAAATTAAAAAAACAAAATGTACCAAATGGATACAATATGAATTAAACAATATCCCAATGGCACAAATCACATTATAACAATTCTGCAATAAAAATAAAGCCTCTTTTTTTACTGATGTATTACAACGTAAAAATGTACTAATATTTACAATGTAAAAATATTTTGATTGTATTTTAATGGTAGAACTATTCGTATTACAGAACGTCTTGCTATTTTTCCACGTTTCCAATTTAAATCTAATACTAGTACCACTATTGCCATATAGCATCTTTTCTACAAATATTTATCAAAGAGCATTTGATAAGGGATTTCCAAATACTCATCGCAGCCTTTTGGAGTATTCATGTGAGGTTTATTAAAGGAAATAAAAACATAACCATATGTCTACACAATGCAGAACTAAATTCTGGAAACTCAAAAAAATTGCGAAAAATTAAATGAAGGATATGCCCTACGGAATTTTACTAATCTTTTAATAAGTGCCATTTTTATAGCACACATTAAAAGTAATGAAGGTAATCAAATTAGAAATCGCCAAGAAGCAGTATGAATTCTGGCGCTATAAGTATATGGATTCCTGTATACTTCCAAAAATGCCCTTTTTGTCTATACAGCTGCGGCAGCAACAGATAGTTGTGGCAAGACCTCATACGGAGCCAATGAGAGTGCCGTATATGATGTTTTTCAAGTGGTCTTACAAGAAGAAATCGGAACATGACAAATCTGGTAATAGTAGTAGTCAAGGAACAAGGTCACCTACTCCTACTCAACGATTTGTGTACTCCAAGTAATTGCACCATTTCTGAACACACATTTTTTTTTAAAGCAGTCTGAAACTTTCTCGCATATTCTCTAATAAAGGCCCTTCCCAGTCCTTGCATTAAATAGTGATCTTTGAATAAGGTTGCGAACGCCGCAAGTGCTCAGATGTTTATTTTCAATTCCGCACTTGACAATATCGTGCTTCAAAATCGGATTTTTTTTTTTCCTAATTGATCGAAACTAAAATTTGACACACAATTAAAATTTTAGCCACAAGTTCACATACCAAACTTCATTTATCTAAATTGAAGCATTTTTTGAGTTATCGCAATAGCATGCATACAAAAAGACAGATAGTCAATATACAAATGAATTTGAATTAAAATTTCAATTACTCTTTAGATGCTATCATTATATACCAAATTTTATTTATCCAGCTCTCTAAGTTATGTAGTTATCATATTAATTATTGCTCAAAAGACTTCCCCTGAATGAATTTCTTTGACAGAAATTTACAAATTTGATGTAAAGTCCATATACCAAATTTCATCCACTTAGCTTAGAGTTTTTCAATTATCATTTTTACAGATAAGAGACATATATACAAATAAAATGTATTTTTCGGTCTCAGGGAAGTTTGAAACGTGCAGTTTCGGCAAAATTTCGAGTTTGAATTTTTTGGACGATTACTGTGTTTCCCCGTAGTATGAAAGTAAAAAAATTCCTCCCAGCAAGCTGGAAGGCAAAGGCAGATTCTTTTACATCTAAGTTACCAACTGGCAAACATCAATTGTTGATGTTAGAAACATCAACAAGAGCTAGGAAATCAGAGCTTGAAAATCACTTTTTAGCCATTAGCTTTGAAACAACTGCAACTATCGAAAAACTTTAAACGCAAAAGTATTTCGCTTTAATGAGTCGCTAATGTGGCTAATTTAGTTTATCTTTCTATCTTCAATATTAAAAAAGTTATAGCGCTATGAAAATTTAATCCCCTCCCACTATTTCCACCCTCTTTGAACTAGATGATCCACTCGTCCAAGATTTTTACATTTCTAACAAAATATTCTAAGCCAATATATATATATATATATATATATATATATATATATATAAATTGAGTTATTGCAGGCATGCAAAATCATAGACAATCAATTCACAAGTGGATACGGTTTAAAATTTGATTTAAATTTACACTTTAGATGCTAAGTACACTCCCGAATATCCGGTCTAATGTGGTGGAAGTGCAGGCCGGGTAACGAAAAAGTCGAATAGACCGGAGTTCTATGAATTCATTTCCTTGCCCAACAATACCAGAAGACATAGTTTTTAATAGCAAACTCAATGTTTTAATATGTATCTTCTCACTGTTTATTGAGTACTAAGCCCTCCATTTATCTCAAGTCAAGTAGAATGTGAACACGGCCTTGGTCCGGTTAATCAGAAGCCGTTGCTGGTAAAGTGTCGAGTTAAAATAGAAGGCTCTGTAGTTTATATATCTGTATATATACTGCACTGCA
>JAPMOR010080530.1:406908-435988 GCA_026543865.1 Argiope aurantia | reverse complement strand
ATATATATATATATATATATATACAGAGAGAGAGAGAGAGAGAGACAATCAACAAATATCAAAATATTTTCGAAAAACTGCATTTTGAGCTTCTGAAACACATTAATTTTAACTTTTCTGCTTTATTGAATTTCTTTCTTTTCTAAGTCTTTTGGTAATCTGGAAATCAAATTGCTTGGGTAATTTAAGTAACAGATTTAAAATCTTTTCTAATACAAAACGACTTCTTTAAAAATTTAAGCAGCCACTTTATAAGAATGGACATTTTAGAAGCTCACTTATCTACTTAAAATTCAACTTCTTTCAAATTCCCGGTCTTTTTTATTCAACTCGAATCCTTTTCTATCCCACTGCCTGATGCATTTTATAAAGAGAGATATGTAAATGCTAATCTTATGTTAGAATTCGATTCCATTATTGCAAGAAAAGAATGTATTTTAAATCTTTTCATTAGTTTCCGAGATTCACAGCGTTTGCCTAACTTTTTGAAACTTAAAAAAAATGACACAATACCCTTTAGACCTTTGTGTCATATGTTTCGAAATTATTTCATTAAAAGTTATTTCTTGTGTTTTGCATCAAAAATAGCTTGGTTAAGGAACTAGTAACTTAATTCTTGCTTTTAAACTGTCAGGGAAAAATGTTTTGGATTTGGCGAATATAAATGTTTGTTTTATGCTGGTATGATAGAATTCATGCTTTTGAAAATTGTTTTTTAAATTTAATTTTTAAATTCATATTTCGATTGTCTGTTTATCCATTCCAATTGAGAAACTGAATAATTCGCTCGTCGATTAAAAGAATTGCATACAAATTGCTGCAGGCTGGGGGTTGTAATGAAGTTCGAATATAGCCATCAGAAAAAGAAAATATTTCGGACGTTTTTATGAAAAGGGTAAATGAAAAAAAAGACATTTTACTGTGAGAACTTTCAGCGTACCTTCAAAGAAGATATATCTTTATTTGTCATCGGTATTTAATAAATGGATTCCATGAATGTGTGACACTACGAGTTATCGTAAGCAAAGTTACCAATATTATTAAAAGTTCTAAGTGATATGTTTAAAGAACTTTTAGATAAAAACTTCATCGTAGTTCAGTGTTAAGATCAATGTCTTGAAAAAGACTTCACTGAGGCTATTTGAGGATAAACTTCCTGAAGCTGGATTGTTATAAGATAAGTAGAGTGGAATAGCATTGACGAGATGTTAAAGCTTATTTTTATGTGCAGCAATTTTTTAACAGGAATACAGAAATTGCTACTATTAACAGAAAACCGTTAACCGTTTAAGTATCTCAAAACCAATGATAAGTGCAACCTTAGAAATGTACTGTTTAACTAATGTTAGAACCTAAAAAGAAACAATGTATAATATTCCTATAAATGTACATATTTTTTTTGTATTGAAGTAACCAAGTTGATTCGTAATGATTTGTCAGATTAATATCCAAAATGAAGTTTTTGTACAGTTATTTCGGGGCGAAGCTTATAATTCTGAGCAATGGTAAGAAGTGAAGTAGAAAATACGAGTCCCCCCTTTTTTTTCTGATTTCAAAGGCATCTACTCATTTCTCCTATTAAACAAATTTATTGCAGAAAACATGAAAATAAAATTGTAACGTTTTGTCCTGATGTCCAATTTTATGCATGTATAAGACATTAAGTTATATAACAATTACGTGCAGAGCATGTTTATTAAAAATTACTCAAAATAATATGACAAAACTGTCTTTTCGTAAAATATAAGTTTTCACTATTTCGAAAATATTACAGACCAAATAATTAGTGCGGAATATGAAGCAACCCTTTGAATATTTTTTTTTACAGTTAAAATTTCAATGCAATCCAAAGTTATAAAAAAAGCAATTCCTAAACTGAAATTGATTTAAAACGCATTTAAATTGCAGGAAGTTAGATATTAATGAAAGTTATTTTATGTAATAAAGAAAGTAAGAAAAGTCCTTTAACCATTAATAATAAGGTTTGAAACTAAAAAAAAAATGTTAGATAAATGTTGAAAAATAAAAAATAAATAATGTATGTCATGATTATTGAGTGATAAAAAAATTTCGGATTGTTGTATGTTGATCTTCATTTTAAAATTACTCGGAAATTTTGTATGTATTTTTGTTTAATAATAATATTAATTTTTGAATATACAGCTTTTATCTGTTATTTTAGTTTTATTTAAAAAATGCATACATTTTATAGAATTTCCTTTAAAAGGGAATGAAAATATACATTTTTATTTTTGTCAATCATGTAATCATATAAATCCTATTAGGTATATTTATCTTTTATTTTCAAATTGTTTAAAATGGATATTTAACTGTATATGCTAAAATATTGCGATTGTTACTAATGCGGTTGTAATCACAATACTTGGTGAACATTCACAGGATTTCCTTTGAGAACATTCATGAGATAATTCCCTTTGAGAATAGAAATAGATTAATTTCATTAAATAGAATGTCATCAAAATGACATTATTTGGCGACTGAATGAAAGGAATATAATGTATAAATATTGTAACTATCTTTGCAGTCCTCTAAGGGAAAGCCGCAGGCGTAAAGTGTGACTATATTAATATTAAATGTTGCATTCTGTAACTCACTAGCATTTCAAAACCAAGCATTAAATGTTCGTCTCTTTAATCACATCTCGTGAACATGAACTGCTGTGGAAGCGGTTAAGCATTTCAGAATAATTTTCCGCATCAAGACATGCACCTTTGTCTTGTAATGATGATTTCAAAATAGACTCTTTATTGAAGAGTCAAGCGAAATTTTAATAAATGTTTACTTACAGTTGAACTAACACTGAGAGCAAGATAGTATGAATTTTTCATCGCTTCTGTGGTGAATTCTAAGAAATAGTTAGACATTAATATCCGTATTTATGAATGTTGATTTATAGAAGAATGTATAAAATTATTTGAATAAATTTGCTATAACCGGTAGGAATAACATTTTCATTACAGTATTATTTCAAAGGGCAGCGATCTTATGATCAGTATAATTTCTTCAACAATTTTTAATGACTCAAATTAATTACAATATCTTACGCAAAAATAGTCATCATAGCAAAACGTAATTTGAATGCATTTATTATAATTGCAATACCTTCGGAAGTATAGTCATTTTAAATGCCCATAACTTAAATATCATTTGATGCAGTTAAAATCCTAATGCATTTAGTATTCTGCACATCCATTTAGATTTCAATTCACGCTTCAGGAGGCTAAATGTCAGGCGTTGGTTGGATGTGCGGTAAGGTGAAGTGAGCTTTCCTCATTCGTCTGTCAGTGGATTAATTGCATTCAAGGCGAGAGTGCGCATCGTTAGCTGCCTAAAATGCCCAATAAGTGCATTTGCCTCTCGAAATTAAAGCTAACTATGATATTTTCTCTTGTATAGCGATTGATATGCTGAAAGATTTTACATTGATTTATCCGCTACTTCAACTTTCTTTTCTTTCTTTCAATTTCTTCTTTCTTTTTTGGGAGGCAGAGGGGAATCTATAATTGATCTGTTAGATCATTACGTATCTCACAATGATATTTTTTTTCTTTCACTCTCTAAAGTGTTTATCGTCATTCAAAATTTGGTAAAAGCAGATAAAGGAGTAAGTTGAAAATATACCTAGGAACATTGAAAAAAATACAGAATGATGAAATAGGCAAGATAGGAAAAGACTGTAGAATAATTTGGGTGTAAAGTCGAATCATATGCTCAAATTAAATTAATGCAACCAACTATTGAAACAAAAGAACTAAGAAACTATATTTAGATATTGAAAAAAAAATTAATATTTGCTGAGAAAAAGATAATTTTCTTGGTTTATTGAAAAATTTAATTTTAAATTAATTAATAATAATTAATATATAAAAATGGATTATTTCTTAACATTTTTAAGTTTTCGGAAGACTTAGCATGTTTTACTTTCTCATGCCTTTTTTTCCGAATTTGCGTTATTTTATTAGCTAGGGTAATTTCGTAATGTTAGATTCTTTTAAAATAACTTGTACGTCACTTTTTCTAACTACGCTACACTTTTCCCATATTACTAACACTCATTTAAATACTTTTTAAAATAAGTGAGAATTAGTATTTTTTTTTTCATAATTCAAAACTAAAGCAATATTTTTGAAAACTAAATCTTCTAGACTGTGTGAACATAAATTTAATAAAACATTATACACAATAACATATTTATAAATTCTTGAAAAACAAGATTGCTAAAAATGAACAGGAAGATAAAAGTTATTTGTCCTATAAGCCATTGTTTCAGTAATTTCTTACTATCAGAATCATTATGTGCAAAGAAATCAGCACTGGCAATTCTTCTTGGATATATGAGTTCTCAGAGCTTATGAAGAAAACTAACAATTATTATAAATAAATTTTTCATTTCTTAAATAATAATATTACATGAATATAAAATAATGCAAAATTTTGATTTTTATGAAAAGAATTGAATATTTTATAACACCATGAAATTGATAAATATAACACTAATTTTAAAAAGTTTCTTTTCTTATTTTTTAATCTAACAAAACAAAAAATACTGATTTTTAAATGTTTCCATTGGAAAAAAAGAGATAAATATTAATGTCTGTTAAAAACTTTCAACGAATCAATGAGAATTGAATTCCGCTTAGAAATTTGATATGAAATGATAGCAATACACATTTTAATTTAGAGATAATTTTGAAAAAGTATATTTAAACCAAATATTTAGAGTGGTATGAAATACAATTAGGGAATAAGGAAAATTGTGTGCTGTATTATTAATGAAAATTTATTTTAATCTGAGAGCAATCACATGAAAGTTCAATTATATCTATCTTCTGATTTCAGATTTCTGAGAGCATTTAAAGATACTTCAAAACGATTTCTGATCTGATTTACAATCATTGCAAAGTACAACTTATAAATATCTCGACTCTTCAACAAGTCATAACACTATAACTTGTTAAACCATCTAAAAGCAATTAAAAATTCTGATGGGCAGTTATTGTTCGATGTTAGTTTTATTCCATTTTCCTAATTTTCCCAACTTTTAAGAACAAATTCTAGAGCCAGTGGTTAAGAAAATAATGTCACTGATATCATATAAGTATATGATCTCAGTTTATATAGTCTTAAAAGGAAGATTTTTATTATTTTTTTAATCTAGAGGAAAAATTAAAATTGATCAAAAATTTTTGTAGGTATCTCATATTTTTAATATTAAATCATTTAAAATATGTGACAGTTTAATGCTTTTATTTAATGCAAAGAATATTTGAAAAAAAAATGATATTCTCACGATGGCGAAAAACTGTTTTAAAAACGTTGTCTTTATAATATACGTCTATTACTAACACTTTACCCTGATATTAATTCGTGATTCATGATAATAATTAAGCAATGACAAATGTTTCAAATGTTCAAAAAAGCATTGTTAAGAAAAGATGCTTCAATATTTCTACATATTTAACTTTAAAATACGAAATATCTTTTAAGACAATATATTATTGTAACACGGAATCTTAAAATATTAGATAAGAAAAATATTTAGTTATATTATTTACCTTGTCTATAAGAAGTAATTATGGTAATAATGAAAATCTCTACAACAAAATAAAACCTATCTTTCCAAAACCAATACTCTTACATTTAGAAATCTAAAACTTGTTTTTCTAACTTGGTAAGTTATCCTAACCGTCAGTTGATAATAGAGTTAGGTTTCCTGTACAAGAAAGCTCCTGTCAGCCACATGCGATGCCGATGCCGAAGAATTCAATTACTTCCTATGTACTATCTTGGTCGTCATTTTTTCCTTTTCCCACTTCCATCCTAAGTTCTTTGTGAATGATGTAGGATTTCACAAATATATTTTCCTGATATGAAGAGATTCTACTTAATTTTTCTTTTAAAAAAATTAAAAACAAAAATATTTAGACATTTCACGATAAAAGCTGTTAGCACTGAAAAATTATTTGAAGCTGCAAAAATATATCCGATAAATGTCAGATGAATTTTGATGTTATGGAATCATAACATAGATCTTTTAAATCTCCAACTAATATGAAATAAATATGTTTATGAGGGTATAAAGGAATTGGGACATGAATTTACTAAAGAGTTTAGATATAATATATAGAACAGAACGCCGTTCTCATATTTCCGTATCAGTGACCTGAACGGTTTGGTGGGCATGTTACGGTAATTTTATTTAAATACTAAAATATTTATAGTAGAAAAAAATTACTATGTACCGAATTTAAAAGCATATAAGAAATGATATTGACATGAAACTGCTTACAAAGATTTTCAACTTTAAAAAAGGGATTAAAGTATCGAAATTATTAAAAGTCATGGAACTATCAGACTTTCTTTTTACATTTTCTCCAACATTTACCAGTTAACCTTTTCTGTAGTAAAATATACAACTCCTCAATCTAAATCTTGAAATTTCTAGCGAAATTTATAGACTAAACAAATGTATACAAATACAGACAACAAGACAGGCAAATGAAATAAAACGATATAATTGACTTTATATCAATATATTAATTTGATATGTATTAATAAAAATTTAAAAAAAAATCATTGTGACTGTATTTCTTAACTTTATTTACTAGTAATAAAGAATCTATTTAGGAAATATACAGCATCTGTTATAATTTGTGTTCAAGTTACTTTGTAATCAAATCATTTTAGTCACTATTTGATTTTTAAGGCAGATTTTTGAAATTTCAACTTTATACGTTTCATTAAAGACTAATTAATTATCTTAATTTTATCCATATGTAATGCAGGGGCCTGAACTCTACATATGCATTTTGTGCAATTTTGTATGAATCTATTGGCTTGATAGACGAATGTCTTCCGCATTAATCTTCGATTTCTTCTGCTGTGAAATTTTACTTATGAAATCTGAAATATGTAAAAAAAAACTTCACTAAGAGTGCTGCAATATACGAAGATACATTTCTATAATTTGGCATAGTTATTCTTACTTGCAATCCTTTGAATATGAATTCTGTCTGGAAGTGAGATAATGGGTGAAAAAAATATGAACCATGAATTCCATTTATAGCGTCCATTATCCACTCTGCGATGATAAAATAGTTTAGGTTTTCACCTTGTGTCTCACAATTAATCGGGATGAATAACTTCCAAAATATTCGTAAATGGAGGCGTAAGACAAAAGCACCAAATTTATTGGAATGCTAATGGGGTAGAATTTATAAGAGGTGTAATTTCTAAGTCATTCCTTGAGGACCTTGATTTAAATGAGGAAATTCAAAGGCTATAATTCAATGCCCTTCCACGAACGGAGATCCCCTGAAATACAAAAGCTCCTTTTCTGTGAAATCCCTCCCCTTTATTTTATACAGACTTATTTTTAATTTTCATCAAATCTCGAAGTAATAAATCTTGGTCTCATACATTGTTATTTAAAATTATTAATCATAGATGAAAATTGATTATTAACCACGGAAGAAGATTGATTATTAACCGCGGATAAAGATTGATTATTAACTGTAGATGAGGATTGATTATTCACCATAGATGAAAATTGATTGATGTATAGACTAATTGCATTATTTCCTTACTATCCTATTTAGCTCTTTTATCATGTAAAAACTGCGTGTTAAAAAATCTCTGCATTGAAAAATTTTCGTTACTGGTTTCTTCCGTTTTATATATATAATTTCTTATTAAGATTTGCATCTTACTTATTTTGAGGTCAACATAAAATGGTATTTTCTAAAAATACTTTTTCTGTTATTTATAATTTGATAATACACTTTCTTGATTTAATTTTAGTTGATATGGAAGGATTAGAATCTTTTTACCTATCCATTTCTGTGAAATAGTTCTACTATGGCAACTATTAATATTACCATTTTTGAACAAAATTTCCTTTTTTATTGTTACTAAAATAAGAAAATTTATATAGCCTTGACTAAATAATTCATTTTGATATAATAATTTTAAAGCATCTTTATTTAAAGTGAAGTGTAAGACAAAGTGATTTTAAAATGATTATAAAGAAATTGGTTAAGTAAAATTTGTAGTAAAGTAGTTACAAAAATTTATATCTAAAAAATACTTTTAATATACAATGAAACATCATCAAAAACAAATTATGAATTGTTGTTAATTAAATTTGCTGACCTGTTTTAATTCATTTTAGCATTTCTAATCTGCGGCTAAATTTATTCCAAGTTGGTTTTATTAGAATAGTCTCATCTTTCCTTCTTTTGTTGGTGTTGATAATTTTGTCAGTTTTGAAACATAAAGAAAGTACCATTAACTCTGAAGCAATTTTTATCTAACTCATGAGATAAGAGTTATTGATCAAACCCAAAATAAGAAATGAGTTAAAGAAGTTTCTGAGGTTAGTCACTAATTATTAGAAACATATAAAATGGATAATTTTATGTAGAAAAGTAAATTGACGCTGTTTTTATCTCTCATTTGTATTGAAATAAATTACTTACCATGTACATAAGAATAAATCATTTATAATCCACGAAGTTCTCTTGCGTGTTTACTAGTTTCAGCTAAAGAAAGCTTTAACTTTGATTAATCAATTTTACTTGATGAAGCTATGTGTATTATCACATCTCACATTTTATTTTCATTGGAAACTAGTTCTTAGGAATGTTTTCTTTCAACTGAATCATTATTAAATTAATTCATTTTGAATATTTATGCACTAAACTCATTTGTGATGCTGGATTACAAGTTTATTTTTTTATTATTACATGCTTAATTAATCAGTTTTTCCTTACTTTATTAACTAAATATAAAAGTATTAATTGGTTTTGGAATTATTCCTATAAAATTATCAAATATTGTTTAGAAATTAATTCCAGTTACTAAAATTAATTTATAACATTTGAAATAAAATTATTTAGTTGTAGTAAAGGAAAATAAAAATCTTATACAAATTCATAGTTCTTTCTTTACTTGAGATTTTCTTCAGTTTACTTCAGTTTTTATTTGTCTGACGGACGTTCCTTTTGAAACAACATGTCTGCTTGCAGAGATGAATATTGTAATTTGAGCCTCTGATTTTCTACCAAAAATTTCTGGGCTCCTCTCTCCAATTATTCATGTCACGTCAACTTAAGGATTATATTTCTTTCGTCGAATTGCCTTGAAATGAAATCATAGATTCCCATTTTTCAAAAGAAACTGAGTATTTTCAATAAAATAAAAGATGTATAAAATGTGAACGTTTTTGTCAGACCGTTAGCCAATATGGTTAGATAGACAAGTTTTGTTTTTCTGGTTGGAGTTCATATCTATAAAAACATTAAAATAATAATTAAAAAACTGTTTGAAAAATTCAGGCCAATATGAGTTTTATTTTAATATTAGGAAGCTTACAAGATTTATAAATGAGTTTCAGAGTAAATCCAAAGAAATTTTAGATAATTATATTTAAATAATTAGATGGCAATATTAAAAATGTGAACATTTTGAAAAAAAAGGCACAAATGCAAGAAATAAAAAGGAAATTGCCTCAATTTCAGTTCTTCGTGGGTTTTTTTAAAAATCCATTCATTATTTAGAACAGTTAGTACTATTTGCTTAGATTTTCTCCCATTTCTTTGCTTTTTCGACTAATTTTCTTTTAAATAATCAAGTTAAATGCAAAATAATTTTACGAAAAGATAATTTTTATGAAAGCTATAGTAATAAAGCGTCTTACGTGACTTAATAAAAAATACTTTCTCAATAATTAATGTTTATTTGAAAGAATTCCGAAGCATTGAAATACTTGAAGTTTACTGATTTCTTTTTTAGAAAACAATAATATAAGAAACACAACTATGAATCAAAACAAGTGAAAAAGAATTGAATACAGTTTTCTTTTATCTTAGCATTCAGTTTAGCTAAAATAAATAGATCCACCCTTTTTAAAAAGACTTTTTCTCATTTTTCATGGCTATCGGAACTTTTTTCAGCTTGACATTTCCATTGAAGTAATTAGTTGATTAAAAATTAAGAAATGTTTCGTAAGCATTAACAAAGAATTTTTTTGGAGAATATATGTTATTTTGAAAGCCTTTAAATATTCATTTTTCCACAAAAGAAAGAACTTTAATGCCAAATAAGTAAATATCTTAATACTTTTGAAAACCGTAATTTGAGTCTTTTTTTTATTTATTTATTTTCTAAACTTGGTAACAATTAGCAAGTACTATTGTTTGTTTAATTTAAGTAAAAGGCATAAAATAGCTTATAATATATGCATTTAAAAAATAAAATAACCGGCACTCTTTTTTTTAACACTGGATATTTTTAATCCCAATTTTTGTCAGATTGTCAAGATTGTCAGTAAATTTTATCCAACTAAATTCCATCTCATAGCATCGCCAGATGCGGTTTGCAAACACATGCTTGAAAAACTTCCTTCTTCATATTTTTATCCCATTATTGCCATGAAAGAAATTATTTTGAACTCTTCTAATGATTGAATGGTATAAATTGTTGTCTGTGCTCTTGAATATGAAAATTGTGCAAAATACCTAATGAATATAAGAGTTTCATTTCTCAAGTGGGCTTCATATATTTTCGAAGATGCTTCAGATGTTTTGAAGAGGAATATTTTTTAATTATTGAGAAATAAATAGCATGTTCATATTTATTAAAGAAATAGGAATTTTTAAGTTGTTTTCTGCTTTTGCTTTTATATTAATTTATATTGCAAAAATTCGATTTAACTCGTTTTGAGTAAATTGGCTATAAATCTATGAACTACAATTACAAAATCTAACACTGGGTACTTAAATTTCAAAAATAATTTTTTTTTCACATATGAGGAAAGAGTACTTAGGTTTTTGATACATTAATTCTGAACTAAATATGAAAATTTTCTAAATTGCATAAAGACCGCTAATTCCAATATCATGAGCATTTGAAAATTATGAAAATAACATTCATTATGTCAAATAAAGCTGTTATTTCAAATAAATAAAAAAATAAGGCAAAGAAAAGGGAGAATTGATGCAATAAAACCAAAAAGATCATGTATCATGATCTATGTATCTGCTTTTTAAGAATGTATCACGAGTGGTGCCATCTTGAAGAGTATTTGAATTTAATGTGATGAAAGCATTATGTCATGAATCTTAAAAATCAAGCTAGGCATCTCTATCGCAGATTTATTTTTTAATCACGCTTTAAGATCCATTTACTCCAACACATGGAGAAAAAAAGTGAAAAAACAAATTTCTGGTATGTGATATGAAAGAGTAGTTTCACCAGATAGCATATCCTACCAAATTAATGTAACAGATCCTTTTGTTGAACAGTTTACACTTTTTTCAGTAACATTTATCATATATTTTAAATATTATTCTATTTATGTACACTAGCTGCATTTGGTAACGAAGTATTTTGAAGGATTCATAGAGAGTGAGAAATCTCAATAAAATATTTTATGTATAATTTAATCTTAATAGCTCCTTTAACAAATGTTACTTTTTACTTTTAATTTCAAATTTTGATTATATCTAACTTTTATTATTTTTGAAGTCTCATACCTGTTCTATTTATTGTATTACTAGCCGCCTTTGGCGACCAGCCGGTTCGCCAATATTAAGGCTCGCTACAATTTTCAATTAAATATTTTAAGTAACTGGTCTCTTAATAGATTCTCAAACAAAACAATTTTAATCTTCAAATTTTGATAGTCATACCAAACTTATACTGTTGTTTAGATCGTTTCGTTCAATTTACTCTATATATTTTGCTAATTTGTTGTCATTTCCGGTAAAACGTCAACTTTAATTGAAAGTGAAAATGATGAAATTGCAATTCATATAAAGATATTTTTTAATAAAACCAAGCGTTTTCTTTTATTTATCATCTTTATTGCTATTTATTTATTACTATTATTATTGAATATGAGTATTGCAAACAGAATATCTCGGTATTTAAGTCTTATGTGGACTACAAAATATTTTTGATAATTTATGTAATATCTCAAAGAATAATTCAACAAAAATTTCTCAGATTTAGCATAAAATTCAGTTTTTAGTTTTGCTTTCAAAAGGATTGAAATGAAATCAATAATAATATTTTGTTCCAGCCTATAAATATATTTCAAAAATTATGAAATCTAAATTTAATGCAGTAAGGTATCATATTCTGAGAAATATTCTGGACACACCAAATTTTAAATAAATGAATGAATGTTTCTATTTTCCACGATCAACTAAGACTTATTTATGAAGTTTTGAATGTTAAAAATCTAGAAAAACTCAACATTTTCATAATCTTAGGCCAATTATTCTTAGAAACATGCGCGCTGATTGGCGTATTTTTTTTGAAACGATCGATGGAAAATCTAAAATTATCCTTTTTTTTTATTGAATAGTGATATTCAAATTTCCATAAATAAGTCAATTTAAGTGATTGATTTAGTTGAATGGAAATTAACTCTTTTTATTTAAAATATTAGTGTTTCAAGAGCATTTTGTTATTCGTGATTTCGACAGCAGAAGCTTTACGTAAAATCAAAAATTCGTTATTTATTAGAGCATTTATGTAATTAAGTTACATAAAATATAATCATTTTTCTACTTAAACCATTTTAGTAAATCTGTTGTGTTCGTGCGTCAACAAAAATAGAATGCAAACAAACTTATTTTGAAACTAAATCTTATTACATTATAGATAATATTATCAAATTTACATCAACTTATTTTCATTCAAAATTATAGCATCGTTTTTAAACAACAAATTAAAAGTTCCAAAAATATCACTGCTGCCAATCTGAATTTCACAACTATTTACAAAATAAAATTTATAATTATTAAAATAATCGTTTGCTACTTTTAAATAAAATATTTACGATTTATGTCGCAACAGATCTTTGTCTTACTAAAGGTTTACAAATTAGCTGTGTGGCCATGATTTGAATGGATATCTTGTTCATATTAAATAAAACTTGCCTTAAAGTAAAACTTATTTATTGGATTAATAATATAGAGAGTGTAAAAGATCATAAAAGAATTTTTCTTGAATTTATTTTTTAGAAAAAATAATATTTCATATTCGTTTCATTTCCTACAGACACGTGACGAAAATTATATTTTTGCAGATTTCATTTCCAAAAAGATTTAATTTATTTTCAGTTAGAGCTTTAATCAATGTGATGGCAACACTTTGAAAAAAGCTATTTTTTTTCTCCTGAATGCGAAACGTGCTTAATCTTCATTTTTATTTTTGACGAAAAAAATTATTGAAAAACATAGTTAAAATATTTATTAAAAAATTCATTAAGAATAGAAATTTAATTTTAAGATTAAAACAGTAGTATCATTTAAAAGATAAATTTTTTATCTTTAACTTCATGTAAAAATCTTTTTTGTGCGGTAATATTTTCGGCAGTTATAGCAGAAACACGTCAAAATTTCGCTTAATTTTTAAATAAATAAAATTCTAATTAAAAATTCGAAAAAATAACCCCCAGGTGCACATTCCCGGCCTCCAAGGTATACACGTTCCAAATTTGGTAGCTGTAGGTGGAATGGTCTGGCCTGTAGAGCGCCAACACACACACACACACACACACACATTGAGCTTTATTATAAGTATAGATATAGATGTACCTTTCGCTATTCTCCCTCTTTCAACTTACTTAAGATTTGAGCTTTCGTCTGAAATAAGAAATAATTTAATTTCAACGAACCTGATATTTAATGAATCGGAGAGTCATAAAATATACAAGGAAAATTAGCAGAATTATTCATTATAAGATTTTTTAATATAATACTGAATATGCTTGTTTCATAATTTATTCAATATGATTGAAAATTTTAATTTTCCGGTCCAATAAAAAATTTAGTGCTCCGCAAAAAGAAAACAAAATTTTAAGCATTAAGAGAAATAATATATTTTTATACATTATTTATTACATAGAATAGTTGTAGTACTTTAAAAAGCTCAAATTATTTTTAAAAAATCATAATCGCTTCTTTTAGAAGTTAAGTATTAAATGTTATTATCAGAAAGTCATTAATTTTCCTTATTATCAATATCCAAAATCATTTTCTCCTTCATTAATTTTTGATCAGTCTACTAAATGTTGTCATGAAATCTCAATATGATCTAACTTGAAAGGTAGTTCGGCTCGTTTTCCCCCAGAAATCTGAAAAGGCCCGTATAATTCATCAGTATCGGGATTTTTTTTTGATCATATAGAAATTAAAATATATTGGTTTTGATGAAAAAATGATGAATGTCTAAAGATAATCGAAGCGCAACCCAAACAGTTGCTCATAATTAAAACAGACATTTTTTAAGCATTTATCTGTCGACGAAGCTAGACTACAAGCATTCTTTATAGATTCTAAGATAAAAAAGGGCGCAATAAGCAATGTTGTACACTTTCATACATATAAGCGTTTTATACTGATTTTTGCATATGTTTCAGTATGTTTACATCAGCAAAATTTATCTTGATTGACATCTGTTTAATTTCGTAAGGGCAGATTAAAAAAAGAATGATTCCACCATTATTTATGTTTGAGACAAATGCATTCATTTAATATACATTTATTAGTGAAGGATCAAAGAGGATAGTTCAGTAAAATCAATTTATTATTAAGTTGTACGTACACACTTAAAACTTCGAAAATCGTTCAAAATATCGAATATTTTTTTTCTTGCTTCAAAATGTGTTCTGATGCTTTAGCATTCAAACGATACCAAAATGTTGTCAATATTCGGAATACTTCTCGAGTTATAATTATTTATCTTGAGGTACTTTCACTAAAAACTCTAGTTTTTTTTTTAAACTCATTTTATGAAGAATGATATTTTCCACTATGTTGCTTCATTCAAACAATCATAACTCAACAAGAAATTAACCAAATACAATTATTTATATTTCAAAATAATCTGTATGAAACAGTGGATGTTTTGTTCCTCAATCAAAATTGTATTTATAGAAATAAAATTTTAATAGATATTTAAATGTTAAAATTATAGAAAAAATATCGCTTTTTCTATTTACCGTTGATGAAAAAATAGTTAAAAAAACTATATATTTTTATAACTTTATTGATGAAGACAACATGAAGACTAATATTAGGCATAATTTCCAACTAGAATTGTGTGTCTATACAAATTAGAATTGAAGATATCATGTTTCAAAAAATATGCTAATTATCTCATTAAATATTAATTAATTAATTAATAATTAGTGTAATATGGGTTTTCTCATTGAAGTGAGTTTAAACATATATTAATGACCTACTGTGAAAAAACTGGATTTTTAAAGTTAAAATTTAAAAAAATCTTCTAGTGTGTACGTACACCTTAAGCATAATGTTTATATTGAATCATTATTAATTTTCACTTTGCTTCCTTTATGATTAGCAATCCATCAGGATGGAATAAATTTAGAATTAAAACCCCTACATTCCATGGGATATTAAAACTAACAATTTTAATCTAAGATTTTAAATGTATTTACTTTTGAAAGATTCAAGATTCAGTGCTTATTCTTTTTTGATAAGTTTATTTCAATTTGTTGTCATTGATTATTCCAAATCTTTCCTATTCGTAGAATTATCCTAAAAAAGTATGCAATTGAAATCTTCCGAATCGAAATAAAAGTTGAAGAAAAAAAAAAACGCGCGTTTTTCCCAAAACATAATTTCTGAGAAAGCTTGCATCAACGTTTCACGTCCATTTAGAAATTGAAGGATAATTTTGAAGAGTGGCGACAAATGGATAGTGAGCAGTTTTCGAATGACTTGTCATAAAAGGCAAGGCGTGAACGATATCCTTCAAGGAAGTGTCAAGAATTTTATGAAATTTATCCAACTTTGGAATGAAAAGGAAAATAAATTTTCTCCTGAAAATTCTTTCCCTGTCTTCTCTGCAAGTGAGTAGATTATCATTGCTATTTCTTTAAAAATGAGCAATTCTCTTTTATGTGCCACATGTGTCGTAAAGGATATCCAATGCAGTGTGAACTTGGAAAAAGCCACAAAAATGTTAGCGCAATCAAGAAGATGAATGACTCATACGTTCATTTGAATAGGTAAATAAAACATTATGCATTCTACTTATCACGCAATACAAATGGTACTCTTACAATATTCTTTTTTATGAGATTTTTTTTTAAAAACAGTGATTTTTAAAATTCTTTCAGTGCTACTTTGGGCTAATGAATCGCATTACCATAATAATAAAACAGATTATCTGAAATCGACTAAATGCTTTGAAAATGAAAAATTAACTGTTTCACTAATTTTGAATACGATCTAGAATAGTTACGTACAGAACGGAAATAGAAACCTTTTTCATTCCACAACATAAATATTTAATGATACTTCTTTAGAATTTTAGTTTAATGTTGTAACAAGCAAAATTTTGATAAATTAAAAAAATAAGTTTTCTAAAGTTATTTGGAAGTGTATTATTGTCAACAATACCATTCCATACCTACATAATATTTTTAATTAAATTCTCTTCTGATATCGGATGCACTAAAAATGCATTTGAAAAAAATATTAAAACCATTAAAATAAAGCAACCATTATAAAATAATAATTTAGTTGATCATTGTATATTGGGTTTTGAATGATAAACATATTAACCGCTTACCGCACAATGTTTTGTCTTCCACATATTCTGCTTTCACTTTTTTCCAATTATTTGAAGATGATGAAACTGGAAATTTCAATTCGAGGAAACAGGTAAAAAACACTTGTTTCTATTTTTGAGAATTTATCAGTATTCATCCACGAATATTTTTCGTTATTATGCAGAAAAAACTGCATAAAAGTTGAAAATGTAGATAAGAAAATATTTCGGTTTTGCACTTCATACTTCAAATCAAGCCGTAGAGTAAATATGTGGTATTTCCATTTTAATTTTATATGATAATCCACATTAATTGTTTGTAGACGAATTATTCTTGAATAACATTTTATTTATCGTATTATATAAATTTTTCACTCAAATATAACTGTCATAGAAGAAATTATTTGAAAATCGTTTTTGTAAACTTTTTCGTTAGTAAATAAATATTCGTAGATATTTAATATATGACGCCACTTAGAATGGCATCATATATTAAAGATCTCTGGAACCAAATAGATGATGAAATAATTTGAATTGCAAAGATAATTTGCTTATTTTAAACAATTAAAATGAAAAAGTATTCTGATAAAAGAAATGAGAAAAAGATAAATGGCAATGAAAAACAAACATTCATAGTGGACTCGTTTAAATTGTATTTTCTTTGAAACGATCAATATGTGCGGTTATTGCATAAACATTATTTTCATTTTCGGTAGAAAATCATCCAAATAAAAACTATGAGAATTTTTCTTCGCACAAAAATTAAATATCATAATTAATACTAAAGTCGCATAATTAAATAATAATAAATTGTGTAATGAATAAATATCCGCTAAATGCTTAGGAATCAGGTTGTTCTAAAACAAAAATTTATATGAATATAGAGATATGTACATTTCTGAAAAATTATGAAATATGTTTGAATTTAGTAATTTTATTAATCTGCTGCAGTGCGACGCATGAATTTAAAACCACACAAATTTATTCATAGAAAACTTGAAACAAATATAAGATAGAAAGAACACTCTTACCAATCCTCGGAATTTCCATGGAATTATAAATAACTCTTGTCGCAGCAAAAAAAAATTATTAATTTTTGTTATTTTTGATGGAAGATCAATAGTTTTTTACTAAGGCTTGTGTTTGATGTGCGCACTTGCTCTTCTTCTAAGCTTTGCTTTTTGGCTTCGTTATAAATTTTCTCGAAGTTATTTAATTACATATTGACTGCTTAAGCAAAACAAATTGTATGTGAGGATGAATGAAAAAACCCCGCCCAGCCTGTTACTTCTTATAGTAACTTTTATTAGATTAAACGATAATGATTTGTCGTTTGGAAGAGACGCTCTCCTTTTTATTATTCATTAGTAAGATTATCATTTTTATGGATGGAAATTCTTCCATTTCTAAAATACATATGTGTTCAAAGTATATATATCTTCATTTTTTTGTATTTTTTATTCATTATGCATTTTTATTATTATGCATATATGCTTTCTTCTGAATTCATAGCAAAAGAATTTTTTCTTTTCTATCTGTAAGTTTCAAATTTAATATTTTGTCCTGAAATCAAGAGTTAACTAGAAGAAACTAGGTGAATAAAAGATTAAGAGCTTTGACTTTGTGTGAAGTTAGGGCCGCGGTGGCCTGGTGGTAAGGTCTCGGCTTCGGAACCGGAGGGTTTCAGGTTCGAGACCCGATTCCACCGAAGAACCGTCGTATAAGGGGGTCTGTTGTACGTTAAATCCGTCATGACCAAATGTCCTCCCGCTGGTGTAGCGTGGTGTGGAGAGGGGGGTGCCAGCTCAGGTGTCGTCCTCGTCATCTGACCGTGGTTCAAAATTACGAGGTCCGTCCCAAAATAGCCCTAGTGTTGCTTTAAAACGGGACGTTAATATATAACTAAACTAAACTTGTGTGAAGTTAACTAGGATAGACAGATGTTATTAATTAACAAATCGATATATAATGATTTTTTTTAATTTAGCCAATTAGTTTTTAAAAAAAATAATTTAACAATTTTATTTCCAATTTTTCCTACTAATACTGTCAATATTATCTTGAGATATTGAATAGAAGAAAAGAAACTAGGAAGCAAAGGTTACTTCGGTTTTTCTGAAATGCAATTTATTATAATTTTATAATTTACAACAAAACCTTCGCAATGGTTCCGACTGAATGGTTAATTGTAAATTATATTACTACTAAATAGAAGATGCGAAGTTTTTATTCGACTGAAGGCGTATTTTCTTTGTGCTTATTTATTGCATGTTGCAAAATGTCCTTTTGTTTATTATCATATTGATTTCTAGAACTGACCAAGTCTGAAAAATATTTAATATGTATGTAACAAATTCAGTTTATCTACGTTCTAAGAAAATGGTTAATTTTTAAATACTCTAAATCTGGATTCATAGTAACCTTTTCTTTTCATGTGGCTGTCTTGGCTTTTTAACATGTGCTGAACCAAAACGCTGAATCAAAAGATTTCTTTTTAAAACTATGTACTTAAACTTTGCACTTATAAATATTAATGAGTTTTTTTTAAATTTCTGCAATCAATCTAAATTATTTTATTGTGCTTGAATGGATTATTCGACATAAATAAGTGGAAATATGACTTTTTGTACCGGTAGAAGGATTTTAGTCTGAAATTTCTATTATCATACTGATAATTCTGTAGAAACATTCTCCAATGAATATGATTCCTTAAATTTTCAGAAATATTTAATGTCAATCCATCTGACAGAAAACACTAGTCGTATTTTCAAATAATATGAATTTTGAACTTAAAAATTCAAAATGTATAGTTAACATTTATTGAAAATAGTTTAGATTTGTATTGAAAAATACATTTATTCACATCCAAACAATAAATAAACAGCTCCTAAGTGTTTTTTATTTATAAAATAATAAAAAGGAGGTGTCTTTGAGCAATCTCAACTTTTTTAAATATTTATTGACTTTTTAAGATTAAAACCCGAAGACCAGATGTAACCTCATGTGTTAAAATGCTTGCTGTTATGTTACAAAGGAAATTAAACATCAAGATAAATCACAGGCAACTTATATACCCTATAATTTCTGTATTGCAGAACTAAGAAAATGATGTTTGAGAATATAAAGGATTTAAATTGTCAACTTCTGCTCATGCGGATCGAACCCAGTCTATAAAGAAATATAGTTTTAAAATAAATTTTATTTATTCAAACAAAAGAATGTTTTTTTACTTCATAATGCATTTGCTGCATTCTGTTATATGAATCAAACACTTTCCGTCTCATAGAGACTATAAAAATACTATACAGATAATCATGAAATTATGAAATTAAATTTTCAGAAATTACAATGATGGTATTTCATTCAGGAAGGAAAAATAAATGGCGATTTGAGCAATATAGCTCGGCATTGCTGACTTAAATTAAGTCTTTACTTTTGTCATATTTGAAATCTTTGCATTCATTGCTGTGTTTCATAAAATAAAATAAAATGGTATGAATGTCATTCTTGCTGATTGCTTTATGTATGTGTTTTAAGTAAAAGTATATTAAACAAATTTTATTAATTAAATATAAATAAAAGTCTGAAGTGATATAGAAAAAAATCATATATTTATAACAAAGATCTTGAATACCATTATCTTCATTACTTTATTATATTTTTAGACTTAATAATAATTCAGTGGAAATCAAACATATTTTTGCCATATACCTGCATGCACAGTAGTGAGCTTCAATAATAATGAATTTGTGAAAAAGTACTATATGCGAAAAATCCTATTCCTTGAAATAACTTCAAATCATTTTGTTTAAAGGTATTTATTGAATTAAACACGCTAAAAATGTATATGAATGCTTTGTAATCAGCCGTATTAGTCTCAGTAATGGTTTATATTTATAAGGAAACTTTTCAACAAGTAAGATACATTACATTGACAATTTTTCATGTTTTATCTTGAATAGAAATTAGATAAAATAAACTTGATTACAGTTGAAATATGAATGAAATTTTCGAAGTACAGTGACAAGCCTTCAATTTACAATGCGTTTAATTCTTTCAAGCGAATCTCTAATTTATAATGTTTGTAATTAGAGATTTATATTCTTAAAATGCCAGTAAAGACAAAATCAGCCATATCATTCAGGGATTGAGAATATGAATACAAATTCTCAATTAACGACAGAACGGTTGTAATGATAATGAGAAATGTTATGTAGTAAATAATGATGAGTGTGAACGTTTCTCTTTAATGGTGATTAAGTGTCGCTATTTAAATGCAAGATATTAGCTTTATATCCCGTAAATATTAACAGTATTATCCTAGTGCAAACATTATGTATAGCCAAGATTAATTATGCAGACCTTTTCCAATTTAAATACTTTGAATTTTTGATTTTAATTATGTTAAATGAACATATATTTATTTATTATAGAAACTGATTAGAATTGTTTAAGTTGATATCAGTTTTGAAGGGAATATAACCTAACTTGATTAATAAAGCGGAGCAGTTTTCTGAAATAAATTTCTGAAATAAACAGAAATAAATTTATAAATATTTTGTTATCCATGCAATATTAATATGTGAACAAGCAAATTAGAAAGAGTGTACAACTAAATAGGTAAAGTAAATAATAGTCTCATTCCCGTAAATACATATTCTCTTTACCTTTTTGTATTTATACACTTTCCATATGCAAAAGATTTCTTCTAATGTTATGAAAATGAATTATAAAAATTATAAAATAATAAATAGAACAATTAGTTACTTAGCATTCAATTAAGCCATAATAATAGACCAAAATGTCTCTCCTCAAATTTATTAGTGATAAGTACACTTTCTACTTCCCGTTCACAGCATGAAGATTTTCGTACCGACTTGGAGTTCCAAGAACTCAATTCAAGAAAATTTTCTCAGAAATTAAACAAGTTTGTATTGCGGTCTTTATGTTTAAAATATACTAATATTATATTAGCAATATATGCTATTTAAAATAATAGTTAAATTCAATCATGACGTTTGAAATTGATAAAAAGTGCTCATACTATAGGCGTTTATTCACATTCGAGATTTCCTGTAAATGATTTTAAGCATATATCAGTTTCATTTTTGACGTATTAAACATACAAATTCTGTAATTTGATTTTTTTTTAATTTGATTCCCAGCACAAAAAGTACTTGAAATTTCATTAGTAAAATTATACTAAGCTGCGACAATTTCAATTGTATACTATATAGCAATCCGCCTACTCGTCCCAACAAACAGAAAATTCAAAATTCAATATAAATAAACATTTCATTTCATTTCGAAGAAATGCCATAATTTCATTCTAAAAACTAATTCTAGAAAGATGCTCTAAAATTCTAGAAATCAAATGCTAAGTATATATATCTGTGGAATTCTAAGATATTTCTATTCTGAGCACTGAGTGTTTTTATTTCCATTGTGTGGCTTTCAGTAAATATATTTCGCATCCTATATGCTAAAAATCAATTGGTAAATCAGCAGAAGTTTTTGGTTTTTATATTCAAAGCATCAAATTATTATAATATAAATCAAATACTTTAACTGGAGACTGCCGCATTAATATAAATAAAAGTCATTGTGGCTATGTATGTATGTTCCACATCTTCTCCTAAAGTACTAGGTCGATTTCAACACTCTTTGCGTACTTATTCTTTAGGACAAGATAAGTAATATAATCAACTTTTCAAAGCACAAATTTAAAGAAATATTTATAAAATTAAAATTCATTTGAAAATTTCCGGCTTTTTTGCAATAACTTAGGAACCGATTATTTCACAAAAAATGGCATCTTAAAATTAAATAAAAAAAAAAAAAAGATTTTTTTTATCATCATTACTTTTTGTGCCTTTTCTTTTCAATTTTCATTATTTCTTTAAAAAATAAAGCAGAAAATTTTAAAATACAGGAACATTAAGACCATTATCTACTTTACTTTTCTTTGTTGAAATTTCTGTGTCATATATTTTGAATATTTTTATTGGATTAAAGTAGTTATTTAACTCTACCCAAACAATTGATACACTTCTCATTTTCAGGGAAGTTATTAGTGTTCAAGATTCAAGGGTATTCAATCAAGAGGTGTGGTATAATAAAAGGCTTATGCTTATTAGAATAATTTATACAAAATTAATTTTTTACTTGAAAAATATTATTATACATGAAGTATTTCAACTCTGAGCAAAGGCAGGAATGTCAATGAGGGTCTTAAAAACCCTAGTAGAAGACACATATTGCACAATAATGTATGAAATTGATCAATATTCCTAATATTGTATAATATTGCTGAATGTCGTATAATACCGCACAATATTGGGGAACAGGCTGGGCTACCTGGGATAGGTTAAGCTTAGATAGATTAAAGCAAAATCTATTTCTTTATGTTAAAGGCACTTTTTCTCCAAAATGTTTGTTTTTTAAGCCAGACGAAATAAAATAAATAATAAAGATAATAAAACTTGGAAGGAACAGAATATATTTGCATTGGAATCACTGCAAGTTTACATGGCAAAAAATTAATCTTAATCTTGAAAATGGCATTAAAAATAGCATATTTCCAGAAATAATAAAAATATTGCAGTCAGGATTAAATTAAATCTTAACAGATTTAGATGAATAATATATATGCTGCTACTCATGATGTATATAAACCGCAAATGAAAAATTTAAATAATGCTTTATGTTTCGTACAGTAGTATATATCTGCGTCACTTCAGTCTTTAACTTATTGTGAACAAATTATTAATTTTTTCAAATATTGTACTGATTACAAAAGTATCTTTTCAAAGTACTTATTAACTATAAACCTGAAAACTATTAATGAGGAAAATCTAATTAAATAATAAAACCAAGTTTTTTTTATTATTACTTCTGTGCATTTTAAATTCTAAGCCTTTAAAATTATAAAAACCCTTTTCAGTTAATTTATACATTTTCATCTCTGCAACACATTTGTTAATATTAAAAGCAATATAAAAATATTCTTATCATTAAATACAAGTTAATAGTAAAAATATATCATTGCTCACTCTAGAAAATGTTTTATATGAGTTGTTATTATTTTATTATATAGCTTCCAAGAATTTCAACTTTATCGAATTCCTTTCATATTTAATTGTGAATTAAAGTATACAGCACTTAAAAAAGCAAAAATAATAATACAAGATTGCCGTCATACATTTTAATAAAATCAAATATAGATACCAGTTCCAAATTTCACTTAGCAGACACGAGATATTTAAATACTATTCTCTAACATGATAAATAATCTTTTTGTAAATGAAACCTTTGAATTTATGAGCACTGAGCAGAGATAAAATCTCGCATTTCAGGCGTGAAATAAATACGTCTACAAACATATAAATTTGAAATACAATAGTCTTCAATTAAACTTCTCTAGCAACCAAACTTATTTCTGGGGTTCCAATTTTCAAGCCCGCCTCTTCTGTGTACTTTGTTAATGAAAGAATTGACATTACATTCTTTGGCTTCAGTGAATCTTCGAATAGAGGAAAACAGCAGATTTCGTCTTAAACTTCTGTTAAATTAATTTTGTTATTTAAAGTGGTTCATTGATTAATTGTATGTTAAAAGCTAGCTTTGAACTCGGTATGATCAAAGTTGACTGATAGAAATTTCGTGGTTTCATCAATTGCAAGAAGCCTTTCTTATTTTAATGAGGGATGCATATTGTGGTGTAAGATTAACTCCTATTAATTAAAATTGGAAATTATCTATCTCTTATTTAATTGCAGAGTGCAGACAATTTGTCTTTAGAATGCAGTATGAGGTTTAAATAAAGTTTAGAAAAGAATTTAAATGGCTATTTTTGTTAAATCTAGTTTTAATATTAAAGGATCTTTCTTTTAATGTCTGCTATGCAAATATTGTTCAGGAATATTTAAATTATAACAAAGAATGATATATGAGTTTTATGTAAATGAGTTTTCTAATGGATAAATATTAACTAGCCATCTAATAAAATGTGTACATATGCATTACAAATTTTACTATTTATCATTGATTCCTGAAATATATTACTCGAAAGTGATTTTCCTGACAGTCGAAAAGCGCAAATTAAGGACTAAAATCATACTGCAAATTAGGAGCTTTTTCATCAATTCTTGAGATATTTTAATCAAAAATACTTTTTTTTCTCGGGATTCCAAATTTTACATAAGGTAAACTAAAATGTGCAAATAATATCTTTGAATTATATACAGTACTAAAGATAGATAATGATACTTGAAAATTTCAAATGCAAGTTAAAATGTTCTTCAATATCGTTGATTTCTTTTCGTCCTACATAGTAATAAGTAATAAGTCAACATAATAGAATAGTCTGAAGAAGCCAACTTTTAAAATAATTGAAGTAGTTTTACATTTTTATACATTTTTAATATGAAGAATAATATTTTTCTGTCTACTGATAATTTTGATTAAAGAATAAATAATTTAAAAAATAAGGCACAAAAAGCAACTTTAGGACTATGCATTGTGCATTGGATACTTCGTTTATTTTTCTAACCTAATGAGTTTTACTTTTGAAATGAATAACACACAAGTTTATCAGTAAATACAAACTGCTAGTTTCTTCAGCTTTTTCCCAAGTAATTTTAGAATTATTTACATATTTTCCTAATTACGATTCGGATTTAGGTCTAAAATAGAGAAAAAGATCTTTTTTAATAAAACCAATGTTTTATTATACCGTCGGTGCTACAATCTTTCAACTTTTTCAATTTTTTAATGTTCAAATTGAATTAATGTATCTTTTTACTGAAAAACTATTACAAGGCAAATTTTTACAAAATTTCATCTATGTTCACAGATTTTGAATCCTTGTTTGAAAAGCGTTTATAGAATTATTGTTAGCATTGAAAAATGAATTAGCTACTTCAACGAGTAAAAGGCGTGAATATTCTTTAAAAAAGCCATAGATTGAGACAACTGTATATCTTTTAATTCCAAATAAATTTTTCAGCATCCACAAATCATTACTTTTCAGAAACCTTAATAAATTCAAGAAGAAAACTTTCTTTTACTTAATTCTTATTAATATTTACAAACATTTGCTTTTATATACTCTTGCTTAGATATTAAACATATATACCAATGAAATGCAAAATGTGAATTAATCTCGAGTTGCTTTCATAATATAATCGTATAAATTTTCCAATATTTTTTTCAAAAGATCTTATGCTTACCAAAGAGCACGTCGGTTAAAAAGTTATATTTGTTATTATAAATTTGTATTTTAGTTTCTCTAATAAAATTTTTAGCTATAATATCTAGCAGAATAAGTAAATAACGTATTCGAAATTCACAAAATGTTACTAATGTTTTCCTATTAAAAGTAATCATACTTATTTTTTATGGCAAATAAACACTGTGTTTATTACAGGAATATAGTAAATATGTCACGGGGAAGCAAAATATATATTTTTATTTTTAATATTCATAAAAAAACCTTTTAATTATTTAGTATATTTAAACAAGAAATGGAAAGAAAATATATGGATTAAGATTTTTAAATTGAGTTCGCTGTTGAATAAAATATTTTATTTTTCCTGAAAGCATTCATATTAAGATTGCTTGATTAAACCTATCCGAATTACTTCACGTAAATTTTATTTTTGCTGTCATGGATTCTATATCTTTATGTATGTACGAGTGACCGCAACTCAATATAGTTTTTACTAAAAATGCCCGTCAGAAACTTCGGAATGGAATCTTGTACTTCATTACACTTTTTGAAAAATATTATATATTATTTTTCTGTCTGATTTAAAGCTTTGTTTAGTCCATAAAAAATAAGATTTTATTAGTAATGTTGTCTCAATATATATGCATGGTTTTTTAAGAAGTGATACAAACATCTCATATTTTCTTTAATGAATATGTAATACAAATAAAATTATAACTCGGTGCATAATTACATTTTTTATTTCTGACATATGTTTTAAAATTTATTAAAATAGTGGATCAGTTATTTCGTTACGCAAGCGCCATTTGAATAAATTAAAATAGTGAATGTTTAATAGATTATTGTAAATGTCAATAATTTTGGAAAAAAATATAAAATATGCTAATTAACATGAATAAAAGCACCATTTTGTAAGCTTAAAACCTCTATCATTACTATTTTCTGTCACACTATACAGGGTGGCCAAAATTAGTGGAACTAGTTTTTATTTCTTTAAATATTGCCCCTAGATAAATGCTTCCAAAGTTTCAGTAAATGAAGTGGGAAGTATTAGAAATATTGAGTTCTGTGGAGAAGCTCCTAAAAAACTCCTCCTGTGGCTAAAAGAAAAATATTTAATTCTTATTTGTCCCTCATAGTGTAAAAGTGACAGTTAGTGAAATATTCCTATTGCGTTCAACTATGCATATACAATGTTTCGAATTTTTGTCTACAAAGAGATGCATACTTAAATTCAGAAGGATAAATTACAAAGGGGAGGTACAAGAGACGATATTTCACTATGGGGGGGGAGTATAGAATGTATTTAAAAAATTTTTATCCTTCTCTACAGACGTCGTTGTACTTTCATACATTTAGATACCTTATTTGAGGAAAACTTTGAAACTGGAAATATTTATCTAAAGGCAGTTGTTAAGAAATTAAGCACTAATTCCAATTTTTGAGACGACATTATTATTCGAAAAACATCTTTCGAACATCTCAAAAGATATAAACTTGCAGAAAAATAAGTCTTGAAAAGCAAAATAAAAATCAATTGGCTGTGTTTTTTAAGCAGGTTAAAACTATCGCACACTCCACATAGTGGATTCATTCACTTAAGATGAACGCTAACGATTTGAAGTTTTTCATTCACACATTTTAAAAGTACATAATCATAATCCGAAACATGGTTAAGTAAAATAACTCCTTTTCTGTTGTATTGGCTGTTATGTTCCCTAAATCATTCGAAAACTTTACTTGCTTACTCATCTTTATCTCACCAGTTGAGCATCTGTTTTCTCTTTGTTTTAGGAGAAATTCAGTGCAGTATTTATAATTATTTCAATATTCATTCAATTGTACTAAAACGGATTTTGGGAGCAACAAAAAATTATTGAAGGAATTTCAATGCAGTATTTGCAATCACTTCTATATTCCTTCAATTTTATTGAAACGGTTTTTTGAGAGAAACAAAATGTTTTATAAATAATATGTATTAACTTATATTTAAATTGACACAATAATTAGCCTATAACAAAGAGATTCATGCATGAGAAAATTATCTCTGAATAAAATCATATTTCATTTAAATGCCTGGTTATTTAATACATGTATGATTCTAAACATATATCTTAATTTTCATAATGCATATTATTTTTGCATACTTCATTTCTGTTTAGTAAATTATTTACTAGAATGTTAATGTTAAATATTTATATAGTTTACATTATAGAAAATAGATAAGAAGATTTCAATATATTCAAAAGTCTTGCATAGGCAATAAAAACAACGAATTGTTTCTAAAAGGAGCTAGTTTAATATTCATAAACTTTAAGGCTTGTATAGACAAAAGTGAATTACGTAATAGAACAAATTACATTCTTCATGCATTTTATATTGTTTTTCAAGTATCGACTTCGAGTAAAATGCTTTTCAGTAAAAAATAAATCTACAGTCTGTGAAGTCTCTGAAAATTCTCATTGTGAAACTTTATCAAAGTTTGTACCAAATATTATTAAACTTTTTAATCAAAATTTTTCTTATATGATAAAGCTTTTGATAGAAATGCCAATATTCTTCAAACAATAAATGGTTCACACTTATTTTTATACTATATTTAAAGATATTTTTTATTGTATGAAAATTAATTACGAAATTCAAGAACATTGGGTTATTTTATTGTTTCATGTACTTCAAGGAAGTATTTATGAGTATTTAATTAATATTTTTTGTAGTGTTAAAGAAATTTGGAGTTTCAGTTATAAGACGAAATAATATATTGGATCAAGGAAATTCAATTATTTGATTTCAAGGAATGTGAATGAAAAAAGCAAATATGAGCTGAAATAAATTTGATTAACGGAAATTTTTCTCAAAAGAATGGGAAAACGTAATAACGCGAGAAAATCTATTTCAGGTTGTTGTTTCGTGCGACTCTAAGAACATAAAATAACAGTGCATGCAATTAATTATAAACATTGTAAAGCTCCTACGCATAATCTAAAAGTGTGTGGAATGATTTTGAAGTAATTTAAACAAAAGTGTTGCCGATAAAACCCATAAACCTAAGAATCACTTACATTTTAAATCCTACTTTCATTTATATTCTGCACCAATGGATTTTGAAAATATTCATTTTGTTAAATTTTCTTGTGCTTTTCTAGAGTTTAAAAATATCATAATAAATTTATTGGAAATGGAACAATTGTTTTTGCTGCTTATTTTAATGCAGTATTATTTTTCGCAAGAAACTTT
>JAPMOR010080530.1:378039-406508 GCA_026543865.1 Argiope aurantia | reverse complement strand
TATATATATATAATTTAAGTGCTGATCTGTGTTTCAACTTTATTCCTGAAAAATGATTTTGATAGCTAACTTCAAACCAAAATGTTAATTTGCTTGAGTAAATGAATCTAATTTAGAATAAAACCAATTCTGGTAAGTTTTAAGATAGTTCTAATTAAAATATTCCAAAAGCAAGTCTTGTGATTGTATAAATTTACTATATATGGCAGTGCATAGAGTGAGAGGTTTATTGATGTATTTGCTTCACAATTATAAAGCCCTTTTAACTCACATGCAGTATGGTTTACGTTCTAGAGGATTTGCTATTAAATATAGATCTGAATAATTATAACGGTATTCTAACAGTATACATACATAAAATATGAATTTTTAAAACTTAATAATAAAAGATAATTTATGATATAATCATATTTTGTTTATTTTTTTATTTAGCATAAGCAATAAATTGTGTCCTTTAAGTCAATATTATTATTTTTTTTCTTCATGAATGAGAACCAGTGACTCAGATCTAACATGTTTGAAAATTGTTTTAGAAATCACTTTCAAAATAAACGGAGAATCATATAGCAGTTTATATTTCCAAATAATTATACGAAAATTCTCTTTCTTAAAAAAAATCATCAAAATATTTTCTTCAAAAGATTTCTCATGAACACGAAAATAAAAGATTCTGAGATTATTAGTTACTCAGAAAGTATATCTCCATAAGATTAAATTGGTTTGCTCTCTTCATCTCATAAATTAATTTTTTAGTTCATTTCAGTGAAAAGGAAAATCGAGTAAATATTCCGTATTCATAGAAAAAAGTTCATCCAAAACATATTTAAACTTTTTTATCTCTCACTTATCTAAAGCATTTTATGGAATTACGTCATTATAATAAACATAAAAAAAAGATCTTGCTAGAAAATGCATATTTTATTTAGATATCCATTTTATATTTGCTACGGTTTAACTTTTATGAATTTAAATTTCCATTAAAGGAAATGTTATTTTATCATTAGAATGTTGCTCGGTAATACATTTTCCACATAACTTTTATAAATATGCAGACTGCACTGCTCAACAAAATTAAAAATAAATTACTTAGTTAATTACATTACATTACATTAATTTTACTTAGGAGGACATTTTTTTATACAGCGGGATTTTTATATGTCATCCATCAAAACCTATCGTATTTTTTATATAACTCTTGCGGATTTTTTTTACTATGCCAAGAATATTAAATCTCAGGGCCCTCTGCCCATATTTGATTTTATATGATTATATTTGCAGCCTGGTAAAATTTTCCATATAACTCACTTAAATTAATCTAGTTTTTCAAGATTTGCATATGTATCATCATATGCATACGTGATGATCTTGTTTAAGTGAAACTGCTTGGATTCAAATATATGGGAGAAAAATTTGTCCCAAATATGAACATGAAGCGATGTGGTTAGATTCGAAAACTTCAGAAAAGACATCTCCCTATATGATTGCTCGATAAATAATAAAATGATATCTAATAGTTTGAAAATGATGTTTAGGATATCCATCGGATTCCGATTTGATGTCAAAATTTCACAAAACCGGAAAAGATGATAATAAATATTTATCAGATATACTTGAAAACGCTAGAAAATATGCATCTGAAATTATTTTCACTTTGCAGCACATTTGTAAGCTCTTATCAATATGAGAAAAAATATGAATTTCCAGAAGGAAATTCCTACTGATATTCTTCATGAGGTTATTAAAAAAATGCTCGAAACAAAATTTCTTCTGAAACAGGAATGATGCCCGTAAAAATATGAAGCGCTTCATTACTGACTGATAAATTTAATTAAAGTATTAAGAGGTATGTTGAAAAAAAATAATACTAGAAATATATATTAATAATTAAATTAGTGTTAACAGTTTCTAAAACAAATAATGTTACTGACATTACATTGGATAGATTTCAAAGTTAAAAGTTTTAGTTACTTATATTATTAATGACAACTTACAATTTTCTTTTCCTTCGTGAAATTAGAAAAATCAATGAAAAATACTTTTCAAGTGCTTTATTTTAAAAGAAATCATATTTTGAAAAATATTTATAATCTACTATTTAAGCGGCCAACAAAATTAAATGAACGATTGAGGGCTGGGATAATCTGGTTGGTAGGGCGTTGGATTCGCGTACCTAAGATTGCCAGTTCGACCCCCCCCCCTTCGGAAGAAGACTCCCCGCGTGCGTGGTGGCTGACGCGCGTATAAATCTGTTGTGGTCACAAAGTCCTCTATGCCGAGAGTAATACCACTGGGGGTATTGGATCCGGGATGATCATTCTCTGATTCAGGTCTAAATTACGATCTGCAGATGAGTGAATGAAATGCATGAATGAAGTTCGCCCTGCAAAAAGGGTTGTGATGGATGCGTAGCTAAGTCATTATCCTGGCCCTAAAAGGCACTACTGGAAAAACAAGAGACGTACCCTTGGCTTAAACCACAAATGACTTCTTTATGTCAGTGGACTTGTCTAGACAAGGACCATTAACAATAACAACGAATGAAAGGCATATGAAATGTAAATTGCGAAATATGGAGAAACAAACCAGAAAAAAGGATACATTACAAAAGAATGTTGAGAGAAAAAAAGTGATCTTGTCTACAGTCATTTTTAAATGTACTGTCTGAGAAAGATGATTATTTATTATCTTCTTTGTGCCTTTTCAAACATTGAAATATCCTTATCAAATGCATTATTAAATAAAATGAATATAAATAGTGGTCCTAGATGAATATCTTTGAGAACGTTTTCTAGAAGCAATATTCCTTACAAGATTTAAATATCTCTAAAATTTTTCAGATGTCTTAAATAACAAAGGAGTTATATAAATTTTTTAATAAAGATTCCTATTAAAAATTAAAATAAAATATTGCCTGCATTTTATTTGTTGAGTTATTTTCTATAATTAAAAGTTAATTTTATTTCTGAAAAGCATAAAATTCTTATGAAAATATAAATGCATACACACAAAAAACTTTTAACATTTTAACTTTTACATGGATTTACAAAATAAAGAATAGTTTTGCTCTAATTGCAGTTTGATATGGTAAAAAGAAAAGAATAAGCGTAAACATGAAAAATTACTTCGTATGGAAAGACATTCCAAAATTGCATTTTTTAATATTTAAAATAATATGATTTATTTTAAAGTGTTTTTAATTTTATGTATTTATATATATATACCAAATAATTTCTTATCTTTAAGTTAATACTTCCAAATATGACTAATATTGCATCGTTCCATTAATAGGCAAGAGTTCAAAAAAATTAATTTGTTTAATCCTGCACAGTATAATATATAACACGGAATTCATAAAATAAAAGGCAAAGTACTTACAAAATTAATAGATTAAAATGCAAAATGCAAAAAAAATTAAAAAAATCCGAGCATTACGTTCTAAAAGAGAAAAAAAGAACTGATGACAATTAATAACTTCTTAACCAAGCTTAAATTTATTGCAGAGCTTGATAGAATACCTACAGAAATATTACTGTAAAAGCTGATGATAATTTTTCCTCATAACTTTTAAAATGACCCCAAAATTTTTCAGCTATTTCCTTAAAATTATTGAGCAGGGCATGCATTTTAACAGAAATCATATATAGAGAAGAAAAGACCTCTTGAAATTTCCGTGAGCCCTTCCATGATTTTCAGTTAAAAAGAAATTTTTGCGACCATCTTCAATTACTTATTATTTTATAACACATTTTCGTTAAATTCCTATTAATCTCGTTTATCGTCTTTTTCTTTTTATCACTGGAATGAGCTATAAACGAAAAGGAGCTTTTAAAGATGACGAATAGTTCACAATCTAATTTAGATTAACATAAACTAAGACAATAATCTTTTTAGACAAGTTGTCAAAGAAACTTTTCTAATAAATTTATCTTCTTTACGTTTGGCATTTGCTTTCCAAAATTATATTTTAGCCTATCTGGTGTAATAGTTTCTATTCAAATAAATATTCTGTGCAAAACTATCACTAAAACATTTTAAACTACGGTTTGTTTAGTTTTGATTTTTTTCATTTCAAGATAAAAAACTTATACATATTTTCAAATAATATCTTCATTTATTAATGAGAAAGCTTTGAGATATTTGAAGAGGTATGAGGGTAATAAAGTAATTGTAAATGTCAACTTATTGATAATTTATTATGCGTATAAACATTCGATCTTTAAATATAATTGAAAATTTTGATTTATGCTAGTCTCTTATGATAAAAAAAATCATAATGCTTACATAAAATTCTGCAGAAATATTGAAGCTAAAATATAGTATTTTGAAAGTTAAGAAAATAGGTTTAATAAAACTAACCATTTAGTTATAAACGGAAGATGACACAAAAGACAGCATTTTTTTTTAATAAAGGAAACCTGGAAATTATTATAAAATTCATTAAGACTTTCATAAACATTTCGTTTTTTTATGTATTGGGTGCGTAACTTTAATAAGTTTAATTTATATTTAAAAAAATTAAGTTTAATTTATTGTCTATCATTGATCAAAGTATTTTGCCACTTCGAATTTGAAATTTATTCAGTTTTAGAATATGTAGTGTATGACAATAAAATATGTGCATTCAAAAATTCTATAAGCAATATAAAATTATCGAGAGAAATATAAAACCATAGCAAAACAAAACAAAAATGAAATTCTTTAGGTTATCTATAAAGAAAAATAGATTCCAAACCCGTATAAGAAACACTACGAAATGTTTAGTTCATTCAGAATGTGACTTGCAATCAAAAATTGTAATATTTACTGTAAACGTAATTTCTGATATTCTTTTATCAAAGATGACTTGTTTTATACGTATAAACAGGAAATTTCGAAAGCGATTTCTCGATCACTTTCTCATATGATAGAGTTTTGAAATGTTCTGTACTTTTGAGCTCCCATTAACTCCACATGATGTTAATATTATTAAAAATTAAATATCAGTTAATCGATTAATTTTACTAAGTTTTGATTCCTTAGAATGGCACCAATTGTTAATAAATTGATAAAAATAATGAATTTTAAGAATCTAAAAAATTTATAATAATGAAAAGAAAATTAAAGAATAAAACGTTAAAATTTTTTTAAAAAAAAACTGTGTTTTTCTATATTAAAAAAGAGTACATTTTTATTTCAAACCCTCTTTATTAAAATTTTGTCCATTCTTTCAAATAGCGCTGAGCTCATTTTTAACCAAACTATTAACTGCCCATACACCGATTTAATGAGTAGAAGTATTAGGATATTTACATGGTAAAAATAAACAAGCTCAAATGCAAGTTAAGTTTGCCCGCACGAATCCTTAAATTTTTAAAGCTTATTCAAAGAATATTAGGTTTTTATTGGAATCCGTCTTGACTAATATGGATTAAAGTGCTTTGTCTCCTAAACTGGATCTATACAGCTTTCATCTTTTTTCCTTATTTAAAGTTTCTATAATTAGACAGCTACTTAATGATCTGTTGACGTTGATTACGATTTTCAAGAATTTTGAACCGTAGAATGAGTTTGTCATATTTGATTAAACATAGAAAGATTACAGAATCTATATAAATATATACATATCTGAAAAATGAAAGTTCAACATTTTTAATTAAAAAATAAATAGTTAATAAAAATGATGATTGAAAGCCCTACTTCGATAGAGGTTTCAGCACAAATCTTGGCTGTTAAGACAAAACAAACAAAAAGAAGAACTGTCTTGACTTGTAAAATGGAATTTCGAAAAAGGGAATTTGTAGAAAGGCAAATGATAAAACTTGGAATCAAAGGAGAAAGCAACATACTAATATTTTCTGTTAGAAAGAATCTATTCGAATTCTTTGGCGAAGAAGAGACGAAATATTATTATGAAAAAACAATGTTTTTATCGGAAAGTAAATAATATGCTTAGCTTTATTTTAGCGAAATTCCCAATTCTATGAAAAAGGAGAAGCATAACCAGCGATTTGGGACATAAATTGTTGAGACAACCGAATGTATTTTCTGGAAATACAAGCCTGTTAAAAATATTTGAAAAGTCGTTTTTGGCACTTTAGTAAGTGGAGTAAAATCCTACAAAATGTGTTTCTTCGAAAGCGATTCCATTATCCATTTGCGGAAAAGTGTTGGATAACTTGAACTAGGGAATTTCCTGTTTGCTATTAAAAGAAAGATGATTATCGCAGGAAGAAACTTGGACAAAGAAATTGAGTTATTTAAATTAAAAATAAATGGCATAAAATATAAATCATATAAATCACATCACGTTGATAAAGGTTCATTTACAAAAAATTCTACTTAAAACTAAACAACTAAATATTTTTAAAGAACAATGTAAAATTGAAATATTTTATTTTTCCTCAAATATTTTGAGTTCACAAAGCAGGAATTTCATGATATATCGCGGTGCAAGACAGTGTAAACATCCAATTGTGACAAAGTAATACAGGGTGTTTCAGCGAACCGTTTCAGAAACTTCTAAGAGGTGTAGGGTACATCCTGACAACTCGAAATCATAGAGCAATGTGGGGTTGGAAATGCTTTCCTGAAGCGGTGTTGTACACAGAAGCACCATAAAGAAAAGAGACCGTAAATGAGAAATCGTTTTAATAATACATGGAAAGAAGCAAAAAGTACATGGATTAAAGTAAGTGTTCGAAGTTTCTTCCAAGGGCTACAATGCACGCCTCACATCTCCGACGCATGGACATCCGAACATTCTGGAATACTCCAGGCATGTCTCGAATCTCTCCGGCAGCTATTGCGATTTTTGCAAAGAGCTCCTCAGCAGTATCAACAGGGGTGTCATAAACTAGCAATTTCATATGACCCCAGAAATAAAAATCAAGACATGATAAGTCGGGTGACCGAGCAGGCAAACGCACGGGACCCCACGTCCGATCCACCGTTGACCAAATGTGACATCCAGGTAGTTACGAGCATATCCGCTATAATGGGCTGGGACTCCATCGTGTTGGAACCACATTGTCTGTTGCGTCGATGCAGAAATCTGTTCAGCTCTCAAAAGTTGTGGCAATACTTGCTGCAGAAAGAGCAAGTACGTAGGTTCGGTTAGACGACCCGGTAACAGGTAAGGTTCGATGAGGTGATCTCCCACAATACCGGCCCATACATTGACCGAAAACCGATTCCGTGCTTCACGACGTCGTATTGCATGCGGATTCTCGACCGCCCAGATATGGTCGTTATGCGTGTTGAAAATTCCTTCCCTTGTGAAGGATGCCTCATCGGGAAACAACACTTCAGCAGGAAAAAGGGGATTTGTAGCACATTTTCCCAGGTACCACTGTGCGAAAGTAATACTAGGTACATAATCCTCCGGTTTCTGTGTCTGGACACGCTGCACGTGAAACGGATGCATGTCTTCTGCTCGGAGAATCCTTCAGACACTGCAGTGGGAAACCCCAAATGCGTTTGCTACACTTCGTGTACTCGTTCTTGGATTCCCCTGTACATGCTGCAGCACATTCTGTTCGGCGTCTGCAGTCCGTGTTGTTCTTACCCTGTCCCTGTGAGCTCTTTTTAATGAACCTGTCTCAGCTAACCTCTGGTGCAGTCTTGCAAAGAAATTATGATTGGGAATATGCCTCGTCGGATATCGTTCCGCGTACAAACGCTGTGCGGCTGGCCCACTACAATTTGCAGCCCCGTACGCCAAATGCATATCGGCTAACTCTGCTATCGTGTAATCATCCATCCTACTAACTTGGCGTTCTTGTGCGAAATGAAGATTCCCTGCACGAAAGCTCATACTTTTCGCACAACGCCATCTACCGCGTCAGTAAAGCATTTCTGACTGCCCATGGGTATATGATTTTGGTTCGTCGGGATGTGCCCTACCCCTCTTAGAAGTTCTGAAAAGGTTCACTGAAACACCCTGTATATGTTTGTTATTAAGTAGCAATTGCAAAAGCTTAAAATATTGATGAGATTAAGCCTTTTCATGTAAGCTTTAATTGGCCATGTATACTTTATGATGAGTGATAAATGATTCAATTTTATTCTGTGATGGATTGATTTATCAAATGAGCTTTTTCACTCATTATTATAATTTTCTACAATAAATTAATTTATTATAATAATTTATATGTATATTTATAATTTTTTTTTTACTAATCGAAGAAAGTGTCAAAATTTTGTATCGAATATTATTGTGCAATAAGCATCTTAAGGCAGATGAACTAAACTTTGGATCGGAATATGTTTTACCATATCCATTATCTTTCCTACCATATAAATCAAAGTTTGTTACATCTCGTATTAAATTAAGTTTGAACCGTACAAATTTTCTGAGTAAAAGCTATTATAAAAGGACACATTTCAATTGATTGGAGTTTTATAAGCTTTCGGAATACATAGTTGATGTCATTGAACATACATACATTATGTTAAGTTGAAAGTTGTGTCGAAACATATCTCAAATAATGACATGTCGCATATTTTAAAATTTTGTGGCCGTATGTAAGTGACGGTTGATAGATGAATCGATACATCATCTCATTTCAAGATTCTGTTCAAAAGAGAGATACTTTCAATAGAGTGGTTCAGTTGAAATTAACTAAAAGAAAATTTAAATATTTTTAATAAAGTAAAAATTAACATATTACATTCTAAAAGAACGGTTATGGGTTATTCTAGTATTTCCATGCCTTTAAACAACCGATTCAACTCAAATGTCAAATTATTTCCACAAAATTATCAGGGTGAAACGAGAGGTAAAATTTAAAGTTAAATAGTTCTGTATCAATCATCTATTACACAATTCAATTTTTTGTATTTTAATAAATAGAAAAAAATGATAAGTTTCATCGTTACAAATATTTAAACATATTTCTCTAAAATTCAAACTTTTTATATTTACCTCAGATTGCGTCGTTAAGCATTGATTACAGTTGAAATTGGAAAGTATTTTTCTTAATTGTAGAATTTTTTCCAAGAAAATCCTAGAATGCACTGGTATTCTAGAATTTGAGCTATAATAAATAATCAATGCTTTGCGTTACTTTGACTTAGAAAAATTTAGGAAACATTGTAGGAACAAATGAGGTTTTACATTTTTTGGCTTCATAAAAATTTTAAAATGGCACTCATCTTTAAACAGCAAATGTATTTTGACAACTTGATGGTTTTTGAACGTATATAACTATTGATTACGAATGGCCTGGAAGGGCATTTCAAATCTTGATATTCATTTTAATTCTGCTTTCTCTTGCATAAAGCGATGGACAACTTAGAAACATTAAGAACTGATAGGATAATTTAAATCTTTTGTCTAGTGCTTCCCCAGTACAAAGTAATTATAAGAAAGAGTGTATAGGTGGCATCGAGTTTTCTGTTTAAATTGCTTTCATTCGATCATTTTCATTTCCACTGTATGACCATTCCTAAGGCCCTTATCATTGTAAATGCATGCTCTTCAAACTCCTATCAATTGAGAAATTTTTCTGTTTTTATCGATGCAAAGATTAAAAGCTTAAAACTATTTGCATTTATCCATGCAAAATTATTGATTTTTAATAAGTCTTGTCAATATATTTTTAAAAACATCTTCTTTTTTAAAAAAAGAAAAAGTGTGGAGTGCATATATAGTTGGATTAGATTTTGAAATACGGTTTAATTATACATTAATGTTCAAAAATTTGGTTACAAACAAGAAAACTATGGCAACTCAAATATTTGATTTTTTAGCATTAACTTTGGTACACTCATGCACAATACTTCCAGACAGAAAAGTAAAATAACGTAATAAAAAGGAGTAAAATTTTTCAAATATTCAAATGCATAAAAATTACTTAGAACGTAATTCCTGTTATTTTCAACATTGGCCGATTAATAAAGAAAATGGCTACCTAAAATAGATTGAAGAGTTTTAGAGCGAGACTTCGTGATAAAAATAATTATATATTTCAATTCTTATGGTAGGAAATCACATTCTTCTGACAGTCAGGAATCGAATTCAAGAAAGGTATAGATAAGAGTTGGCGTTCCGCAAAGACCCTTCTTAGTGCATATCCAGCTTCAACAAGCACTCCCTATGAAATTGTGATCCGGATAAATGGCCAGCCATTTGACAGTTTACTGCATCCACGGAAAAACACTGATAAGTTGAAATCTGGTGCATCTAGCAATGTTGTGCTTAAAACTAAAATGATCCCGAACATCTTTCCAGAAGTCTGACACATAAGCTTCAAGTATTTCGCTTCTAAACTGCTTTGCAGTTACAGAACTCACATTAAAGGCTTGCAGAGATGTATGATCATTCAAAAGCGAATCGCTGAGACGGGAAAATCCCATTTCTACCGAAACGATCTGTTTCTCTTATGTATTAGAAATGGTACTCGACCACAAGCTTTCCTTGAATGATAATTCATCTAGAAGTATTCTGTACATTGAACTATCAGTAAAGACATTATCAGAAACTAGTTGTATCCTTGAAATTTTCTGTGAATTTTCTACTCTAGGGGAAAAAAATAATCTGGCCTTACGTAAAGACTTTTCTCAGCTAGGCTTCTGTTGGCAGTTTGTGAAGAATTCATTGTTTTCATAACAAAGTCTCTAGAGGGTTCTACAGCCATTAATTCTCTTTGACAAAGTGCATTTAATGTAATATATCAATTACGGTACCTAAATATGTCACAGCTTTTGATCTACAATAGGCTGCCTTTCCTAAAGCGATATAATTTGAAATGGCTTTCCTTTCGCCAACAATTCTTTAAATTTTTCAACAATTAGATTGGGGAACTGATCACACAACTTTCTTTATTTAGCTAATAATTGTTTTTTAATGTTCTAAGAAATTTAGTACTGTCTTTTCCTCAGAAATCATTTAAGCTGAAATGCTTAACTTTTTGAAGATCATTATGAAGCCTTTAATACATTTTAAGTTTATAGAAAATAAATAGTTTCAAAGTTTGTAGTTTTTTCATAAGTTTATTGAAAAGGCCGTATTTCCTAATTAATTTAATTTTTTAAGGCATTATGAATGTTCATTTTTAAGAAATACAGGCTTGAAAGAAGATTTAATGTCTGTTGGAAATAGCATGGAAAAATAAATAAAATATCTAAATGCTTTATTTCTGATGATATATCGTTTAAATTTAGACACAATAAGTATACCTTCAAATAATCAAGTGAAATGTGGTAAGAATATTGAAACCATAAATGACATTTATGAAAAAATATTCAAAATAGATATAGCTCCACAGCGGGATTCGATGTTCTGGTAAAAAAAAAAAAAAAAAAAAAAAAAAAAAAAAGACTTTTGGTTAATTCCTATAAAAGTTTATAATATCGCAATTTCAACAAGGAATAAAATATAGATATACAGACGTTCCTGATAAATGGTCATTATTCAATCATACTCATACTAGTGGGACTTAAAAAAAACAGGATCCGCTCCCATAAATCGTTCCAAGCACTCATATTATACTCCTACGCTTAAAACTTTAATTCTAGTATAAATCTGCCCATAAGTTTAACACCGAAGAAATTATTTTTCAGTAACTTTTTTCGAAATATAAATTCTAATTAAGTGTTATTCCTTTTACTTCCTTATCAAAAAATGAATATAAGGAGCTGTCAAAATTTATATATACAATATATTGTTGAAACAAGTGAAATCCATTTTTTATCTATTTAAAATATAAGAAATGTCTAAGTAAAAATGTGAAGCAATTAAAACTAAGGATTCGAAATTTCTTTAATAATCCTTATAATTCGAATTAATTAAACAGTGATTTCTTAAGCCCTCTTATTGTATCAAATTCATTTTATCTCTTTGTTGCAAAAATTCTACTCTGGTAAATAGATTATTTCAAGTAATTCCATTGTGTTTATTCTGATCTGATGATGAGAATGGGTGCAATAATTTTTCTGAAACAAAAATGGTTAGGATAAAATAGTAACCTAATTTTTCAGGGAAGTGAATTAAGTTGATTTGAAATATACACGGTAAAAGAAAACGTACTTTTTTATGATCCGAATCGGTCTGTAGAGGGAAATTATTCTTTTTCGTTTTTTGTGGCCTACCTACTGTATATTTTCTCACAAATGTACAAAAGCTTTAACGTCGGAAAAACTCTTATTGAATTTACTTGCTAACTGTATAATCAAATTTGTATTAATTCTGTTTTGTTAGTTGTGCAGTCGAAAATTAAATTAGTACTTAGCGAACGTGCAAATCAAATCTATTAGAGTCAATATTTTCTATTAACATCGGCATATCCTTATTAATTTATGTATAACATTTAATTTATGTATCGAAACTATTTTTATTACAATAACAGATTCATCATAATATTTTTTCTAGAATATTGTGAACAAAATATATGTGCATCTATATTCTCTTCGGTGATTGAACAAATTTCATTTGTACCAGAGAACAAAATAAACTGCTGAAATTTTATAATGATTATTCTATGACTGGATTAACTATGACATCCATTCAGGGTTGATTTTTAATATATCGTAGCTAAAGAATGTTGCTATTTCAAAGTTAGAAGAATTAATAAATTATTCGGAATTTCGGCTTAATAATATGAATGATGCAATGTTTGAAAGAAACCCTCGTTGCTAATTTTTGAGTGGTAAGGTAAATTTTTATGTCATGTCGTTGAGAACACAATATAAATTATGGTAATGAGATATCAACTAAAATGTTATTACTTTTTCATGAGATAAATAGAAACGTTATTGAATATTTTTTAGCTTTCAATTAAAGTACAGTGTTTGACACCTAGTTTCTCAGAATTATTTAAAATCTTGTATTACTGAATTTACTACCTTTTCTATATCATCCACCTTTATTATCAATTTTAATGTTTACAAAATGCTTTGATAAATAATTGATTCATAAATATTTTTTAACTGTAAGATAAAATTCTGTCTACTGAGGTTTTAACTAAAAACTTAAAGAATATGTTTTCGATTCTTCTTTGATAAATTTCGGACGTTACTTTATACCATGTTGTGTAATATCACAGTAATGCAATAATAAACACTTGACGAAATATGATAAATAATTATATGTTACTTCCTCATAATTAATATATTAGTGTTTAATTGTTTCATTATAAAAGAAAAATCATAGTTACATCATAATTTGCAATAATAATTAACATTAACATAATTAACATTCTTTGATGTAACTGTTATGAAGACAGGCAAACACGGAATATGGAAAAATATGGAAGAATAAACTTCTTGGAATAACCAACTAGAATAGTTTTCCCTTGACATTCTCGTGTACTTCACGGATTATCATGCATTTTACTTGTTTCACCTTACAGGAGTTTATACCCCCTTGGACATAGCATGGGCAAAGGGCAAAGCACACGAGTAAGTGTATGTCGAAAACAAGCATCAGGCACATGTTTCTCCTTAATGACATAATGAAGCGCGTTTTCTGCTTCGCATTATAATAAAAAGAAAATAGAATATGCATAAAAGGAAAACCGAGTATTGCAATGCTCTTTTTTTTTTTAACTGAATGAGTTCTTTTTTAACTGAAATTAAATTTAACTAATTCGCTGCATTTTTTATCAATTGCATTTACATTTAGCTGATATTTAGAGGGTAAAGTTACTGAACGTATCCACTTAAAAATTTAGGAAAATCTGCAAATTTTGTGAAAAAACATATTAGATTTCATCCTATAGCTTGATCTATTTTTGAGTTTCAATATACACACAAAAAGATTTTTCCTTTTACGGATTTCGACAAAATTTTTATAAAAATTGCAAGCTGATAAAATGATCATAATTTATAAATTCGATAAAATGTTGAAGTCGAATCTTTTAACGATGATAATACTTTCTCTTAGTATAGATATATACAAAAAATGGGACAGTTATACAACTTGAACATTTATAATTACATTTTTATTAAACTGGGGTGGATGGAAAAGGCTCAAAGAGATAGTTTTATTAACATAGTTAATTAATCAGTATCTCGGAATTTTCCCCTTATGGAAACCAGAATTTTTAAATAATTCAATCGGTATTATTTTTATATGTGTGTATTAAATTTCATTCATATATTCGCAATAGTTCTTGAGATATAAATAATTTTATTTGTTTAAAACTGTGTTTGAAAATAGCCAATCCTGTAAGGACCATATATTGAGGCTATTTACATTGTTAAATGCAGAATAAGCATTTCTTTCGTTCGTTTGTACTGAGATTTTAAAAAATCAATCATTCTTGATTTAGGCTCTCATTAACATGAACATTAATTTTCAAATTCCAAACGGTATACGATTTTTTATTGGAACTTTAAATATTTTATTACATTACAGAATATGTTAGATTCCATTTCTATGATTGATACCGTTTAAAAGGTATTTCAATAAAACCGAGAATTCTTTGTTGTGATTAAAGTACATTTTTTCTAATGTTTATAATTGAATTTTTATCTCAATGTTATGAATGGTATTTTAAACAAATAAATTTGCCAGGCTTTATTTAAAGTAGGGTGTGTTTTACAGATGGAAGTGACTGTTAATTTGATAGGAACTGCATTAAGCTGGAAAGTACATTTTTTAATAATAAATATCATGTTAATTAAATGCAGTTGTTTTAATAATCTTTATAGATGGCAGAAACCGAATAAAATAATATAATAGCACTGCAGATAAAACCTGTCTATAAATGTTTTATAATACGGGATTTTATATCAGTGGGCGTATTAGGATGTACTTGAACTAATTAAAAATTATTTCAAAAAATAAATACTTTTACCCTCTTTCAAAATATATTTATTTTCGAAGAATATAATTTTCCCCGTGATTCAAAATAAATCGAATTCAATGAATGATAGAAAATATCAACTTATATCGAAGAAATTTTCCAAGGACTTTAACCATACGATACGTATTTAATCATAAAATATAAGATTTTTATAAAGAATATCAGGATTTCAGGCTATTTCAGAAAGCTAACTGGAGGCGAACACTAATATTTTATAAAAATAAAGGATAAAATCCTAAGAGTAGAGACTGGAAATTAATCAGAAGTTCCACTCCAGTTCCAATATTTTTTACATACGCATACATCGATGGCTCATTAAAATTAATGCAAAGGCAGTTTTAAAGTTTATTACATTATACCATAAGAACTACACCTCCGATTAGGATTATTGTGAAATCATTAGCATACCATCTTTCAGTTATTTTTATTCAACTTGGAACAATTGACAAAAAAATGTAACTAAAAATGTTACAATAGACGAACTTCTAACTCATATTTTAACCAAGTAACATCTCTTAATTGCATAATGTGAGATACAATAATTTCTGACTTAAATAAATGATAATGTTATTATAAGGTGAAATTCAATTGCTTTTGACTTACAGATAATTTTTGATAGGGAATTTTTTGAAATAATTTTTCTTATTTAAGGACCAATTAGATAAATGAGCTTACCTTGATGCTTTGATTTTTATGTAGAAATTTAAACTCAGCGAAATGTAATTTAAAATGTCTGATACGTTGAAAAACAAATGCGATGATAACACAATGTCAGTATTAGGGATATAATTTAAAAATATATTTAAGTGACATATTCTTTCTAAGTTTATGAGATTCTAGAATGTAACATAAACTAATGTCTTTTAAGTTGAAAATCCTTTTAAAAGAATAGATGCATATCAAATATAAACATGTCCAAAATGTTCCTCAAAAATTAATGTGATGAAAATTTATTAATTAAACAAAGAAGAGAACTCAATGAAAAAGAAAGCTGGTTGAGTTATTCATCACTTTTAAGATTCCGATATGTTATGTAAGTAAATATAAAACAGAATTTTCAAAATCATAAAAAGAATTAGATATATTACAGACAGAAATTCTCTAGATGAATACATTGATAATGCACAATTGTATTCTTAATCAACGATTCTTGGCTGTCATTTGTAGATAAATAAGCTCAAAACTGACTGCAGAACTTTAATTTTAGTACAGAAAGAAAATGTCATACATCCCCATATAAATTCTACCATATGATGCAGCGCAACAGATAATTAATGGACTTAACAAATTCAAAGGAATGTGTAAATAAAAATAAAAATGATAAGAGAAAAAAGTTCCCCGAGTTTTAATTAAGAAACTGATAAAATATGAAAGCGTTCAAAAGTGTAAGATTTTCATTTTGTTTATAAAAGTAGAACATATGTAATTACAAGCGTGATGAAAATGTAATTCTTTGGATCTATCATTTCAGATTTCAGAAAATAAAAGCAATCGATCAGAATAGAAAAAATAAGCAAAGAAGAATAATATCTCAGTGTCATGATGTTCTTAGTGCTCGTACTTTCTTTTGGGAAATGTAAGAAGTATGTCCTATATTGGAAAGAAATATAATCTCTCTTGATTGTTTAAGAGGCTGGAATTTATTAACTTCATATCTTTCCTGAAACAAATTTGCCCCAAAACAAATTTTTAAAAGACTTTTTTTTTTCAATTCGTTTATTTTAAATTTTCCATTACTGGTTACCAGATTATACTATCTAACGCACAAGGAATTCGTCCTTTGTAATTGAAATAATAAATATAAATTTAACTTGTTGATGGGCATCTCTGCAATCACATTTTCCAAAAAGTTTTTATTGGTGTATTTTATTTAACTAAAATTACTTTTAAACTCTTTTACTTAAATTTGCACGCTTCATGATTCTAATGAAAGATGTCTAATAGAATTTTCCACTCACTTCCTAATGCACTAGAGATATGAAATTTTGTACAATCATTGGCCTCAGTGCCAATAGAATATTTAAATAATTTTAGAGGTATTGATTATCAATTAATACATTAATTTAGGTGAAAACTGACAACAGAGAAAGGAATCTAGAAATTAATCTGATAAATACTATTATTTAAATACCCTAATATTTATAACCAGGAATTATGGAATTGAATTAAGTATTATTTAACCTTACTAGCAATAAATACAATTATCATACATGCTTAGAAAAGTGGGAAAAAACAATTCACAGCAGTTAGAGAACAGACAGATTGTTACTGTTTCGAACTGAACTTTCTAATGATTCAGAGGAGCAAATTTCAGCTCATATCCGAAGAAAAGTGCTCTATTGGAAAATAATCTTTATTACCAAAGCGAATGATTAATGAATTAATGTATAATTTGTGAAGATAAAGATCTTCGACGGATTCCAAATTTATTATTTTTCATTGAATTTTTTCAAAATTATTAAAAATTCGACAGCACACGCATAAAAAAACATTTGGCCCCGATGGCTTTAATGTGCACCATATCCATTTATATGACATGTATTCCGTAGAATAGGATTTCAAATCTTCCAGTATCAAAGCTGGGAGTTTACCACCAGACCACTAAGACAGTAGAATGATTAGAATTAAATGATGTTTGTGTAATTTGTCAAATTCAGCTAAGAGACCAGCATTTATCTTTCATTTCGAATGATGCTATTTATGACTAAAAAGAAAACTACTATAAATGAAGAAAACTTGAACTTAAAAATGATAAAACTTATACTTTAAGGGTTAAAAATTATGTCTTAATAATATGATTAATTCAAGTAATTTGACAACGAATCTGATGATCATCTAATTGATCTCTAAATGAATCGCTGATCTACAACCTTCAATTACTGAATTTTAACTTTTCCTACATCCCCAATATTGCCATGATGTGATTAGCTAAGGGAATGGCCTTTTTTCAGAAGCCTGGAGAAAAAGAATTCCAGAATTTTGGGTAAAATCTCGAATGTAATTGACAAGTGAAAGTTTGTAAAAATTATAATATATCAGATTTTCCTCAAATTTAATAAATCTTTTGATTGAAAAAGCAGAAAAACGGTTGAACAACTTTAAAACTTAGAAAACACTTTTACAAAAGTTAAGAATGAATCCTTAAATTTTCGTAAAGATTTAACACTTTAGTAAAGATGACTTACTTGCCAAGTGAAAAACATTAAATCTTTGATAGCTCATTAAAATAATGAATTTACGTTTAACATCAAAAAGGAAAGTTTGTTATTCTATCGATTTTTCTAGGAACTTCTTAGATGATTATAGTCTTCTACAACGTTTTAAATTTCTTTGAAAGTATTATAAATTTAAAAGCAAAGGACTTCAACAATAACCAAATCTTTGTTGTTAATTGTTAAATGGTTAAATACAGAAGTGGATTTAAATATTCATTGTATTACACGCGTATATATTACATTAAAAATCCCTGGTTCAAACCTTACCGATCAAAAGAGAATAAAAAATGGTTCTATATTTTTGAATTCCTTTTATTCTAGCAAAGGTGCTAGAAATTGATATCCTTAAATTTTGATTTTGAATTCCCTTTATTCTAGCAAAGGTGCTAGAAATTGATATCCTTAAATTTTGAAATAGCTAAGATGCAATTTAGCGAAATCATCGGCGGGAACAAAAGAGAATCATCTCCACATAAAACTGCTAAACTGTTATGCCAAAAACATCTAGCGAAAATATGAGATGAAATAAGTGGGTTATGCGCAGGAGATACGAATCATTCCATATTTAACACTTTTTTTAAAATTTTATTGCAATTATTCAATTGGAATAGAGTGGATGTTTCGATTTTTGCAGATAATAGCCACTTCCTTTCATTATATGAACGTTATGGAGAAATTGGAAAACCCTGTCACTACGCAACAGCTTTCTTGCACTAACGTCATTGCACGTGAAGAAATCGGATCCCAGTATAGGTCGGGACTGGTTAAAAATGATGACGTCAAAACGTGTTTCGCAACAACATAATCAACAACATTCTCATATGACTATGACTCTAACAGTCTTTATAAGCCATACTCATAGCACTTCAGTAGTCGTATAATGTGTTTTAAAGTTTCGTTGTTTAACATCATTTAAATCTGATCTTTAAGCCGAAATAAATAGTAAAACAAATTATACATCCACTAAAAATCTTCAGTTCTAGTCAGTATCTTCTTCTGTGAGCTTTTTTCTACAACATCAGTATTGTTGCAGGACCCCAACCGATGAAAAATAAAATAACATTTTCCAATTGTTGTCTCTAGCTAAGGTATTTACTTAGTAAAAACCCATGGATATATTTGTACAATGTTGAAAAGAAAATTGTTTCACATAACGAAAACCAAGCAAGAGATAACAATAATCTCATCAACATTAAAGATCATGACATGAAAAAATCTAATATTTACGTTCTTTCATTTTACTACTAAGTTTATCAGCATGCGTGTGAAAAGTACAGTACAAGTAGGTTATTTGTAATTCGAAATGCCACCTGTTACAAAATAAATATCAATAGTGAAAAATAATATGGAATAGAAACTTTTTTCTCTAATGTTGATGTTTGTACGAGTTTGTACGGAAGGCAACGTTAATTTGAATGTGCTAGAATAATATTTAATTGAGTAGTGCAGTTTAAATTTTTATTTTCAAATTTATATATTTTTACTTGAAACAGCTATTTATACAAAGTATTCTACAGCAAATGGTGCAGATTTCTGAAAAACCGGAAAATTTCTCTTAGTAATTTTTTAAATGTCATTAATAATTACAGCAAAACTGTTTGCTTTAAGAATACATATGTGTTATTGATTTCCTATTATTCGTGATGCATTCAGATGTATTTACATGCGAAATTTTCTTGTAAAGTGTGATAGTAGCTTCCCAGTTGGAATATTATCCTCCAGGAACAAAATTTTAATAGAAGATTTGAGAGTGAGCGATTGTCCTAATGTATGTATTTTTTATTTCATCTACAGTAAATAAAATTCATTGTCCCAAAATATTTCAGGAGTATAAATAATAATAGAGTTCAAAAGATATTTCCTTCTGCATCTGTATGTGTTTTTATTCAGTACAGTTTAAATAATTTTTCAAAAGTACAAGTATTGTGACTGATCAAGTATAATGACTTAAATGTTTATAATTTTACATTCATCTCTTTACTATTTATGTTAACTCTTGATTTTGCATGCATTTAGTGGAAATAAAAATATGCAAGATTTACAGTTGCTGAAGAATTCAAGCATTTTTAAAAAGACGCAATCAATTAATACTGTGCAGCAAAAATGCTTTTGAAAATCACATCTGACTTAAAGCCTTTAAGTATTAAAATTTTATAAGTTTTATAACAGAATATGTATAAGTAATGTCTTTGCATATTTTATTTAATGATTGCTTAGTTTAGCAATATGTAGCTTTAGAAACTATATTAATTTATGTTCTACTGTAAAGAATGAAAATGTGCATCAGAAACAGGTTTGAAAATCAGCAAATATTTATATCAACATCAACAAAGAGTGAAAATGTGAACCTTGCACCTCAAAAGAATCAAATTCTATGAAGAATGTGTTATTCAGACAAATTTATTATATGCTATGAATCCATACATTCTTTTTGAGTTTCTCAAAACAATTGTTTGGGAGTTGGTATTTGAGTGAGATTTTAGGAACACAATAGGACGTGGGAAAGCGGTGACTTATTTCCTCTGAATATCCACAAAACCGGTCAGATAACAGATGGGGTTACAGACACCAAGGATAATGCAATGTTCGGGTAATGCTATATAATGCATTAAACATTTTAGATAAAACCGAATACAGACATTATAAAATAACCAAATTTTATTTCATAAATCAATGAAATGATTATCATGATTTAAAAAATAAGTTCGTCATTTGCGCATTCATTTTTCTTTATATATATATATTATTTCAAGAAAGGTTGAATGAGTTACTTAAACTTCGGTTATTTGTATGACATTTTATTCTGACGCATATTTATTTTAGCAGCAAGGTCGTTAAGTGACATGAAAAGGAAACGAAGCAAACAATTTGGGTTCATCCTGAGTCTCAGACAACTAATAATGATTATCAACATTCATTTGAGAAATTGTTTTCTATGTTCTGTTTAGCATTTTCTTAAAAGTAACAATTATTTTCAAGGAGGATATAAATGCTTTCTTAAAATATCCCCATTTATCCAAATGTTTTCAGCTTAATTACACGAAACTTAAAGTATATAGGACAATATATTAAAATATTAAATACTTTTAATATTTAAAGAAATAAGTAAATATAATAAATGATTTTTAACTGCACATGTGTAAAACATAACAGCCTTATAAATAGGGAATTCTGCTATAAAATTCAGTTAAATACCGTTAGGATTAAAAATGGTATCGATTTTTTTTTCAGAAAAGGATATTTTAAGAATTGAATCTACACTTAGTTATATTCGATTGTAAAAATGTTTAGAAACAGGTTATTTAATTTGATATGCAGAAAACATTTTAAACCAAAATTAAATTGAAAGATTTATTAACATATAAAATTTGAGAATAATTTCAAAGATACGATAAACTGGAATTTGATAAGTATGTTTCTTTTCAAAAATATTCGATATAGTTCTTACTCTTTATATTCTTTAACCTCCTGATATTCTTCAGAAATATTTTGCATTGATTAATATAAAATGTTGTTACTTTTTCAGCAGCATCAATATACATTCCGGAACTTCAGCTAATTGAAGTTTCCAATTTTTGAGATATTACTATCAGATCAGTGCCGGCTGATTTACATGACAGATTTGCAAGATTTAGCAAAAGAAATAGTTGACACAAATCATTTTGAATTTTTAGAAAGGTTCATGCTTTGATAGATTATTTATTTTTTATTTGTTATCTCTATGGAAGTGAAATCTATGAAAAGAAATATAGCAGTGTCTCTTTGTCTAAAAGGAATTTGCAATTAGAATTTAAAAAAGTTAGATTGATAAAGAGAAAATTATCTCAACAATTTGTCTCATATCTGAAAAGCAGATTCTAGATATTAATCAGACCTTTTTTTTCTAGTTAGAAGCTCTGAGCCAAGCATTACTTTACAATTTTCTGTAAATAAGAAACTATGAAATTTCATAAATGAAGCGTACATATTTGATACTTGTTCTCTATTGTTTGTATAGCAATAACAACTGAGCTTCCTTAGTTTGTTTATGAGGCAGAGATTATCGATTAAGGAACTTAGCTAATTTGTTTATCAGAAGAGAATTCCCTAAGCTCATCAATCATTTAAGAAATAACTGAATGACCAATTACGTTAATTTCCTTAATGAATCTGTTGAAATAACAGTTTATATGATCTATGAACTTGTATAAAAATAATTAAAAAAACATTTAGCATAACTTATTTATGTTTATTAAATATAAATACGAAAATATATTAAGGCAAATCATTACGTTATTGTTACAAAATTAAAATTTTCCTTTTTTAATTTCTATGCTTGCTTTCAAACATTTTATAATTTATTCATCATAGCAAAGTTTAGTAAGAACCTTTAAATCTTACTTTTGCTTATTAACATAGTAAATATGTAGTAACAAAATTTTCTGCGTACCTTTATAATTACATACCATATATAAAAGTAAACTATGAATTATCTGGAAAAGAAAAATGTTAGAAATAAAAACTATCAATCATTAAGAAACTAGATGGAAAAACATAATAATCATGAAATAATCAAGAAGTAACTCATGCTAGAAATTGTATATTTTACCGAAATAAAATATCGAATATGAATCAACTCATTTACTATTAATATTTATCCTTGAAATTTCTGTTACTTTAAAAGTAAAAATAAATTAATTCCTTCAACTTCTTCAAATTTAACCTTTAATATAACGAAATTTTTGTCACTAATAACCATAATCTAAATTACTAGGAATTATTTTATACTAAAAAATTCCATTTCTTCATCTTGTATCCCTTAAATATATTATATATATTGAAAAATGTTTTTGATAGCAGAAAATAAAAAATGAGAACAAAAGAAGCAATAGAAATAATGTTAAAAAGACTTTTTATTAAATATCCTTAACATAACTTAATGATAAATATATACTCCTCTATACACTATAGTAACATACAATTTATCTCGTAAATTATTCAGTTTTTATTGTCTACATGCAAAATCTGGATAATATGTCAAGAATAATCAAACATCAAGAGCTTATTGATTATTAAGAAGTGATTTATATCCGGCTCTTTGGTGAATCAACTTATTTCGTCTCCTCAATATTAACTCTCTTCTGGTACTTTGCTGAAGAGATTTCGAGTATCTCTGATCTAGTTTGAGAAGACTGAGGTCTGAAGAGCTTGAAGGTTAATAAATGCGATTAATATTATCTGTCCCCAAAATGTCTCTAGCCTTGGGTTTAATCTGTATTACCTTAATTAATGATAGTACTTCTCTTACTTGGATCGAATAGCTTCATCTTATAATGACATATGAATTTTATTAAAGATAGCGTCGTCTCCGTACAAATTAGCATAGTGAATGAGATCGCATTTTGACTATTTGATGCCCTAAAATCTTTTACAAACAAACAAAATTTCTACAAGTCTTTTTTTTTTCTGTCATAAGGCAGATTATATTCCTTGCCGTTTTTCTCTTTGCTTTGTGAATAGCATCGCTAATTTTTAGCAAAGTCCAGTAATAATTTGTTACTACATATTTACATTTAGAATCAAGAAATAATCCTGACAATTCTATATTTCTCAGATGACTCATCTGATTACTAGATATCATATATTTTACTTTTTTTTCTCATTTCGTATTTTATCTTTCAATTTCTCTGCACTTAAAATTTGTAACCTAAATTTAAATCCGAATAAAAAAATTCTTTAGATAAAAAAAAATTGGAGCGAAAATACTGATATAATACTGATTATTATTATAAGATATTTCGTATTATTCTTCCACCTTTTTTTTTTTTGAAATATACACCGTCAAGTCTAAGCTGAATATAAGGCCCAACATAGGTGGCAAGAACTACTGAATCAACTATCAACTTATTGAGTGGAGTGTTTACTTACCAAGCTTTCCAACACACACACACACACACGCACACACACACACACACACACACACACACACACACACACACACACACACACACACACACACACACACACACACACACACATATATATATATATATATATATATAACCAATCTAAAGCAAGAAATAGTTTGAAAACTAAACTAAAATGAAAACGAAAGCAAAACAATTTCAAAATCGCAACAAAAATTATAATCTATTCAAACAAAACCAAAAATGGAACAGGTAAAAACTTCATAGTATTTAGAGAGCGCAAATGCAGCTACTTCTAAAACACAGATGAACTGATACAAAAGTATAAAAATCAAGTTAAATGGAAAAACAAATAAACCAAATAAAAAAGATTAAAAAAAGATTAAAAAAGGAAGAATCCGGCCTGAAGACTTTTTCAAGGGTCACCCTCAGGCAGGGATTCAAAAAAGGGATTTTTTCTGTTAAGGAAATTCAGACATTACGTCTAATAATGATTCCTTCGTGACTCGAAAATCCCCTGAAATTAGGCCTAAGAGATATACCATTTTAACAGAAAGGAAAATACAAAACAACCAATTAGAATAAAAACCACTAATAAGTAAAAATACAATAACAAAAAACACCAAAATACCATAAACAGACACAAAAGAAATAACGAAAATGCAAAAAACATACCTTCCAACAGTCCAGAAAATCCCAAGCTATCGATTGTGATTCCCGCCCATTAAAAACAAAGCTAACGGCAATTTAGGTAAAAATTGTAAGCTCGCAGCGCCACCTATTGAGTGATATAATATGCAAGGAAAGTTCTATTTTTTATTTAAGCCAAAGGATTAATCCCAAACCATACCTTGTTTAATTAAAAAATTGACATTACAGTAATTTTTGGGAAATTCATTTTTAATTAAATTATTAATGAGGTTGTTTGATGCTTCAATATAGGAGTTTTTATTATTGCAAACCTTTTTGATTCTGTTAACTTGTGAGAAAATTAGATTTTTGAAAATTTTAGAGTTTAGATTGGAATGGTAGTTACATAGTTTTGTTATTTTGAAGTTGAATTCGTCCCTTTTATCGTATATACCAACTATTGTTTTATCATTATCAATTTCGATTTTTAAATCCAGAAAGGTAGCCTCAAGTTGATTTTTATTCTTTTCTGTTAGAATTAAATCTTTTGGATAGCAATTAGTTACAATATTAGTATTGTCGAAGTCAATCAGAAGTAGGTCATCAATATATCTCCACCCGTTTATCAAATTATATTTAATTATTTTTTTCTCATAGTAATGTAGAAAAATATTAGCCAAAGCACTTGAGAAAGCCGTTCCCATTGGAATGCCCTTAACCTGTTTATAAAAGTTAATACCATTAAAAACGTAATTTTCAGTAATATTAAAATTACATAACTCAAGCCAGTTATTTTTAGGAATGATATCTTCATTTAAATATTCGTCATAGACAAAAGTGCAGACTTTTATTAATTTTTCATGAGGTAGATTAGTGTACAAATTTTCGAAATCAAAAGTATTAAGTTTATTAATGTTGTTATCTTTAAGAAAATCCAGAATTTCTTTGTTACTAGAAATAATAAAGTGTTCTTCATCTTTTATTTTGTCCAGGATAATTTTTACGTATTTAAAGAAATGTTTACCCGTATAGTAATTATAACTGCCAGTGCTACAGGTCACAAATCTGAATTTTAATGGATTTTTATGAAATTTGACTGTTGGGAATAAATAAGGATAGTTAAGAGAGCAAGTCTTAGTTTTGGTTTTTTTTGCGAATGCTAGCATTCTTTTATCTAATTCCTTTTTCCCGTGGTTCTTTAACAAATAAGTTGCGTTAGAGTTATATTCATTGATTAAAATTTCTTTATAATGATATTTACAAATTAAACAGAAATTATTTGCTGATTTATCTATTACTGTAATAACAAATTTTTCTTTTAAATTTTTTATTTCGTCTTTCAATGTTTTACTAAAATAAATCCCACGTTCTTTAGATCTGTCAAAATCAAAATTCATTTTTATTTTTATTTCCCTTAAAATTCTCACCTTCCATTCTCTGAAACCTTCCGCAGGCCAATGGTATTTTCTAGATAATTTGGCAATAAAAACATCCAAATCATTACCAATAGAAATCAAGATTTTTTCATGGTTTATTTTTTCTCTTAATCTAAATTTTGTACCTCTTCCCATTAAATCTCTTAAAGAGTTGGATTCAATAATTTCTAAATTACCTGTAATAATATGACTTTTATCAACATCTATAAAATCTTTATATTTTTCTTTTTTACAGTAACAATCTGTAATATTTATTTTATCTAAATTTTTGCCATGGTAATTATAATTACACATTTTTTTCTTTAAAGTTGAAGTGTAACTAAACGCTATTGAAACAGTTGTTTTATCTGATAGAGGAAAAAATATATTATTATTATGCACAATTTTGGGCAATTTTAGATATTCGAAGTAAATATCCAAGAATTTAATCACACAGAATTCTTTGTAAACATTATTTTTATTATTAAAAAGTAAATCGTTTTTTCCAATGTTAAGCTTAAATTTAATTAAATCTAGAACAATACATTTTGTGTACGAATTTTTAAACTCTAATTCCCCGAATTTATTATTTAATAACCATTTAATTTTATTATTTCTGAGACCAAAAATGTATTTCCTAATTTTTTTAATGTTTTCACTATTGTGTTCCAGATAAGAGTAATTTTGAAATTCCTCAAATATAATTTGAAAATTGCCCCCTTTTCCTTTACTTCTTTTAAATTTTTCAGAATACTTATCTTTATTTAGAAAATTTTTAAATATGTTAAATTTGTTATAAATGCAATTATTGTTTAAATCTGCATAGCCTTCCCCATTTAATTTACTATTGAGACCATAGGGAAATAAAGTTTTCAGGTTGCAAATATAAATGTTTTCCAGAACCAATCTTTTGCTTAATTCGTTAACATTGTCTTCTAGAATATAGATATTAATATTGTTAAAGTTATGGTTTTGAAAATGATCCAGTTCGAAGTCCGTAGTCCTATTTTTTATGAAGTTTTTAATATCGGATCTGTGATTGTTAATTCTTAAATTAAGCTCGGTGCTAGTTTGGCCAATATATTTTAAATTACATTCTGAACAATTAAAAAGATAAATCAAGTTTTTGTTTTTACAGAATATTTGTAATTTTGAGTTATTATTATTGATCTGTACCTTATCTGCCAATGGACATGTCTTACACTTCCCGTTACCACAAATTTTATATTTTTTGTATTTTTAAGATTTTTTAAACAAAACGATTGTGTCAGTAATTTTTTCTCCGTGAATGCTCCTGACACAAAGCTATCCACAGTGCCCCTTGGTAGAGCGCGCGACGGGCCATGTAAGTTGTCGGGTGTTCCCAGGAGGATGTAATCGTGCCGCAAGGCGTCTCCCCAAAGCATCCCACACATGTTCAATCGGATTTAAATCAGGGGAGCACGCCGGCCAATCCATTTGAGTGATATTTTCACTTTCCGGGAGATACTCAACAGCATGAGTCCTGTGTGGCCGTGCATTGTCATCCATAAAAACGATGTCTGATCCAATGGCACCTCGGAACAGACGCACATGGGGAAAGATCACCTCCTGACAATAGCGATCTCCAGTTACAGAACCCCTGTCGAAAACGTGGAGCTCAGTCCGCCCGTTCATCATAATGCCTCCCTAGACGACAACTCCAGCACCACCGAAACGGTCTGTCTGGGATGAAACCGTGTCCCGACCTCTCTCCAAATCAATTGGCGTTGGGAATCGCTTGTGGCACTAAAACGACTCTCATCTGTAAAGAGGACACGACTACATTGATGAGATGTCCAGTTTTTGTGATCCCTGCACTACTCTAAACGGTGCCACCGATGGGAAACTGTCAAAGGGATGCAGCGTTCAGGACGTCGGGCGAATAGGCCACCTTTGTGAAGGCGCCTGGACGCAGTAAAACGCGACTCTTGTCGCCCCGTTGCTGCACACAGTTGCTGAGCAATGGCGCTTGCTGACTGGTTTCGGGTTCTTTTCACCTGCAGGACGATATATCGGTCATCCACTGCAGTTGTTTTCCTGGGGCGGCCACCACCAACCTTTCTCACAGCTGTGCCTGTGGTTTGGAAGGCTTTCCAAACGCGCGAAACGACACTTTTGTTGATTCCAAACTCTTCAGCTACACTGGTCACACTACACCCCTCCTTCAGCTTTCCGATTATTCTTCCACGTGTGAAATCGTCCAGGTGATTTCTTCAGGTCATATTTCACGAATTAACTCACGTGCACTTGCAGCGAATGTCTTTAATTTCGTCTCCGTCCTTCCTTTTATTGTAGTGTTGAGCTGCGCGCGCCTTCCGCACGTGTTTTGCGTACGCTCACGTCGCCTGTGACGTTTTGTTCCTGATATTTGCATACGCATAACCTTTCTCTTGAATTATTTGTTAATTGTACTGATCGCAAGAACTCCTTTTCGGCATTTTCTTGGCTATCTACTTAAAATTTGCATTGTTGCTTAAGTTTTGCACACCAGTGTAT